>VZTM01032539.1:275237-306247 GCA_013400555.1 Jacana jacana
CCGCCCCCGCGCTCTGATTGGCCGCCGCCGCGCCGCCCGCCCCGACGGGCGTTCGGTTCGAATCTTCCAGCTGCCCCGCCGCCCCGCCCCGCCCCGCCGCGACCCCATTGGACGGCGCTTGTGTTTTGGCTGTAGACGGCGCGCTCATTGGTCTTTTGTGCCCGGGGAGGGGAGGCCCGGCCGCTGATTGGCTGCGTGGCGAGGGCTTTTATGGCGGCCCGTTCATTGAAGAGGTTCATTGAGAGGTGCCTGCCGCAGGCCGGGGCTCCTTCCGCTCTTCCTGCTCCGGGCGGGGGCTTCACCAACCCGGGGGGACAGCTCCATCGGAGTCTCCCCCTCCTCCTTGCTCCCTCCCCAACAGGGCACTGTTTCCCCCCCTCCTTTTCCCGGGGCGGGGGCTCCGCCACCCCGCGAGGCCCGGGGGAGCAGCTTCAAGGGGAGTCTTTCCCCTCTCTTCTGCCCCACCAGGGCTCTCTTTCCCGGGCGGGGGGTCCGCCATGCTGCGAAGCCCGGGGTGGGGGGACCGTTCCCTGGGGACCCTTTCCCCCCCCCTCAACTTACTCCCTCCCAACAGGGCTCTCTTGCCCCTCTTCCCCGGGTGGGGGGGGTCTGCCACCTTGCGAGGCCCGGGGAGGGAGGCTGTTCCAGGGGAGTCTTTCCCCCCTCCCTTACTCCCTCCCCAACAGGGCTCTCTTCCCGGGGCGAGGGCTCCCCCCTGTCCTCCTTCCCTGGGCTGCTCCAGCGGAGTCTCCCCCTCCTCCTTACCCATTCCCCAACAGGGCGCTGCTTCTCCCCCTCCTTTTCCTGGATGGGGGCTCTGCCAATGTGCAAGGCCTGGGGGGCAGCTTCAGGGGAGACTTTCCCCTCTCTTCTCCTCAACAGGGTTCTCTTCCCCAGGCAGGGGGTCCGTCACCCTGCAAAGCCCGGGGGAGAACACCGTTCCAGGGGAGTTTTTTCCCCCGCTTGCTCCCTTCCCACCAGGGTTCTCTTCCCCCTCTTCCTCAGGCAGGGGGTCTGCCACCCTGCCAAGCCCAGAGAGAGGGGTGTTCCAGAGGAGTCTTCCCCCCTTGCCCCTTCACCAGTCTCACTAGTCCCACTCCCGTGATGTTGCCCACCCCCCCAGGCTGGGATCCCAGCCTGAGGCGGGGATCTGGCCTGAGTTCACCCCTGGCCTGTGTCCCCCCACCTCCTCCTCCTCAGGAAGCCTCAGCAGGGGGAGACCCAGGGGCTCAACCAGAGCTCCCAGATTTGGAGTTTGGGTAGTTTCTATATATTTAAAATACTGGTGACTATGAGCTTCAGCTGTGGTTGAGCTCCACCCCCCACCCATGCCTCCATGCCTCTTCCCCCCTGCCCCGGTTTTGCAATCCAGGCCTGTAAGTGTTCAATTGAAAAGGAAAAAGCGACGTTTAAAACCCAACTGAATAAACCAGGGGCTTCACAAACGGATGGTGTGAGAATAGAACGACCTGAAAAGAGCCTTTGGAGGTTTGGATGCAGCGATGGTGACAAGCTGGCTGCGGGAGAGGGAATAAAGAGGTGGAGGCTTTGGAGACGGGCTCTGTGGCTGGTTGTCCCCAGCAGCTGGTGTGGAAGGGTCAGCGTGGGACTTTGGCAAAGTCCTGATGGTCCCATGGCAGCAGGGGTCTGGCAAGTGACAGTACCGTGGTGTTGCCCTTGCCCAGCCAGTTTGGCCCCCAGTACAAGGCAGTGCCAGCGTGTGGTTTCCCCAGGTTTGAGTGTCACCCTGGGGTGGGGTGTTTGGGGGGATCCCACTCACCAGGATGCGGCAATAGATAAGGAGGGTCCTGCTTGCCCAGCTGAGATATTGGCAACTCTCTTGTCCTGGGGCAAAACCGGCCCTAAAGTGGGTTGGAGGTTGGGTGACAGGAGCAATTCCAGAAGCTGGGTCCCTGAGCCCATCTCCCTCTTCTGTGCAGCCCCTTTAGTCCAACCCTGGAGAACACTTGGGAGCTCCTGGTTGCCAGAAACGCCAGGTTGCGTGCACATCGTGGCTTCCAGCTGAGTTTACAAAGCTGTGAGCAACCAGCCTTGGGTGATGCCTGCCTGCAAATCCCAGGGAAAAGCTGCTCGAGAGGTCTCGCTCACGGACCTGCGGGGCTCACGCAGCAAAACCATCATCTGAGGCCAGGATAAAACACAGCATTTGTGACATCTGAAAGAGCAAGCAGGACTTTCAGTCCTTCAAAACAAACCTCTGTGCCTGGCCTGGCTGGGGAGCCACAGGATAAACACCTCGACTTTCCCCCCCGCACCAGCCAACTGGTGAAAAAGCCCCTTTTTGGAGCAGGATTTGCAGTGAAGGCAAAATTTGCCATCGACCTGCCCTGGCCTGATCCTGCCCAAGATGCTCTTCCATCCTCCCATCAGGAACGCTGCCCTGCCACCCAACTGGGAGCCCTCCAGGCAGGGTGTGGGGGTCCCAGCACTTCACCTTCCCAGTTGGGAGATGCTCCAGGAACCAGCCGGGGGTGGGGGTGGGAGCTAATGATGCAGCAGCCCTTGTTAGGGCTCAGCAGCCACTAAGGAAGGGCCCATCCCCTCCCCAGCCATTGTCACCCTGCAGGGCTGAGGCAGCCTCTGGGGAGGGCTGGGTGGGAAGAACAGAGGCACCTTTTTGGGAGGGATAAGGGAAAAAGGACGTGGGAGGGCTGGGGCAAGAGCCAGCTCAGGGATGGGTTCTTGGCTCTGCAACAGGTGCCAGTGACTGCTGGAGGAACTGGGAGTAGACTGGCCATACTGGGTGTACAGGTAAATGTTTGCGGCTGTGGGAGAGCCTCCTGTTCAGCCTTCAAGAAAACTGCTGCACCCTCCATGCCTCAGTTTCCCTCTTGGCACAAGGAGGCAGGAGCAGGGTCCCCTTTCCCTGCCAAATCCCATGGCTGGGCAACACGAGCGCTTCAGCCTTGCGTTCTCACCCAGCAGGCAGGTGCGGTTTGGGGTTAAACATTGCCTTTTCTTGGTGCGTGGGATTCCCCCTCCTCACGGCCCTGCCGGCTCAGCCCCCCTGGGGGTTCTCCTGTGCTGGGGTCTTGGCGTGGATGTGGCTGGGCAGGTCTGGGAGGGGACCTGTCCTCGAAGCCCTGTTGTCACCTGGCTCCTGCCTGCGCTCCCGCGCTCCGCTGCGGCAGTGTCCTACAAAACCCTCTGCTGCAGTAATTGCTGGGAAAAAAAAAAAAGAAAAGAAGAAAAAAAAACAACAACAAAAAGAGGAAAAAGAAAAAAGAAGAAGAAGCCCACAGGCCGTGCACGCACGCAGCAGCTCGGCGTGGAATGACTGCCGGGTGATGGATCTGCACGGGGATAACTGTGAATTATTATCTGCACTAAACCCCTGCAGCCTGTTGTGTGCCCGTAATGAAACGTGCTGGCTCCCTCCTCTCCCAGCCTGGTGTTTTCTCGCTGCTGGGGAGCGGGGTTGCACCAGCAGCTCGGCAATGCCGGGCTGGGGTTTCTGAATGATCCCTTTGCAGAAGAGACTCCCCAGAATGTGTGTTGGGGTGAGTGGGGATCAGGCCCTGGGATCTCAGGGTTCCTGGATAGCCTCTGGCACCGATGTGGCCCTTGGCTCCTCTTCAGCCTAAAGCCCCCAGTGGCACCCAGCCTGGGTGTGACAACCAGTGGTGCAGACACAGTGTCACTGTGGGGACCACGGGTCCTGGTGCGACGGTGAGAGGCTGATAAACAGGGCGCAAAGCTGCCCCTGGGCTTGCCGTGGTGGCGGCTGTTCTTTGGTTTGCCTTTTTTAAGTCGCCCTTGGGGCCGAGTGGGTAGAAAAGCAAGCAGGGAGGGAGATGCCTGTGTCCCTCTGCAGGGAGGCCATTGAAGCGGGGAGCCCCAGGGACGGCCTTTGCTCGTCACCGCTGAGTAGCCGAGGACATCGGGGGCAGCCGATCCGCCTCCCTGCACATCTCCTGTCTGATATTTATAGCACCCGTGTTATCAACTCAAATCAAAATCATGTGATGCTCCACTAACTTGCCCTGCAGGACTAATTAATCTCCAGGGGGTTTTAAGCAAGCGGTCAAAGGGTCCATCCTCCGTCTCCAAGGGGAAAACGTGAAGGTGCCCAGTGCTTCCCAGTAGCTTAACACTGGGGGACTGGGGAACCTAGGGTGGGTTGGGGTGCACCAGAGCGGACAGGCAGCTCCCTGCCTCCAGAGGCTGCGCCTGGCAAATGCAGCTGCTCCTGGTGTGGGGCAGAGCTGGGAAGGCAGGATGGAGGAGATAGAGGTGTGCACTGTGGGGTGGTGGGGCTTTTAACCTGCCCCCCACAGCGCTGTGCAGCCAGGGGTCTGGATGTTGATGTTGATATGGCCCTTGGGTGGCCCAGGGTGGCTGCTGGAGGGGCTCAGCCCGTGTGCCGATGGCTGCTCTGTCCTCCCTGTGCCAAGCAGCCTGTTGGGAAAAGCAGGGGTTTGGCCTTTGCCCAGGGGACACCCCAGAGCTGGGGGGGCTGTCCAGGGACAAAGGGGCTGTGCTCTGAGTCAGGCTGGGGGAGTCCCTGTCCCTGGGCTGGACTGGGAGTCCCCAGGGTGAGGTTGCTGCTGGATGTCACCTAGCTGGTGGGGTTGGGAGGTGAGGGTGGGAGGAGGGTGATACAGGTGGGGACAGTGGGGTGGGTGGTACTGGGGCAGGCAGGGGTCACTGGGATGTGTGTCTGGAGGGGAGGCAGATGGTAGGGAGGGCAGGCGATGGCAAAGGGGACCAGTGAACGGTACTGGAGGGAACTGGGTGACACCGAGGGTGGCACTGGGGGCACGCATGTGCCACCAGAGGGGCAGTGGGGCAGATAAGTGTCACCTGAGGTGAGTCCTGCCGTGTGGGTGGGGNNNCGGGGGCTGCCGCCGCCGCCAGCCCCGGTCCCGGGCGGGAGGACACCCCGCCGCATCCCGCCCGCTGAGCCCCGGTCCGGCCATGGGGGCTCTGACCAGCCGGCAAAACGCAGGGGTGGAGGAAGTGGATATCCCAGCTAATTCCGTCTACAGATACCCCCCGAAATCCGGTGAGCCCTCGGTGTGGGGTGGGGGCATGTCCCCCGCGTCCCGGTGTTTGGCGGGGAGGGGTGAGAGCGAGCAGGGAGGGAACCGAGCACGACCTTGCTCCGGTCGGGGATATCCCTGCGCACCCCAAAGCAAACCTTCTCGGGGGGGGGAACACCCTAGAAAATATAGGTCTGGTGCTGGACACGCTGCTCCGTGCAGCGCAGCAGGGATGGGGTCACCCCTGGGTCCACCCGTGGGGTGCCACCTTTGCGGGGACCCCTTTGCCAGCCAAACCCGGCCCCAAACTTGGCTGAGTCCGTGTCACTTTAATGACATTTATTATTATTTGTACCCGTGTCTGTGGCGCTGGGCTGGGAAGGCTGGAGCTCTTTTTATAGCCGGTCTCTCCGGTGCTGGCTGCTCGGGAAAAGTCTGGATTTAAATTCCCGGGAGGATGAGGGAGGCTGGGGTGGGAGGGATTGGAGGGGATCCCTCCTTCCCAGGGCCCTGCCCCATAGCAGCACCCCAGCCTCTGCCATGGGGAGACTTTGGCTTCCCTGACTCCTCTCCCTGCCTGGAGGCTCAGCGGTGATGTCTCTCCCGCTCCCAAATCCGGCCCTGTCTCAAACCTTGTGCGTGACCTTGGAAAATCCGTCCCTCCTACCGGTGCCTTGTTTTTTCCCCTAGGAAGGGCCAGGCTGAGCGGGTGTCCGGGGGATAAACGTGGGGGTTGCAGTGGGGAGAGGTGGTGGAGTCTGGTCCTGGGGTGGGCAGCGCTTCAGAGCCATAAAAATACTGATATTGGTGGATGATGCCGGGGAGCGTGGTGTGTGCATGGGGATTTGCCACAGGATCCTTCCAGCACTGAATATTATTAATAGGTAACTATTTTGGTAGCTAATAGGATAAGGTAAATGCTTGGATCATTAGTGCAGTGAGAAATTACTTGCTAATTATGAATAAAGACCTCCTTGGGAGGAATTACAGCCAACACAAACCCTACTTTTGTCCTGAAAAGCTGTGCTTGGTGCTTTTTTTTTTTATTTTAATCTAAAATTGGTAGCAGGGCTGGCTGGCGCATCTGCAGTGGTGGGGGTCAACCAGGGCGCTGCGGGGTGGAGATGGCTGATCCTTGGCAGCCTGTCCTCCTGCAGGGCTCCCCCTTTTACAGGGTTTCAAGGCCTTTGTCACCTTGACGCCAGCTGAAGCTGGACCACCCCATCTGTGAGTTTGCTCTCTGCAGGTGCTGCAGCTCCGTGCTCTAAAGGGTTCTGCCTTGGGATTGCTTCTTTTTTAGGGACTCTCTTAACGTCTGGGCACGAAGGAGGGTATCAGTCCTTTGCCTTGCTCTGGGGGAGCAAGTGTGCCCAGCTGAGCTCTTTCAAACTCATCTCAGCTGGCAGAGGACACCAGGCTAATAGGTGTGACCAGGGCTTTCAGGTGTGCTCAGCTGGGCTGGTTCCACTCATTGGGCCTGGGCAGAGCTGATGGGGATGGTCCTGGTGCTGCCTCGGGACCTCAGGGAGGGGGACAGGAGGTGCCAGGTGACACCGCCATCTGCACTGGGACGAGGACAGGCTGGTGACTGTGGGAGATTATGGCTGGTTTGCTTTTAATCTGAGAGGGGATTTGCCTTCAGCGCTGCCGGCAGCGGAGCGGGAGGCAGGGGAGGACGTGCCAGGCAGCGGAGCTGGTTCCTCTATGGTGGCAGCACTTCTCTCACCTCAAATGTCACCTGGAAACAGCCACTGGCTTTGGAAATGCGGCCATGGGCGGGTGTGGGGGTGTGTGTGTAACCTCAGGGGTCCCCAGGGCATTTCCCTCTCTCTGCAGCTGTGGCTTTGGCTGTTTGGCTGCAGTCTCCATTGGGATGGCTGGTGCAGCCTATGGGAATAGGACAGCCGTGTCTTGTCCCAGTCAAGCATCTCCCTTTCCCATCCTGGGAGTCCCAGGGTGCAAATGGGGTTAGTTAAACCTGTATTTTGAAGGAAAGGCTGGACTTGACTTCTTCATGGCTCTAATCGTGCGCTGGCAAAGGTGATGGGGGGTGGGGAGCAAGCGGGGGCTGCTTTAATGAGGTTGCTGCTTGCCTGGTGGGATGGCTGCAGGGTCCCAGGGCTGCAGCAAGTCTCCAGCTTTCAGCCTCTGTCCCTGGCCGAGGCTGGCACCAAGATCCCCTGAGGCGTGTGGGAGGGGGGACCACAAGCAGGGAATGGGCACAGTGGGTAGAATGACACCTCCAGTCCTGGGGGCACAGCTCCAGGGTGGTGGCACTGCCAAGGCACAGGGAGCAGCCCCGGGGGGTCTCTCAGGGCTGTGGCGGGTGATGGCTGACACAGCAGCACTGCAGCTGGGGTTTGGCTTCACCTCCAGCCGCCGCTGGCTCTGGCTGCCCGCTTTAGAGCAGGGAATTAAGTAAGCTGCAGCATGTGCCAGCTCACTGTCCACGGGATGCCCTGGGGCAGAAGCACCCGGTGCCTTTTAACTGGCTCTGGCTTTGCCCAGGCAGTGCTGTGCTCATGGCAGTGCCCCATGCCAGCATGTCCCCACGGACACCTGCAGGCTGTGCAAAACCTGGCGCTTCCCACACTGGGAGCGTGCGGGTGGGCTGAAAATGAGCTTTTCTGTTTTAGTTCCTTTTGGAGAGCGGGGCCGTGACCTGCCTGAAACACTGGGGCTCTGACCTTCAAGAGCTGCCTTACCAGAGCCGGACCCAGCAGGGCAGCGATGGCCTGGGGGACAGTGCGTGTTGTGTGGCACCGTGTGCCGGAGCCACGGGCATGGCCACAACATACACCAGGGTCTGCACCCACAGGGTCCCCCGCTGGTCTCAGGGCCTCTGGCACTCATGGAGAAAAGGGGCTGACAATGTCATCGGCACTGGCTGGTGCCGGGTAGGTGACAGTGCGATGTGGCTGTCCTTGACTGGCTTTCCTTCCCCGGGGGCAGGCTTTGGTTAAGGATTTATAATTAGCTGATAATAAGGTGGCTGTGTCTGGAAAGGTACTTCCTTCCTCTGCCACCTCTCCAGCCATGCCCGGCCAGCACCGGCACCCGGCAGGGCTGGCATGCTCCTGCCGATGCCCCGGGCTTTCTCATGCCAGTGCTTCCCAGGGCACAGCCCAGCAGGACTCGATGGTTTGGTGGAAAAGTTTTTTGGAGGACTTTCCCTGGGAATGAGCGCAAAGCCAGCGCAGCCCCGTGAGGTGCCACCAAACCACAGCTGGGGCCATCGCCAACAACCTGTGCTCCATTTTCCAGCTTTTCCCCCAGTGCTGGGGAAGCTTCTCTCCAGGTTTAAATGCTGGGGTGTTTTTAACATCTCCTGCTCTCGCCCCAAGTCAGTGCCAGGCAAAGCTCTGGATGGCCCCGTTCTCCCCAGCCGTGCTGCTGCAGGCGCCTCCGAAGGCACTTTGCTTTTGGGTTGCCTGGTTGGTTTTTTCACGTGGCTGCGTCCTCCACCAGGGAGCTGCCTATAAATTATGTACGTGGAAAATGGGACCAGAAAGCAGCAGGCATCAATAATTGATGGTCGACTTTTCCTAACAGGCGCGTTGCATCCGGGCATCCCTGGGCTGTGGGGCACTGGGGTGAAGCCGTGTGGCCCCTCTCATCCCTCCTGCCCTGGCGTTAGATCCTCCCTGCTCCTCCCCTGTGGGCTTTGGGCTTAGTTTTAGTTTTTAAATGCAGTATTGAGGCATTTAAATGCATTATTTCATTTAAATGCAGTACTGAGGCCCGATCCAGCCCTGGATCAGTTGCTGCGTCTCCTGGAAGCCAACGGCAAGCTCTGACTTCAGTCCCCACAAGCAGAGCTGCAGCCCAGGCTTGAGTTCCTTTGATCCAGGCACCCTAAAGGTTTAGTTTTGGGGTATCCCCAGGGAGGGTGGGGGGCAGAGTTGTGTATGGTTCTGTGCTGTCGGGTTTGGGGGTTTTTGCAAGATGGACCCCATCCCTATGGCTGGTGGGATGCAGGGCGCAGTGTCCATCCTCCATCTGCTGCCTCTCCTGACTCCAGGTGCTTCTGCTCACCCCTCACCATCCCCAGAGGAGTTCTCCTCCTTTCCCTTCCCACCTCTAAGGAGGGAGCCTGGCCTAGGGGACAGAACTTGGCTGAGTTTAGGCTCCCTGCTCTACCCTGCGAGAGAATAAAGGACACTGTTCACTGCCTGGTATTCACCAGGGCAATGTGGAGTGCTTTCTGGAGAGGTTGTCAACCTTCTAGGGTGTCTGCAGGCACCCACAATCCTCCCTCTTGCAGCTGAGCCCTTCCCAGGGAAGGCTGCGCGCCGAGAACCGACAGAAATCGGTTCAGTTGTGCTTTGTACACCTTCCCAGTGGTAGCCACAAACTTGGGCGAGTGTTTTCCTGTGTCCACGCTGCCTTGAATGGCACATGAGGTCTGTGATGTGGGGCTTTGGGCAGGAGGAGACCTGCCTGCTTTGGGGGCTGCCTTCTGCCCTGTTTCTGGCAGCCTCAGGGTGGGGGGGATGCAGGAGGCAGCCTGGCTCCCCCGGGGCTGTTGGTGCTCTGGCAGAACAGGCTGTGCCCACCGCCTCTCCTGCCTCCTCGGGAAATTAGCTGGTGTTTATGCAAAGGATTAGTGCTTCTCTATCTCTCTCTCTCTCCCTCGGCTGCCCCTGGAGCCGTCGCTCCTTCCCACTCCCAGACCAGGATTTGGCTGTCCCTGGATGGTCCAAGGTCAGGGCGACCTTGGGTGACTCACAGGGATTTTCAGAGCAGGGAAAGGGGGGCAGTCCAAACCCCAGGGGGTGAATCTGGGCCCTTTAAATCCCACTGGATGGAGCAGCCCCTGCGCTGCCATGGGGCTGGACCCACACACCAGCTTCTTCCCATCCTGGCTCCCTCTGCCTTGGCTTTGGCCATCATGATGGCTGGCCAGGGACAGGGTTGCTGGCAGCAAGGGGGTGCAGGCAGGGAAAGGGCAGAAGGCAGCCAGGAAGGGTCTCTTCTTGGCCGGCTCCCCCTTCGCCACTGCCCATTAGGAGGCTGTCAGTGCCTGAACTCAGCCCAAAGAGCTCCCAGCGAGGTGGCCTTGGGGACAGAGCCACCTCTGAGCTCCTCCATCGGTTGAAGCCCCCCTCCTCCCCTTCTGCTCAGACAGTCTCTTGTGTTTTTCTTTCCAGGGAGCTACTTTGCCAACCACTTCATCATGGGCGGCGAGAAGTTTGACTCCACGCACCCCGAGGGTTACCTCTTCGGCGAGAACAGTGACCTCAACTTCCTGGGGAACCGGCCTGTGGTGGTGGGCACTGGGAGGAGAAGGGCTGGGAGGAGGGAGGGCAGGGGTTCCCTTGCCCAAAACGGGGCTGACTGTGTGTATTGTGGGGGTGCATGGTGCAAGGCTGCTGGCTGTCACCCCTGCAAGGGCAGAGCCAGCCAAGGAGACCTGAGTGGATTCTTTGATGTTTAATATAAGGGTTGGCTCTCTTGGGGACTAACCTGTGTCTCCTCTGTGCCTGCTTCCAAATTGTCCACAGCAACATAACTGTGCTGTATCTCTCCCCTCGCTGCCAAATTCAGGCTGCAAAGGGGTGAATAGGTTTGCAAGTGGTTGGGAATGGACTAAACAGTTGTGTGATCTCTACCCTGCAGGGTGCTGTTCTCTGCAGTACCCATGTTGTGGGTCATTGGACCCACATGTGTTTTCCAGCCCATGGGGGCTGCTTGCGGACACAAACCCACCCACTTAAAAACATCAGCTGGTGAAGAAGACGGTGATGGGGCTGATGTAGCCCAACTCCTCCTTTCTTGCTCCCTTTCCAAGAGCTGCTTTTCCTCTTGCCCTTCCCAGCTCAGCCGGGAACATCTCCCAGCTGAGATAGCACAGGGCTGGAATGGTGCTGGCATGGAGCAGAGTAGCTTGGACAGGAACTGGTGAAAGTTCTCCAAGCTGTAGTGAAATGACGAGGCGGGGGGGAGGAGGAATATAGAAGGTGGGGGGTGCTGGGTGGTGCCAGCTCTGGCTGGTCCCAGGGCATGAAGAAACCTGGCTGCAGGGGAGGTCCTCAGCCCACATGGTCCTGGAGATGGTTTTTCTGCTTGCTGCCTTTTGAAAGGGAGGAAATGAGAGTGGGGCAGTCCCTGTGTGTGTGCGTGTGTGTGTGCTTGGCAGTGGGAGCTACATCCCCTGCTCCTCTGGGTGCGTCTCAGTGGAGGGGGCTCAGCACCATCAGCCCGAGCAGTGGAGGGGTCAAGTGTTAGAACAAATTCAAGGTGAGGGATTAAAAAGCAGCAAAGCTTCTCTATTGAGTCAAGATAAATTTGGCTGGTGCTAATGGCCCAGCTCTCAATCGCTGCCTGCTGGGACTGGCGAGGCTGCTGCCTTCCCAGTTTGTGTTTCCTCCTTGCAATTGGTTTTGGCAGCATTGTGTGGTCCTCCGGCAGGGAAGCACCTGCCCCTGGGGCTGAGCCAGAGCGGGGATCCCAGCAGAGGCAAGGGCAGGACTACCCCCCGAGACCCCTGAGCGTTGGGTGGGCAAAGCTGGTGCCTTTCCCTCCATCCTCTGGGCCTCCCCAGCAAATGAGCAGTCAGCACTCCCATTCTCTCTCCCGCAGCGAGTGCTGAGAAATCCTCTCGATCACACTAAAAGCCTCTAAACTGCCCAGCGAGCAGTTCCTGCGTCAGACGCCCCGACAGCAGAAGCAGCGGGGAAGGGAAAGGCACAGCCTGGAAACAGCAGAAAGAATTCAGAGAGCGTTGCAAAGTAAATTGCATTGCTCCGGCTTAATTACCGACGGCCCCGGGCTGCAGAGCTGTGACTGAGGTCCTGTCTCCCTGGGGAGTGTGTGTTTGGGGGGGTATTTTGAGGCTGGGCTTTCAAATCAGGCTTGGGTTGGGATGATCTGTGTTGTTTCTGGTCTGAGCATCATTTGGACCTGTCCTGATGCTTCTTGGGTGCTATGGTTTTGCATTCTGCCCCACTGTGAGAGCCCTGGCTGCGTTGGAAATGTCAGACACGGCTGGTGGTTTTTCAGTTGAGGATTTATTTGGGGTTCCTTGAGTGCCATGGGCCAGGAGGTCTTGGAAAAATTGTGTCCCAAGTCAGATCTCTGAGCTGAGCATCTCATCTGAGCTATCAGCAGCGCTGCTGGCACGGGGATGTGCAGAGCACCCAGAGCCTGTGCCGACTCTCCCTTCCACGGATACGGGATAATCTGGATTTTCCAGCTCGGGACTGGTTCCCCAGGGGCTGGGAAGGGTGTCGTAGGTTTAAGTAACTGCCACCATGCTGGGACACCTCTGCAGGGGCTGAGGAGCGCAGAAGCTGTTTGTGGCACCTGGAGATCATGGGGTGTTCTGGGGAAGCCAGGGACTGTTGAAACGTGCTGCTGGGTTTCCGTGCCCACGCAAACCAGCCTGGGTCTGCTCAGAGAAAAACCCCAAGAAAGACTTTTGAGAGTGGGTTGGTTTTTTTTTTCACTTTAACAGAAGCCAGTCTGGACCAAATGTCACTGTAGATGCATGGATGGTGTTTTAGAACGGGTAACGGTTGCAGCGAGGTTTTCTTTTTCTGTTGCATTTTCAGCTTGATTTAAATTGAGGAGATGCAAAAAGTCCTTTCAACAGTCCCTTCCTATGTGCAAATCTGACTTGCAAAATTTCATTCAAAAACAAAAACCCAAAAAACCCAAACCCAACCAAAAAAACCAACCTCAAAACCCCAACCCCCTGAAAAAAAGAGCCCACAGGTGAGTGTGAAAGCACTCACCAGTGATGCCAACATGGTCTCTGCAGCAATAAATTTGCCTATGGGGCTTCCCCATCCTGCCCAGCCCAATGGCCCCCTTGGGGGACCCCCATACCTGCTTCCCACTCCATCACCCACCCTTGGGTGCTGCAGCAGGAGGGGCCTTGCACCCGTGGGTGCTGCTGGGGTAAAGTGTGGTGACGGCTCAACTGGTCAGAGGTGCAAATGAGCAAGACCAGATTGCTGCTTTCACTTGACTAGCAGAGGGTGTATCATGACATGGCGTGACAGACTCCAGCTCAGAGGCCTTTTCTCACTTGTTCCCTTCCAGCTGCAAGGGATGATTCTGCAGGTGCCTGTGTAGGGTTTGTGACTCGTTAAAAAGCTCATAAATCCTGGATTAATGACTCCAGATCCTCTTTTTTTTCCCTCCTGGAGGGGAAGGAAGGGGTGGCAATTCCAAGGTGCCATGGATTCATCTTTGCCATGCCATTGGATCCAGCTAAACTGCAGGGTGGTGGGACATGGGTGGGTGATGCCCAGCTGGTGGAGGAGGGATGGGACAGGCCTCTGATTGCTCCTGGAAGCTGCCTGTCCCATCCCGTCCTGCTGAGCCCCACACAGGTCCCCCAGCCCCCTCCATCCTGCTCTGCAGGGCTTTGGGGACGGGGATGGTGACCATGGCTTTGGGGGGAGGGAAGGTGGCAATGGTTTTCCCACGTGAGGGCGCCAGGGACATGGGAAATGGGCACCTGGCTCCCTGCTGGGCATCCCCATGTGCCATCTGTATTTCAGTTTTGTCCCCTCAGTATTGGGGTGCAGAAGGCTCCTCGATGTCCCTGAGTCCCCTCTCCAGGCTCCGGGCAGCATGGGTGGGGGACAAAGAGACCCAGGCAGCCTGGCTTGGGTAATTATTCTCTCTCCCAAGGCAGAAATTGAGCCCTGTGGCTCTTGTGAGCTGTCCCCAGTGGCACTTTATGCCCTCCTGGCTCTTGCTGTCCCCTGGCACATGGTGACAGCTCACCCATGAGCCAGGCATTAATCCTGGTGTAAGCTTCTGACCATTTGTGTTGTCCACCTGTGGGGGCTGATCCTTTCCTGGGGCTCAACCTACCTGGGAGATGGAAAAGCAGGGAGAAATGGGTGCTGCATCCCTTGTCCAGTGCCCTCCCAGTCTCCCTTGGGTGGCTGCAGCGCCAAGGAGAGGGTGTCTCCTGACTGCCACTGTGTCCCCTCTCCTCAACAAGCCCTGTAGCCCCTGTGCAGGTGGACAGAAAAGACCAGGAAGATCAAGGGCACCTTGGAGGACGGCCATCTAGCTCGTAGCACTCTTGCCTGGCCACCCCCTTGGTCCCCTGCTCTGGGCATGGCGCTGGCAGACACCCTGCCACACAAATCCTGCTCGTTGCAGGGAGAAAATGGGGGCAGGGGGAGGCTGAAGCTCCCTCATCCAGCATCAGCACCCTAATAATGCATCAGGAGCCACGTGTCTGTCATGTTCTCTGCATCCCCCTAGCCGTCCACCCTGAAGGGACAAGTAAGAGCACCTCTCTGTGTGGCCCCTCTGGTGAGATTGTCCCCTGCGAGGGGTTTTGGGCTTGCTTTTTGCAGATAGATGTCCCTGTCATCACACTGCCTGGTACCCAGGTGCCAGTGGGAGCTGCAGAAGCTCAGCACCCATCGGGATGCACAGGCCACCCTGGGTCCCTTTGTACAGGGTCTGGGTCACCGGGGAGTCTGGGGACAAGGTCTGCAGCCAGCGTAACCCTCTGACATGCGTCTGCCTTCACCGGTGTCTCTCTTGTCCTAGTTCCCTTACGCTACTCCACCTCCTCAGGAACCTGTGAAGACCCTCAGGAGCTTAATCAACATCCGCAAGGACACCCTGCGCCTCGTCAAGTGAGTCCTGGGTGGGGAGAAATGGGGCTGAGCACCCTATGGCCATGAGCCACAGGGAGGGCAGGGTCCAGCTGGATGCTCCCAGGGGATGCTGAGCACAGGGATGCTCTTTGTCACAGCATGGTGGATAGAGGGGATGAGCCATTGGTGTCCAAATGTGCCCCGTCCCCTGCTGGCACGGGTGAGTTTCCCGCATGCAGGCCCTGGCAGCACCATGAGATTAAAGGAGTTTAGTGCTGGCTTTCAAGTGCTTTGGGTTTTTTTCCTCCCCTACCTTCCCAAGGCTTTTTTGGAGAGAAGCTGGGGATTGCAGCTGGGCAGGGAGATTCAGGATTACAGTTGAAATCTGCCTGCGGTGCTTCCCAGGCTGCAGGCTTGACCTTGGGCATGGTGGGCCCTCCTGCCGTGCCTTAGTTTTTCCTGATGGAGAGGGCAGCCTTTTTTGGTGCCAAAAGGGAACCTCTTACTGGGGGAGTTGTCTCTTTGGGGGGACAGCCCTGGGGCACCCCAAGCCCTCCCCAAAGGGTGTCCATCTCCCGACCCCTCTGTGCTCCCCAGGTGCTCAGAGGAGGTGAAGACCCCAGGGGAAGAGGTCAGCAAATCCAAAGTGCACTACAACGTGGAGTTCACCTTCGACACGGATGCCCGCGTGGCCATAACCATCTACTACCAGGCGACTGAGGAGTTTCACAATGGGGTGGCGAGGTGAGGACACCCAGCCTAGCATGTAATCCCTGCCCCGGCCAAGACTGGCGTGTGTGTCCCCAGCCAGGGCACAGGGCTCTGCTGATGGAGATGGAGCCTCTCCTCAGGGCCAGAGACAGCCTGGAGGGGGATTTCTCACCTCCCCCAGCTGCCACTGCCAGGTCCTTGCCCTCCTCCTTCCCCATGCTGTCCTCCTCCCTCTTTTTACCTCCAAGTCAGAGCTGAGACCAGGAGAAATCATTGCCCCTCCTGGTCCTCACCAGGTTGTGGTTTTTCCTGTCACCTCCTGTCCCACGTTGGCTATCCTGGGGGTGGTTTAGCCCCATGGATTAATTTAATTCATTTGGGACCTCTTGCCTTGTCTCTAAGAGGCATCGAAGAGGGGAGGCGAGGTGTGACCCCTTGCTCTCTTCCATCTCCCTGGTATAAACATGAGCCTGGGAGCCAGGAGGAGCGTGGGGACACCCCACAGTGACCCTGACTCTGTCCTCTCTCCACGGGACAGCTACATCCCCAGGGACAACAGCCTGCAGTCGGAGACAGTACACTACAAGCGGGGCGTGTGCCAGCAGTTCTGTGTGCCCTCCCACACCGTTGACCCCTCCGAGTGGAGTGAGGAGGAGGTGGGTCCCTGTGGCATCAACCATGGGGTTGGGTACAATTATGGACATGGGAGGAAGCTTCCATCACTGCTCTGTCTCACCAAGCCTCTCCCCTTGTCTCTCTCCAGCTTGGCTTTGACCTGGACCGGGAGGTGTACCCCATGGTGGTGCAAGCAGTGGTGGATGAAGGAGAGGGTGAGGAGGGGGTTCCTGGCTGGGTTGGGCTTTCCCGGTTGCTGGCACTGTGGTGCCAGCCCTTGGCCCAGCTGGACAGAACCTTCTGCTTCTCCTTGCTGCCACCATGGCCCTGTGTGTCCCCTGAGCCCTGCCTGTCTCTTTGTGTCTTGCAGAGCACATCGGGCACTGCCACGTGCTGCTGGCCACCTTTGAGAAGGTAAGCGCCAAGCCGGGGCTGTCATCCTCCCTCCTACCCTCTCACCACTGGGTGCGAGAGCCTGGAGAAACCCCACGGGGCTCGGGGTGGTGCTGCTGGGCTGGGTCTATCTGGAATATCCCAGCTGGGAATACCCCCAAATTCTCAATTTGAACTGTCTACTTTTGAGGCACTTGGTGTCAGCTCCATCTTGCTCACTCCAGCAAGCCTCCAGCCTTGCAATGTGCGTGACATCCCACACTGGGATACCAGGGTGTTGGGGAATAAAACCAGAATTACAGCAAAATGGGCTGGCTGGGAGCAAGGAGGGAGTGGTGACAGCTATGGGGCAGGTGGGTGCTCAGCCCCGTTGCCCACCTATGTGCTCTCCTCCCTCCAGCACAGCGACGGCACCTTCTGTGTGAAGCCTCTCAAGCAGAAGCAAGTGGTGAGTGTCCAGGTGTCCCTGTGGGTGGTGACAGCTACTGCCCTGCATATCCCCTGGGGGGAAAGCAAGTGAGGGGTCTTTTGGGAAGCAGCAGAGTGGGCAGCATCCTGCCCCTGCCCTGCTCCTGCCTCCCAGGGAGCTTGGGGACCACCAGCCATCAATGCAAAGAGAAACTGTGGATATTGGAAGGACGGGGGGGCTGGCCCAAGGAAGGGGCTGGGAGGTGTGGGGGCATGTCTCCATTCCTCACTCCTTCCCCATGGGATTGCAGGTGGATGGTGTGAGCTATCTCCTGCAGGAGATCTACGGCATCGAGAACAAGTACAACACGCAGGACTCCAAGGTACTCCATCCCACAGCATCCATCCCCCAGCCTGCATCCTGGGGGTCTCCTCTTGTCCCCCCTCCCCTTCCCCTAGCTTGGGTCCAGCAGCTAAAACACTCACGGGGCAAGAGTCTGGAGCACAGCAGGGAGCTGCCTGGGTGGGTGCGGGTGTTTCGTGTTGCCATCGAAGCTGCCAGAGGCAGAAAGTTGAAGGATTGAGCCTTTTTCCCCATCCTTTGTGGTCCCTTGGGAGCATGGTGACTGGATTTTGCTGGCTTAGGAGGGCACTGTGGAGCTCAAAGTGTCATCCCCCACTCTATATATATATATACGTGTAGAAGTTGAAGTGAAGGGTGCATCCCTCCGTGGGCTGCCTGATGGCTCCCACCTCCAGGAGGGGAGGGATAAGGTCCCAGGTTTGTATTTCAAGAGCAGGCAGCCCAGGGACACTGGCAGGACCCTGCAGCAAGCTCTTGGGGCACCCAGCCAGTATTTTATGGCACCCACCATCCTGCCATGTGGGCTGTGGGAGCCCAAGGCGAAGCAGTTCCCATCTCTCCCGTGGGGCAGGTGGCCGAGGACGAGGTGAGCGATAACAGCGCTGAGTGCGTGGTCTGCCTCTCGGATGTCCGCGACACCCTCATCCTGCCCTGCCGCCACCTCTGCCTCTGCAATACCTGCGCTGACACCCTGCGCTACCAGGCCAACAACTGCCCTATCTGCAGGCTGCGTAAGGGTTGGGGGGGGGCTGGCATCTCTGGGGATGGGCAGTGGTTGGCATCTCCAGGGGGTGCTGGTGTCTCTTAGGGTGGTGGTTGGCATCTCCAGAGGGTGCTGGTGTCTTTTAGCGGGGTGGTTGGTATCTCTTGCGGGAGGCTGATATCTCAGAGGGGAAGGCTGACATTCCTGGGAAGAGGACTGGCATCTCCCATCCTTGAGTTTTGGGGTCCCATTAGCCCTGCATGCAGTGATGCCATGGCCCTCCTGGGAAATGGGGTGGTGTTTTTGGGGGGGTAAAAAGGGTTGTCTCCTTTCAGTGCCTGGTTTTCACCCCACCCTTCGTCCCCACTGCTGCAGCTTTCCGAGCCTTGCTTCAGATCCGAGCCATGAGGAAAAAGCTGGGTCCCCTCTCGCCCACCAGCTTCAACCCCATCATCGCCTCGCAGACCTCTGACTCCGAGGAACACTCGGTCAGTGCCCGGCTGAGCCCGGCCCCCTCCACCCCACTGGGGTCAGAGCAGGGAGGTTTGGGGATGCATGTGTTTCAAGAGGATGGTACCAGTCTTTTTTGGTGGTGTCCACTGACAGGACAAGAGGAAATAGGGACAAACTTGAATATAAGAAGTTCCATCTAAACATGAGGAGGAACTTCTTTACTTTGAGGGTGGCACAACCCTGGACCAAGCTGCCCAGAGAGGTGGTGGAGTCTCCATCTCTGGAGACATTCAAAACCTTCCTGGACATCTTCCTGTGCAATCTGCTCTGGATGACCCTGCTTTGGCAGGGGGGTTGGACTAGAGGATCTCCAGAGGTCCCTTCCAAGTTCACATCATTCTGTGCTTCTGTGCTTCCCGGTGCTGTGGTTTATTTTTTAATGGAAGTTAATCTTGCAAAAGAACCCCCAAACCCACAACAACAACAAAGCAAGTTTGATATTGCAAAAAAAGGGCTTTTGGTTGGGTGGAAAAACCCATGGATTTGGGGCTTTCATTGGTGCAAGGAGTTTATCTGTTCTCTGGGGTTTGACTTCTCCCTGGGGCATCCTGATCCTGCTGGGAGCAGGGACGGAGGGTGGGCGATGAAATGTCCCAAGGGAACCCTCACCCCGTCTCCCCTCTCTCCCTCCAGTCCTCGGAGAACATTCCCCCGGGTTATGAGGTGGTGTCGCTGTTGGAGGCCCTCAATGGACCACTGACGCCCTCACCGGCCACGCTGCCGCTGCGGGCCCTGGGGGAACCCCCCGGCGCAGGGACTCTGCCTTCCTACAGCAGCGATGGTCACCTGCCCCCACTGCGGGCCCTCTCGCCCCTCGATCGCCTCCCCGAGTGTGGTCCCCCAGGGCTCAAGCTGAAGAAGACCCTCTCCAAGTGAGTACCAGGGTGGACGTGGAAGCTTGGGAGGATTTGGGGGGCTGTGGGCAGGGGTGAAGCCCTCTTGTTTTGCCCCCACCATACAGGTCCGTCTCACAGAACTCCTCCATCCTGCCCGAAGAGGAGGAGGAGAAGTCGTGCACTGAGTCGGAGCTGAGGGTCTCCAGGAGGAGATCCCCTGCCCGGTGTGAGGAGGTGGGTGCTCTTCAAAATGTTGCTGGTGATGAGCTGAGGTGTGTGTGGGGGGCAGTGGGCATGGGACCAGAGGGTCTGCTGGGATTTGCCCTTCCTGGCTCTTCCTCTATCTGTAAGGATGCCTGGGGGAGATGGATCCATCCCTGCCGAATATCCCCCATCCCATCTTCCCTCTGGGGTCTTCCAGGAATGTGGTGCAACACCAGAGAGCGAAAACCTCACCCTGTCATCATCAGGAGCCATTGACCAGTCTTCGTGCACTGGGACCCCCCTCTCCTCCACCATCTCATCCCCAGAAGGTACACCATGGCAAGGATCCCAGTGCTGGCAAGGCAGGAGTGTGGGATTGCGGTGGGGGTTTGAGTGGCCTCTTCCTACCCTGCCATGGACGTTGTGTGAAGCCCTGGGCTGTCACCTCTGCTTTGTCACCCCATAGACCCAGAGACAGTGGGCTGCAAGCCCCAGGAACCTGCTATGGCAGCTTTCCACCCATCACACCTCTATGTCCTGCAGCAGGTTCTTGCTCCATGCCCTGCTCCTCCTTGTTAGCCCTATTTTCAGTTAGCTGGTGCTGTGCTGCGACTCGTGGCAGTGGGCTGGGGGGGCTCCGGTGGCCCCGCTCAGCCCCTGCTCTCCCTCAGAGCCCGTCAGCAGCAGCTTGGCTCAGTCCGTCATGTCCATGGCCTCCTCCCAGAGCCAGCACTCACAGCTCAGCACTGACACCGTGTCCTCCATGTCTGGCTCCTACATTGCTCCCGGCACAGAGGAGGAGGAGGAAGAGGAAGGGGACATGCTCCCCTCACCTGCAGCTGCCAGTGCCATGGCCTCCGACGACGGAGAGGTAGGAGCTGGGAGGGGGCGTCGCTGATGGTGCTGGTTGCCCCCATGTTCAAGAGTTCCCCATGGGATGTAACTTCTCCAAACCCACCAGCACCAGACTCTCTATGGTTTTTTCCTTCCATCTTTCCCACTTTCTTCCTGCAGTCGACGCCTGTGGAGTCCCCAGATATACACTTCGTCAGCATTTCGGCCGAGGAGTGCGATGCTGAGGTAACCGTAACTGCCCCATGAGGGGCTGGGAGCCACGGTGCCACACAGCATGGTGAGGGGACCCTGTGCCCAGCTCCAGGTGCCTGTGGAGCAGGGTGGGATGCTGAGCGGCTGGTACCGCATTTTCCCTGGGCTGGGGAAGGGGCTGCCCTGGGGATGGATGGGACAGTAGGGCTGTCCCCTACCCAGGATCATCTTCCTGGTCCATGGAAACCCCTGGAACTGGGGATATTCCCCTAAAGGGACCTGGGGCAGCCCACAGCACGGTGCTGGGACTCCATGGGGCTACTAATGCTCATTGCCTCTCACCTGTGCCACAGGGAAACGACATGCTGGAGGAGGAAGACGCCTCTCCCACGCAGGAAGACGGTAAAAGGCTCCGGGTCGTCGTTGTCCCCTCTCTTTCAGTTCCCTGTCACCAGCTGGCAGCCGAGCGAGCGGCAGATGCTGTGCTGTCCCCAGTTCCCCTGCCTGCTGGCTGCCATCGGGGAGAGCCCTGGGTGACTCTGCGGGCACTGGGGCTGGGCAAGCATCTGTCATGGGTGGGGGGGAAGCCCACTGGCCGTGGGGACCCTGGTGAGCGCGGTGTGGAGCACGGAGGAGGTGATGGCTGGTGTGCAGGATCTGGCGGTGTTTCCAACAGGCCCAGTGGGGAAAGAAGTTTCTCTCTGGTTTTCCCCTTGCCAAGAAGGTCTTTCCTCACATCTCAAAGTCTCTGCCTTGGGGACCCCTCTGTGGGCTGGTTCCCATAGGAAGGGGCTGCAGAACTGTTCCCTTTAGGATGTTTTCCTAATTTTGGGGGGTCTGTTCTCAATGTGCTTTCGGAAACCAAAGGACAGGCATTGAGGACTCCTCTCGTCTCCTCCCATGGGCTCAAACAGGCAAGGAAAGAGTGGTCACCTATATACCATCGACTACCAGTCACCTTGGATTTATTTTGGATGATAGGGAGGCCCCCAGTGTGCCCCCTCCCACCTTTGCAAGTCTCTGGTTAGCAAAAATCTGACAGAACTGGTCCTCTGATCAACTTGGACACTCAGTTGTGCAGGAAAGCAGGAACATCCATCCCTAAAACAAGGGTTCTGCCCTGTGGGGAGGCTCTTGCTGTTGGGGAGGCTCAAACATGACAACTGGGGAGCAACTGGTGACTGTGGTGGACATCCGTGGGCATCCCAACAACTCTAGGAGCAGGACAGCCTTTCTCCTTAGGACACAGTCCTGTGCCCGTTCCCAGCAGGGCTATTGGTTTAGTTGGGAACACCCCTCCTGAGGCTTAGTCGTCTGCATCTGATGGATGCAGGTAACAGCCTGGGGGGCTGGTATCTCTCTCGTCTGGGTGATGCTAAGAAGCAGAGTTACTTCCCTCAGCCCCCCAAAGCCTCCACCCCCCCCTGCAAAGCTTGGCTACGGCTTCTTTTGCCCCACGCATCCAGTTGCTGCCTCCTCCCGGCGTCTCCGCAGCCCTCGCAGATGCGCTGAGGGTGGCGGGGAGGCTGTGGCGGGAGGAGATGGGTACCTCCATGGCCGGGGACCGCTCGGCCGTGCCGGGGGGGAAGGTTTGGTTGAACCCCAGGCAGGCGGTGGGGGAGCAGGTCCAGGCGTGCCGGTGCCCATCGTCGCTGTTTGGCTGCTCTCCGATGCGGCCGGTGCGAGGAAGGGAGCAGCTCGGACGGTGCCCACCTGCGTTATTGTCCGCTCTTCATTCACCCGCTCCCCTCTAGAGGAATAATTTATTTTTTATATCTCTTTTTTTTTTATTTTTTTTTTTGAAAGAGGGTGGGGAGGGGAGAGGAAAGGACCCAGAAAGCCCCCACCCCACCGCTAAAAAGGCAACGGCAAGCCCCAGCGCCGAGCCGCGGCGTTAACTGCCTTAACTCCCTTCCAGGCCCGAGGACAGGCGCTTTCCTCGGTCTGAGGTGTGACAATAACAATGACTTGGGCATCGCACACGTGAAAGCGCTGGACAATAAACTGTGCTCTGAGGCCTGCTTACCTGGTGAGTGGCCGTCTGCTGAACATGAACTTGGGGTGGGGTGGGGGGACACGACACGGTTCCACTCTTCCCTGCTTCACCCCAGCACCCCTTTGCATCCATCCCTCTTCTCCCAACCCCACCATCCCCACCACATCATCCTCACTGCACCCCCACAACCTGTCCCACTGTGGGGCTGAGCACCAGCCACCTCACCACCCTGTCCCCATCGGGATGTACAAGGAGGGGTCACAGACTTGCTTTGCTGGGAGGTCTTGTGCCTTGGCTAGGGGGCTGCTGGCACCCCAGGGGGCACCAGCTCTCCCTGTGAAGGTGGTTGTGTGGCACGACCAAAGCCTGGTCCAGACTCACGGTGGGCACAGAGGTGTTCTGGGTCAGGACATGATCTGCAGCCAGTCCAGCCTTACTGCAGGGCTGCCTGCCTCCCCCTGCTCTTCCACCAGAGCTGGGGAGATGGGACATGTCAGGTTGGGTTGTCCTTCTGCAGAACCCCAAATTTCATCCCTCTTTTCCATTTATTCACACCTTCTCTCCCACCTTCCTTTCATTTCTCTTTTCTCCTGCCCTCTCTCCATCCCTTTTTTCTCTTCTTCCTCCCTCCCAGGCTCCTCCGTCCGTGTGAAAGTTCATGTTCGCTCTGTGCCAACACGGTTTTCTCAACCCACGCTTGTGTCCCCTCCCTGCCCAGAGTTGCCCAAAGGTGACAAATGTATTGGTGACCCCCGGTCCCTGTGCGGGCCATGGTGGGAGCGGGCTGAGGACCCTCCTCGGCACTACAGGCTCCTCTCCATCATCATGGGGGGCGGGGGAAACAAGGAGGGGGGAAAAGCCAAGAAGAAGCCCTCTGAGGGTCGAGGTCTCCATCAATACATTTGTGGACAAGCTGAAAGCAACTCTGCCCCTGCCTTGACCCTTTGGCTAAATTTGTGGCTGGTCCCAGACCCGCAGTGGGTGTTGGAGAACCAAGAGGGTGGGTGAAACCAGCTTGGCCTCCCCTGGAAGGGGAAAGCCTTTTCTCCATCCCTTCTTCTTTGGGAAATCTTCCTCTCCTGCTGCCTCACCTGTTCCTGGTGGTTTCTGCAGTGGAGAAACTCAGCTGAGGCTCTTGGGGAGGAACAGGTGCCTGCCACAAATGCCCCGTGTCCCTCCATTGCCTTCCAGCAGCAGCTGGCTGAGTCCCGCTGGCCGTGGGGGGCTGGGGAGTGTTCAGGGGGGTCCCAGCAGTTCCCCTGCCTTTGCTGGGGGTCCCAACAAAGCATCCCCTGGCTGTGGCACCGGCCAAAGCCATCCCTGACCCCATCCCCCTTATTGTGCTGGGGAGAGGATGAGGAAGAGGGAGCTTTGCAGCCCAAAATGCCCAGGCACAGGGTCAAGTTCTTGCTCTGCTGCAAGGACTGCAATGGCCTTGTCCCCTTGCCTGGTCTAGGGTGCAGAATCTGTCCCCTGGGCCAAGCCTAGCCAAGGATGCTTTCTCCATCCTTTGGCCACCGTCTCTGTGCATCCGGCGGCTGTGCCTGCTTGGAGCCTCGGGCAGGGAGCCTGCATGAGAGGGGCGATCCAGCCTCGGCATTTGCTGGGAAAACAGGGGGGCTGCCACTCGTGCCGGGGCTGGGGGCAAAGGAGGTGCCGAGTTGGGGCTTCGGGGCTGCCCGCGCTCCCCTGGGGCCGCAGGGAATAACTCCAGGGGTGCAGAGCTCTGCCCTGAAGGGTCCCAGGGTGCCAGGAAGAGTTTGTGGGGGCTGGGGTGGTGAAGCTCACAGGGCTGTAACTGATGTTGGGTTGTTTCCTGGTTGCAATCAGTGTTTTGCAGTGTTGGTTTTACTCATTAGACTCAGGGCAGCTCCTTCCTTCCCTGCTCCACCCACTGCCCATCAGCAGCCACCCACTATCGGGGCTGCTTTGCGACAGAGACAATTTGAGGCATGGTTTAATACTGGTGGTGCCGGGATGGGATCGCAGAGCTGGTTTGCATGCACTGAAAATGTCCTTTTTGGTAGATGTTTCTTGCAGGTCTGGATGTAACCACATCCATGGGGCCAGCAAGAACAGGGGAGACTCACTTTGAGGTCACATGCTGTTTTCTGGAGGGCTTAAAAGAAAATTGCTTTGACCAGAGATGATGATGATTGTGATTATTCCTCCCCCGATTTCTCTCATGGGGAGGTTTTGCCATGAGCAGACCCATGGGTTGGTTGGGTTTTGCTGTCTCTCTAATGGATGAAGGTGTGGGATGTGGTTCCTCAAAGCAGAAAGGTTTGCTCATCCCCAGCGTGGTTGTGAAAGCTCTGCAGATTTCAATCTGGTGGGAAAGGGCTTTGGGAGGGGTTGAAAGGCCACATCCCAAGGATTTTAGGACATGAGGTTTAGATAAAACACACAAACCTGTGTCCTCGAGGGGATCCTGCTGAGCCCCGGGGTGTGCAGTGGATCTCAGGGGGGCTGTCCCTGGGTCTCTGAGCATCCTCTGCCAGGGACAGGGTGGTGCTGGAAAGAGAAACTGGGGGAAGGCACCTGCCAAAAAGGCTGGGGAGGGTTGGGGAGCTTCAGAGGTGGCAGAAGACCAGAAATCTCCTGAGGGCTTTTGCTGGTTTAAACCCGTGGCTGATGAGAGGTGTAAGCGATATGCGGTGGGGCGGGCGAGCCGGTTGGGTTTCGCCGCGATGCTCTTTGGGAGCCGGTCTGCACCGGGCAGGTCTGGCAGCTGCTAAGGGAGCGGGGAGACCACCACCACCCCTTCCTGCAGCCCCAGGGGAAAAAAGGCAGGTGGGTGCTGAGCCAGGTCCCCACTGTGGGGCTGGACCATGTCCTTCTGCCCCCAGCCTCCCAAGGGTGCGCTGAGCTGAGCTGGGTCTCTGCACCGGAGCCCTGCAGTGACCTGTGCAATGTCAAGCTCCTAATGGAATGTCGGTGTGTGCGTGTGTAGGGGGGTGTGTGTATGTGTGGTCCTGTTTAATTCTCCGCTCCCTCCAGGATCTGCAGATTTAACGTGCCTTGCTCTCCAGCCTGAGCTCGCCATAAAAAGCTGGTTGAAAAGGCAGCTGTCACCTCCCATAAATCAGCAGGCAGCGGGTTTTTGTTGCTCCCTCTCTGGGAAAGCCTCAGCACTTGCCTTTAGCCTTGGGGGTGCCTTTGCATGCCCCCCGCCCTGGGCTCAGGCTGCCCCCACTCCTGCCCACAGGGTGCTTAACCTCGCTAGTGGGAGCAGCCACCCTGCTTTTGGGGTGCACCCCCTTCTTAAGGGCACCATGTAGTATCTGATTGTTTGGGTGGTGGGACGCAAGCAGGTCCTGAGCTCTGCCCATCGCCCTGCCCCAGCTGGAGGGTGCTGCTGGAACCGGGAGCCTTACAGCAGGAGAGGAGGCATGCGGGGATCTGGCTCCCCCCGCGCCACAAGCATGCCCACCCCTCGGTTCCCCTTGGCACGAAACCCCGGGCAGGGGGGACACCATGCATGAGGACCCCTTCACACCATGCCTAGCAGCAGTGGCTCCCCATCCTTGTCCCAGACCTGTTCGCAGGTGGTGAACCCTCCGCGGTCACCCCGTTTGCTCGCTCGTGTGCATGCCCACCCCCTGGCCCTGTGCCACCTCCGCTCCCGCCTTCACCATGTGCCTTCTGGTCTCTCCTGCCACGCAGCTGCCACGCCGGACTCCTGCCCCATTAACATTGAGGAATAGGTATGAGACTCCCAGAGCCTGCGCCTGCCTCGCGCCCCATCGCCCGGGGGAGGGTTGGCACCCCTCATTCTGGCATTGCTGGTGGTCCCCTCGCTGTTCTGGCCAGGGTGACATCCCCTAGTGCCCAACCTGCAGCCCCCACAGGGCATTCACATGTGCCTTCTCACTGGGGTGGGGGGAAGCACAGAGGCAGCCCCCTTTCTCCGTGGTTGATTAGAAACCGGCTGCAGTGCATGGTGCATCCCACTTGCCCTTTGGCATTCTGGGGAAATGGGGGGGTTAAAGGGCTCCCCCAGCCCGGAGAGGTAAGTGCAGGCACTTGCCAGCCCTTGTCGCAGCCAAAACCCTAAGGAGGGTTGTGTGCGGGGTGGGTGTTATTTGGGGAGACTGAATTGCATCCTCCATGGAAAGCTGAGCCGAGCTCGCTGGCAGGCTTTGGAAGCCCCTAACCCTCCCTGTTTTCTGCCCCCAGGCCCAGAGGCAGCCAACAACAACGTGCAGCTCCCGAGGCAGGTGCCACCCTGGACCCGCCACCCCCCTGGTACCCAAGACCTGGAGCAGGCAATGGCCCCCCTGCCTGTGTGAGGGCTCAGCCTCGGTGGGGGCACGTCCCCCCCAACCTGCCTGGAGGGACCCTGGCATCTGGGCACCACAGGCATCGTCACCTCCATCCCTGGGCTGTAGCGTGACTGATTTTTTGAAAGAAGAGGCGGTAACCTCAACCTGTCCTTCCTGCCCCCCCCCCCGTGCAGGGGGGTGAGGGGCAGGAGCCACAATACCTTGGAGTCCCCCCATCAGCACCTTTCCATCCTCTGACCATGATAGGGATGGGGTCCCCTCCTGTCCCTGGCCATCTCACACCCCCGGGCTCCTCTCCTCCAGTGTGCAGAGCAGTGGCCAGTGGGATGGGATGGGGTCACCCCAAAAACTGGGACCCGGGATGTGGCCAAAGGGGGACAATGGGGTGAGAATGGCATTGGCATCCCTGCTGCATGAGCTGGTGACCTTCACAGAGGGCCGGGCCCTGACAGGTTTGCCACCCTATGCCCTTGCCCATGCCATGGGGTGTCCCCATGCCATGCTGTGGACTGTCCCCATAAATGCACTGGTGGTGATGGTGCCCCCCAACACACACACCCAGCTCCACCTCCCTCCTCTCTCCTTCTGGGCAACACATGGGCTCTTGGGCCATGCCCACGAGGTTGCTTTTCCCCAGGGATGGAGTGGGGTGGGCAGGGGACCTGGTTGTCCCCCCTCCATCACCAGCCCCCAGGGCATCTCTAGTTTAACCTCACTGTCTTCCGCCCTGCTGTGAGCTCGGGGCTTGGGGCTGTGCCCTCTCTCTGGAACAAGTGCCAAACGTGTCACACACCCTCGTCCTGCCCTCTCCATCCATCGCACTTTGTGTAGCAGGGGGTGGATGAGGGTGTGGGAGCTGCCCTCCACCCCTCCATCCCCACCCCTCCACCCCCATCCCTCCAGCCAGTGCTGGGCTGACGGCATAAGCAGGTTTTGCTCAAGGGGACAGGACGCAGGGACACCAATGGGGTAGGAACACAGCCACAGACCTCGGGGACTTGATGGGGCCACTGGCAGAGGCTCAGCTTCATTTCAGAGAGCATCAGGGACAGTCAGAAGCTGTTTTGAGGAGCATCAGACCTAGCATCCCAACCTATTGAGCTCTGGAGCTGTTTGGGCCAGCCTGAGGAGAGGACGCTGAGCCCTCCCTTTCCCCCTACCTGGTTTTCTCAGCAGCATGAGCTGGAGGAGACCCCCCCAAGGCAGATGTCAAAGCAAAGGCCACCTTCTCATAGGAAAAACCCCATCTTTTGCCACTACCTTAGGGCAGAGATGTTCATACAGTGAAAGCAACGTCCCACAGCGGCTGTGGGCCACAGGTCCCCACCACCTGTCCCTACAGGGGAGCATGGGCTCTGCCAGTGTCCATGGCTTCTCAAGGGGAATAAAGCCCTTTTTTGGGCCAGGGGATGTTCTTTCCACCTGCTTGCAGCCAGGACCACAGCAGCTGCTTGCTCTGGGGTGTCAGTGTTGGTTACCCTGCTGCTCCTTTCACCCTGATGGATCCCCCTTTGGCTCAACTGCTCCGATTTCTCCCTGGGGCTGTGACACCTCCAAACTGCTGTCCTGTGGGATGGGAGCAGCAGGGGACAAGCCTTGTGGGCTGCTCAGGGACATGCTGCCACGGTGGGGCTACCCACAGGTGGGTGTCCTGGCCCCAAAGTGCCACCAGGGCTGTGCAGGAAGAGCTTTGGGGGCTCACCATCATGCTGAGCTGAGAAAACCAGGGGGGTAGCAGGAGGTCAGCTGCTCCTGCACCCTCAGACATGGACAGGAGAGGGGAAAAATCAGGCTGATGCTCTAAGGCTGGCTTGTCTCTCGAAGGCCACTCTTCCTTCCAGTTTTAAAGGGAACAACAAGATCTCTCCAGGACTCACAGCATAGGGGCTGCAATGGTGCTGATGACTGCTGGGAGGTCAGGGCATAACAGGTAGGTCCTCGCTCAGGAGGGTCCTGAGAGGTGACCAGGAGGGTTTTCCAGCTGGTCTGAGCTGTGGTGTCCCCAAGGCTGCAGGAGCAGCCAGGCAAGTTCACGGGGTGGCTGCTGGTGAGCACCAGGCAATAGAGAGGAGCGGGGAAAGTGCTGCTGTGGTGTGAGCAAAAGAATAAACATCCTCTGCCGTGGCACAGGAGAGGTGGGGTTTTGGAGTAGGTGACACCAGCGCTGTCTTCAGCCACCCAGAAGGGATGAGGGGCAGACAGGAGCTGCCAGCAGCAGCAGTGTGGGGTGAAAGGCAACAGCTCCCTGTTTCATGGGGCAGCCCCTTGTTCCAGTGATCCACCCGTCAGGGATTGAAGGAAGGAAACCAGATTGCTGCTTACGACTGCTTTGAGCATGTTTTGGATTTCAAGAGTATGTTTAATTAAAGGGTATCTTATGTCAACAAGGTGTCTGGAGTGGTTCTGTGGTACAAGGTGAGGGCAGTCGGGGTCTTGGGGGCTCAGTGGGTGGAAACCCTTTTTGGCTGGGAGCATCTCCCCACCCATCACTCAGTTACCTCCCCTAAACCAACTCAGCTGCAGCAGATCTTCTAAATGCTTCCTGAGGTCCTTCTAATCCACACTACCTGACCATCCTAAATCCAGCCTCCTCTGAGCCCTGCTGGGATGGAGAAGGTGCAAATGTGGAAAGAACCTGGCCTGGGCCAGCAGCATCTCCCCAGCATGGCCAGGCAGCTGGCACAAGCTTAGCAGTCCCTCGTACTGCTGGGATGGATGAGGACACACAGGGGGGACCTTTCCTTGAGAAGAAGAGGAGCACTGAGGAGCTGGGTGCTCATGCAGGAGAAATCTCTCCAGTGCCAAAGAAAACTCGTGCTGGGAGCTGGTGCCTTGAAGGTGAGGAGGGCTGTAAGGGTGAGGGGGGTGTAATTTGGTTTTCATGGAGGAGGCTGATGTGTAGTGGGGGCAGCACCTTCCAGCTGTGGATGGAGAAAGGGGTCATGGATGGAGAGAGGGGTCAGGGATGGCCAGATCCTCCAAGGGGGGAAGATGAGAAAATTGAGGCCCAAAGTGTTGTGCCACAGGCTTGGGAAAGCCCAGGGCTGAGCTGGAGACCAGCTCCAGAGCTCTCGCTGCCTTCAGGTGTTTTTTTGCAAAGGCAGGTCCTGCTCCTGAGGGATCTGACCTGTTAGAAAGCCAGAAAACTGAGGTTTGGGGTTGTTTTCTGGGTATCAGTCTGCTGAAAAGCAGAATAGAAATTTCCACTCCCCTGGGAGATGTCTCCTCCCTCCTCCACACCCAGTCCTGCCACCTCCCAGCTTGTGGCCACTGGAGGATGGCCATGAGCAAAGGGGCACCTGCCTGTGTGCTGGGGAGAGGGTCTAACCACCACCACCCCTCAACTTGTCTCACCCAGATCCCTGGAGATCCTGGCAGGGGTATCCCTCACTGTACCTACTACTCCAGGCAGCAGTGACCCTCAAGAGTGGGTCCGGCTGCTCTGCCCCTTGATCTCTAGTGGCCTTCCCCTGCAGGGCAGGCACAGGAGGAGTTCCTGGTGTTTAAACCTCCCTGAGACACCCCAGAGCCCCCCACCTCCACCAGCCTCCCCACCCCACCACTGCCAAGGGCTGGCCTTGTGCTGTGGGGTGAGAAAGAACAGGCTTCCCTGGGTTTCTCAGCCCCCTCACTTGGGGAGGGAGTCGGAGGAGGACCCCTCACTGGTCTCTTGCCAAAGCCCTTGGATTGGCAGTTTAGGGGGGGCTCAGGGATTTCGTATAGGGGCCTGGGGCTGTAATACTTTTAATTACATAAAAGCGGAGTCCACTCTTTAATGTGGGGGTCTACCACCCCCCCCCTTCCTTCCCACTGCTGCTTTGCCCGGATTGCTGGGGGCTCCTCAAGGGTCCAAAGTGGAGGTGAGGGCACAGGCAGAGGGAGAAGGCTGGGGTTGCCCCTATGCCAGCCCCCATGTGGGGGGCTCGGGGGGAGTAGGACACAGGTTTGGGGTTTTCTGCTGCTGCTGGTGGGGGATTTGTCCCCAGGCGTGGGTTACGGGGGGTCCCGCATCTTCCCCCCCCCCCCGCAGCATTCCCGGGTACCACAACCCAACCTTCGGGGTTTGTCCCCAAATGGCCATGTCTCAGCCCAAACTGGCAGGTACCCGCCCCCTCCCCATGGCAACGCAAGGACCAATGGCAGGGCCGGAGGCTGTTTACGGGGCGGAGCGTTGCCGTGGCAACGCGTGAAGCCTCTCGGAGCAGCTACTTAATAGCAGCCCCTGGGCGGCCGGCAAATCACGGCGGCTCGGCGGGCAGGGCCTGGCACCGGGGCCATCCCTCTCCTGGAGGGGGGAGAGCTCGAATCCCCCCCCCGCGATCCCCAGCGAGACAGGCCTTTTCGGCTGGTTTTTTT
>VZTM01032539.1:309423-352280 GCA_013400555.1 Jacana jacana
TATGGAGAAAAAAACAAAAAAAAAACCCGGCAAAAATAAAAAAAAAAAAAAAAAACCCAACCCTCTACCATATCCAATCTCTTAATACAGCCTTGGCTTTGTGGAGTCCAGTGCCGGGTTATTTACCCAATAACTGAGTTTCCTTTCTGATTATTCACATCACTCCAGGCACATTCAGGGTTTCAGAACGGCTCAACAGGAGCAGAAACTCTTCTTTTTTTGTTTTTGTTTGGGTTTTTTTCTTTTTTTTTCTTTTACCCCTCAGCTCATTTGAGTGGTGGTTGATGAAGATGCAGTGATTTCACACCGAGCTTCCCCAGGCCAGGAGGTACTTCTGAGGACACACAGGGCTGCGGTGAGGCAACCCACGTGTCTGTCCAGCTTTGCCTGCCTGGTTTGTGTCAGCTTGGCTGCTGGTGCCTATTTTTTGGCCAAATATTTTCCCTTCACCACTAGCAATAGGTGCAGATGGACTGGTGGATGCAAGAAGGGCCCCTATGATGCCATCATCCACGGTGCTGCCATGGTGCTGCCACTTGTAATGGGGCCATGGCCACATTGGTGTAAAGACCCTCCTCTTCTTCCTTAGACATGAAGGAGGACTTGCTCTCTGTGTTGAGAGCAAGTCTGGATGGTTTCTCCCAGTGCTTGGCATGATCCAAGGCATCCTGGCCCCACTTTAAAGCCAAGGAGAGTTGCCCAAAAGATTCCCATTGGTTGGCAAGACCTAGCTTGAACCCCTTGGCTCCTGCAACCTCTGGCTGGATTAGACAGGAGGCAAGAGAACTCTGCTAGTGACTTGGGACAGTGAGTTTCTGCTGGCATGTAGCCCAGGGTGTCTTGACATTGCTGTTTCTGCTTTCTGTTTCCCAGAGGTTCTTGCTGAAAATGTGCTTTTGGACCAGTCTCCCCAAACAGGTAGGTGCCCCAGGAGCAGACAAGCATTCAGCCTTGTTTTGTTGTTTTTTGTGTTTTTTTTTTTCTCTTTTGGGTCTAGAACTCCATCCGCCACAACCTCTCCTTGAACAAGTGCTTCATCAAGGTACCCAGGGAGAAGGGTGAGCCAGGGAAAGGTGGCTTTTGGAAGCTTGACCCCCAATACGCTGACCGTCTCAAGAACAGTGCCTTCAAAAAGCGGAAGATGCCCCCAGTGCAGATCCACCCAGCCTTCACCAAAACAGCCCAGCAAGAAGCAAAGCGTGTCACCAGCCCATCCACTTCGGCTTGCACCTCCCATAACATCCTCAAAGTCAACACGGAATCGCAGCAGCTGCTGAAAGAGTTTGAAGAAGTCACCAGCAACCAGAACTGGAACCCAGTGGATGTCCGAGCAGGGCAGAAGCGCAAGCAGCCCTCACCCAACCGACCAGCCAAGGTGTCTCGGCTTTCCAACTCTGCCTTGCTGACCCAGGAAGAGCAGACCGAGCTGGGATCGCTGAAAGGTGACTTTGACTGGGAAGCTATCTTCAACACTAACCTGAATGGAGACTTCTCCACTTTTGAGGATCTGGAGCTCACCCCTCCAATCAGCCCTGTAACATGCGACCTGGACTTGACAGTACACGGGCACCACATCGACTGTCCCCAAGAGCAGAAGCAGGAGCAGTTCCTCACCCAATCCGGCCAGAACAACCTGGACTTTGATGAAACCTTCATGGCCACTTCTTTCCTGCAGCATGCCTGGGACGAAGGGACAAGCGATTACCTCTCTGACTCCCTCAATGTGGACCAGTTGTTTGAACTCAACGATGCCTCTTTGCCAGCAGATGTGAGCGACTGGGGCAGTTTGGCGTCCCTCTTATAAGATGCCAGTCACCATTCAAAGGCCACACAGACTTTAGTAAGATGCTCCCCCCATGCTGCTGGGACTTCCCAGGGACAAGATTTTCTAGAGACAGAAACATCCACAGTGACTTTTACCTGCTTCATTTTAAGATTATCCACAGAAACACCAGGGGGGAGACAAAAACCACCACCACAGGTAGCACTGTTTGATATATTGTTAAAGGACACACCAGAAGTCCACGAGTTTCCTTAAGAGAAGAAATGTAACACTACTTATTTTTTTACTTTTAAAGGAAGAAATGTGACTTATCATATTTTGGGATTTTTCCATGGAATTGGACACAGCATATATTCCTTCAGGGCTAAAGGAGATCACCTGCTAAATTCCACCCAAGACATCAGATTCCTGGTGGCTTAGGACTCGATAGACTAAGTGCAATTTCCTTACCCCTTCATCTCTCGGTTTCTCTTTCTCTCTTTCCTTTTTCTGTCTAGGTTAGTTGGTAGGCATAGTGTGATAATTAGCTGGCAAGCAAAGAGAGGTCCCTTCTGGATTCTCTTGAGTTCAACCTCCCTCCTGATTTGAGCCTAGGGAAGAAGAAAAGGTTTATAAAATCAGCATCTGCCTCTTTAGATGTTTTTATATAATCTATTATATATTATATATTCAAAGAAACCTATATTTTTAGCACTAGAATTTCTTAATAGTGGGGGGGTAGGGGAAATGCAGTTTGGAAGTTGTTTTATATTTTCACTGTTTAAAGGCTTGTGTTCATTGTTCTGTAAACCAAGACCACACGAAGGAGGATTCCTGCAGCAGCAGCAACAGGTTTTGTTAAGGATCCAGGAATTGGTTCTGGCAGGAGAGGAGCAGCGGGGACTGGGGCACTCCCAGAACTGGCTTTTGTAATTTTTTGTACCCAAAATCCTCGCTGGAGTTTCTGAAGGGTCTAGACCACCATAAACCCTCTCTGATTTTCAGCAGCTGGCATAGCCCCTCTCTGTTTTTCCTTGGTTTTCTGGTCCGAGGCTGTTGCTCTCCACTCCTTTTGCTCATCCAGCAGACTCCAAGTGGCTGCCAGGGCAGGACCCTGATTAAAGAAAGATGCGCTTCTGGGGGAGAAAACCACCATGGCACGGCCACGAGCTGGTGGCGATGCGGTCACGCCTCATCAGAACGCTCCCAGGTGAGACCAAGGAGGAAAGAAATCCATATCCAGGCTCCATCCAGGAGCTCAGGCCAAAGACTATGCACGCAACGGGCTCAAGGGATGGCAGTGGAGATGAAGTCCCACCCAGCCAGGCGCAGCTCCTTCGCCAGCAGAGCCGCCGGGATCGACACAACCTGCAGCTTTAGCTCAGAGTGTAGTGAGAGCGTGGCAGCATCTCTGCAAAGCGGCTCAGAAACATTGCAGGAGCGGAACCAACCTCTGCCGAAACTTGACTTGAAGCTCTCAAGAACTGGATTCTTCACCTCCCCTTCGCTGTAGGTTATTAGAGATAGAGTAGCCACTAGGTAGGAGTGAGCAGAAGCTGCTGTTTCCGTGGCGTGTCTTAGACTTGCCGAAAACCAGAAGATTATAAAGAGTTTCTTTTTTTTGGTTACAAAAGCACTTAGGACCTTTAATGTGAGCAATATAATAAATTCAGCGAGAGTATAGTTGTAGTGTAAGAATCAATAAACAAGCCTTTAAAAAAAATATAAATTACCCTTGGAGTAATTTGCACCCAAGTTCGGGGAGAGGGTGGGAGCACAAGTCCCGCATTCCCCCAGTAGAGCATCTTCAGCTCATGCAAGCAGCAGAGCTGGGGCCACTGCTTTGCCCAGGTGCCAGCATCTGAAGACCCCTGGGATGCCACCACACGGCTGGGGCTGGTGTCCCAGGGCCAGGGAGCAAGGACCCCGTCTCTGGGCAGCTTTGGGGTCAGTGGAGATGTTTATATCTGTATTGGCGATGCTTCTTTTTATTTGTTGGTTTTGTTACAGTTTTACTGTTTTGGGGGCTCTGTGCTGATGCTGATGAACAGCAGATACACGTGTGCAATTTAACCTTTTTCATGGAAAGTTATTTACAAATTAAAAAGAAAAGAAAAAAAAAAAAACCAAACCAAAAAAAAGAGAAAAGAAAAAACCCTTTTGCCTCCTTGTTTCCCTCCAGCACCTCCTGGCTCTGTCTGACCCTCTCCCCTGGAGGGAGGGGACATCTCACCAGCTCAGCCCTGGGTACGTGGGTACTATCACCCCTCCTCTGTCCTGGCACAGAAATTCCTGTGGGGAAACTGAGGCACAAACCACCACCTGCCTGGCAATGGTTACACATTGCCTCTGCAGCACAAGGGTGACCCTGCCTGGTGGCCTGGGTCTTGGGAGCTGCTCCCAACCCCTGGAGTACCCTTCTCTGCCCTTGCAGGAGCTCCTGGGGGTAGTGCTGTGTGAATGCCTGGGACTATCCCTCTGCTTATGCCATGTCCCCACCCGTCCCTGTAGAAACACCAGTGGCTTCAGAGCCCTTGTGGGTGCAGGGCAGTGAGAGGAGCTGCACAGAAGCTGCAGGAATAGCCGTGCCCTCGTGAGGCCAATTACGCCGAGGAGCAGTTGGGCTCTACCAAGGCAGGGAAGAAAAGCAGCGCACGCTCAGCTGCTGGCGCAGGTCTGGAGACATCGGGTTCAGGGATCCCCATGGGGAGGGCAGGGTGTCTTGGGGATGTGACGGACTGGGACCAGGCTGTGGGTACCTCTCTGTTGTTGTACCTCACTTGGGGGCTGGGAGGGGATGCTGGAAAATGGTGGTCTGGTCCCTACAGCAGCTGCTCAGCACCCCTGTCACATCTGGGCATCTCCAGGAACAGAGAACCCCTCCAGATCCTCCCTGGGACTTGTAAAGCTTGTTGCTTCACAGGGATCCACTCCAGGATGTCCCATCCCTCTTGCACTGGGGACATAGCCCTTCTTGTCTCCCCAGCACATGAGGAGCACCCTGTCACCTCCCCAGTGATCTACTGGATCCCATAGGCAGCAGGGACCACAGCAGTCAGCCCCAGAGCTGCTCCTTTGCTTTGCAGAGGTCACAGCTGCTCCCAATCTGGCCAATCTCAGCCCAAAAGAAGGGCTGGGCTCTGCAGAGGAGAGAGTGTGCCTGGTGAGCAGGATGTGGCCCTTGGATGCGGTAGGGTTATCCCTATGGGGGGACAGCATTGATATATCTGGGTGGGCTTTTGGAGGCAGGTTTGGGCTCCCCTTTCAGCTTGGGGATCATGAATCCCAAAGAAGTAACGGGGATCCCTGTCCCGGCTTCCCTCCGCTTCCCCCTGGTAGCGGTGACGCTGGCAGGGCTGCTAAAAAGCTGGCAGCCCCCTCGGTTCGTGGGTTTATTGTGTTTTGCCAGGCACGACTGTGTAGTTTCTGTTTTTAAACCCCCTGGAAAGAGAGGAGCCCCCGGCACCCCCACCCTGCCAGGGGACTGAAAACAAAACTACCTTGCCAGGAAAAAATATTCCAGCCTGCTGGAGCCAGTCGAGGGTTTTAAAGTGAGAAAGGGTGAATATAAAGGAGGCACCGAGCGAGGCCTGAAACAACCTCGTTTTGTTCAGTGCCTGAAAGCAACAAAACCAACTCGGACGGGATTTTTTTTCCCCTTTCTTTCAATAAGATGGTTTGGAGAAGGGGGTGGTATATTTTTAAGCAGCAGCCAGGAGGAGGTGCATAAGTGGGGGTGCTGTGGGGTGGGAGCATGGCTTCCAGCGGGCATGGAGACGGGCAGGACACCACCCCGCTGCCCACACAAAGCCCGTGTGTGCCTGGGGACAAGCCTGGTGCCAGGAGGGAGGTCGAGACCTGGCAGCACCGGGCCTGCCTGGGCTTGTTGGTGGCAGTGGGGTGGGTTCCAGCCCTTTGCTGGGGCTGGTCCAGCCCTGCAGGGTGCTCTGGCTCACCCAGCAAATAGTGGTGGTGGGTTGGGGACCCCCAAGCTGGTGTTGCTCTACGTGTGGGCAAAGCATGGTGCGATGGCAACCCCAGACCATGGCAGTCCAGAGCTGTGGCTGCATTTTTGGGGGCATCCCACCACTGACACCCACCAAAGCAGGTCAGGGAAGTGCCCTGCCTGCGGGCTGCTCCGGCTCACCCAGCAAGGGGGTGGTGATGGGTTGGGGACCCCCAGGCTGGTGGTGGTCCCTCTGTTCTAGGTGTGGGCAAAGCATGGTACGATGACAACCCCAGACCATGGCAGTCCAGAGCTGGCTGCATTTTTTGGGGCATCCCACCACCGACACCCACCAAAACAGGTCAGGGAAGGGGCCAGCTCCAAAATCTCCCTGCAAACCCAGCCTTCGCAGCCCCAGCCAGGTCCTTCCCCTGCCAGTTATTAAGCACATGGCAATTATTCCTATATTATTTATTTCTGCTATTCCCCTAACCGTCCCCTCATCCATCATCCCTCCCTGATGGGCAAACATTGACACCTCAAACCAATCTCCCCTTCACAGAGAGGGGAGGGGAAAAAAATATACACATAAGCCCTTCTTTTCTCTCCTTTTCTTGCCATGTCTTTCTTTCCCCTCCATTGAGTGCCGGGCTGGCACGGAGCCATTCTGGCAACAGCCGGCTTTCACTTGCTAATCATCCTAAATATTGAAAATCAACGCCTAGAATAAACAGCTCAAAGATTGGGGCCATCTCTGCTCTGTTTGGAAATGCTAATCTCGCTGCCTTTTGTTTTCCTTGTGTGGATTTGGTGCTGTGCGTTTGGAGGAGGTCACAGCTCACGGGTTCTCCCTCCACCCCCAGATTTCTATCTTTCTATCTTTCCTTTTTTAAATCCCCCTCCTCATCGTGAAAAATTCAGCCCATTTTAACATCCCAGGCTGGGACGGCCGGAGTGGTGGGGTTGTGGGGCGAGAAGGGGGAGACAGGATGGAGGAGGGTAGGGAACGGACTCGCCTTGCATAGCAATGAATGAACCTCCAAAGTTTGGGAAAAAAACCTCACAGGTTCCCAAACGTGCATCCAGGAGTTCAAATGGATGAGAAATCTCATGGGAACCATGCTTGGTCATGGAGTTCCAACCCAGGTACAGCAGGTCTCTGGTGGGGACAGGGATGGCATCTGGACAGCTTGGCCCCCAGCCCTGTGATGAGGGACAAAGCTTGAGGAAGCTCAGGGACTCCCTGCCCCTGCGACACCGATTTTTAGAGGGGTTTATATCTGAGGGGACAGAGGTGCCATAGCAAAGAGGTTCCGGGGCTGGACCCCAATGCCTTTGCCTGAAGGGATCAAGCTGGATACAAACACCTTTCTCCAGGGTTGCAGGGGCTCCAGGAAAGGTGGCTCTGAAAGTAGAGAGAGGACAAAGCCCCTTTTCTGCTTTTGGAGCTCCAACCTTGCACTGCTGGCAGAGCCCATGGGACCTGTGGCATTCACATAGCTCTGAGGGCTTACAGCATCCAACGTACCTAAAGGGGCTCCAGAAAAGCTGGGGAGGGCCTCTGGATTAGGGAGCAGAGCAATAGGGTGAGGGGTAATGGTTTTAAACTGGAAGAGGGGAGATTTTGAATAGATATTTGGAAGAAATCCTTTACTGTGAGAGTGGTGACACCCTGGCCCAGGTTGCCCAGAGAAGTTGTGGCTGCCTCATCCATGGAGGGGTTCAAGGCCGGGTTGGCCAGGGCTTTGAGGAACCTGGTCTGGCAGGCGGTGTCCCTGCCCAGGACAGGGTGGGTGGAACTGGGTGATCTTTAAGGTTCGGTTCTATCCTGATGGGGAAAATGAGGCAGGGCAAGGTGTGGTCTGATGTGGACCAGAACCTAATTATCCAAGCAACGCTTCCAGAGGACACCTGCACCCTTGTGTTCTTGGCCACGATTTTTGGCTGTGGATGGGTGAGGGTGGTTCACCCTCTGGCACTGTGGAGCCCATCCAGCAAAGCTCCCTGCCTCCCTCCGTGCCCCAGAGAGCCCTGAGACGGGTCAGTGGGCTACTGCCAACGGCCGTTCCTGGCAGTGTGGCCAGCACAATGCACCGGCAGGCCAGGGCTTGCCCTGCTGCAAGGGGAGCGCCGGTGGCGGCTTGCCCGAGCTACGATGCAATGGTCCCTGCGTAAATGCCGTCACGAGGAGGTGCTCAGCATAATGCCCCTTCTTCCTCCTCCTCCTCTTCCTCCTCATCCCCACCATCCCCCTGCTGAATGCCCAGGTGGGGGGGGCTGCAGCCCCATAGGGCTCCTGCCCCTCCAGCCCAGCCCGTGCCACCGAGAGCGGGTCCCACAGGCAGGGAGGGGATGCATCCAGCCCCCGCCGTGGAGGGGCTGAGCCGCCGGAGCAGTGCCAACACCGCCTCCTTCTTTGGGAAACCGCGTCATGCCGAAGTCGAAACTTGGCCCATGTGCAAACAAGCACTGGGGCCATGGGGATTTCTTTACAAAGGCTGGGTTTTGTTGGGGTTTTTTTTTCGGATGATTTATTTCCAGGTTTGGAGCGTTAGGGCCATCCCACCTCCCGAGATTTGTTTTAAATCTTTCTTTTTTTTTTTTTAATTATTTTCTTTTACTGCCATCAGGACAGTGAGAAACTCACTTTAAGAAACCCAAAACAAACACCCTCCTTTGGTGTCTGACTTTAAGGGACGGGTCTTAAACTCCCCCAAAGAAGGTGCAAGTAGGGGCAGGCTGTGGGCTTTGCCCCCCTGCAGACACAGCCCAGCCATGGGTGCTAGTGCGGGCAGAGCCGGGAAGCAAAGGCAGCACCAGGACCAGCAGGTGCCTGAAGGGAACAGCCCAACTCAGGGCAATGTGGGCATAAGCCCCAAATATCTGGGAATTATGGATGGGGCCAGTCAGCCAGGCTGGGCGGGATGGGGACATCAGATACAGGTCCCCTGGGATGCTCCCGTCCTGCGTGTGGGGCTGGAGGCTGGCGTGGGCAGCAGGAGGGATCGGGGGCATTACGAACGGCGGGTGTTGACCTAGAAATCGCAAAGAATTTGGCCTGGCATCGTGCTGGTGGGCAGCAAGCCAGCCTGGCAGCCAAGGGAAGCACGGCTCTGCTCCGAAACGGCGCTCCTTTTCCCTGTGCCCGGCTGGGAGAGGTGACTGCTGGCTGCCCTGGTGTTTCTGTGAGCTTTTTGGGTTCACTTGTGCTGAGGGATGGGATGCCCATCACATACAGCAGAGGCATCGCTGGCTCAGTGTGAGGAGGGGATTTGTTTTTGATCATCTGGGGAGTGCGTGCTCCCACCCAGCATGGGGTCGGAGCTGATTCCCATCCAGGGAATTTTAAGAGCAGACCTGGATGTACTGGGGGGAGTAATACTCCATCCCAGTGGTTTTTCCTTACGAGACACATTAACAGGCAGGAATGTGCAAACATCCAAAGGTCGGAGCTGCGCAGTGGTGAGGTGGCTGTGGCAGCTCCAGCCCCCAGGAGTGCAGCAGGCAAAGGCAGGACCCCCCATGCCCTACTGTGGGCAGAGAGGGATGGCAGAGGAGGGTCCACTCTGCACAGGAGCTCATTGGATCTGCACCCCTGGGTGGGCTCCGTGGCTTTGCCGTGTGGCTCCTTGCCCACCCTGGGGTTACCGAGAACTTTCCTGCCAGGGGGAAGGGGCCAGCTGCAGCCCTGCATGGCTGCCCCATCCCTGTCACGTGGGGGGACACACGCCCGACACCGACTCGCATGGCAAACAACCTCCTTCCTTCCCCAGCAATGCAGTGTAGAGAGAAAATGAGCATCGTCCCTAGCCCGGCCCCCGCCTCATGGAACATGGTGCCTTGTAGTTCCTCTGTCCCCGTGACCGATGCTCCTGGTGTGTACACACACCTCCCACCCACCCCAACCCCAGCTGGGAACCTCCTCAGGGAGGAGAGGAAGGGCTTGGCCATGCGCTTGGTGGCACCATGTTGGTCCCCAGGATGTGCCAGCTCGTTGGTGGCCCAAGGGGCTCAGCTGGAGGAGGGGGTCTCTCCCCTGTTCCCCCCACTCCAGCAGAATGCTAAGTAAACAGTGATGAGGGGAACCTCATTAATCCTGGTCATTCATTTACAAAAAGCCATTTAGAGCTGGCTATGCAGGCAGTTATCAGAGCATAGGGGAGGTTTTCCCAGCAGGACCTTAATTCCCTCTGCAAATAAAGCCAGAGGGAGGGAGAGCACAGCTTGTGGCTGCGATGGATGAGGGCTTGGGGGGGGGGACTTTTGGGGCCAGTCTTCAAGGGGCTGATCCCCATGAACCCCCTTCCTGCAAGGAGCAGAGAGTCATTGAGGGAGCCTTTTCTGACATGGACCTGGTTTTCCGGGAGCACTGCGCATCCCTCTGGTACACTGCGGTGCTCTGGACCCAGGTCTGGATCAAAGTGAAGCTCGTGGGGCTTGGAGGCATTACCAGGGAGGTGGATTTGGTTCCCATCTCATCTTTTCAAGTTCACAGGCATGCTAACAGCCAGGGCAAATGCCCCAGTGCATCCTGTGCTCTGTCTGTGCACACTGACTCCCTCTTTCAGGGCTCTGCACCTTTAACCCCACCTGGAAGGGAAAGTTGGGAACTTCTCCACCAGCTCAGAGCTCCTGATTTTTTCCGTCTGAAGATTAATCTGGCTAAAGATTAATCATCTTTTCTATCCAGCTGACCCAAGGGGAGACAGAATAGGCTGCATCTAGGGAAGAGGCGAAGGGCAGTGCCACCGGTGCCGGTGTTCCCACGCGTTCTCGCAGCCCAGGGCACCGGCGGGTCACACCACGGGGGCACACAGCCCGGGACGGTCCTTCAGCCCATAATGAAAGTCGTAATTTTATGTTAATCCCAGCTCCTCCATACTCTGATCTCTCTCCTCTCCCACATCAAATGCAAAGCCCTTTCGGAGGCTCCTGGCTGTATTAATCTTGTTTTGCCCTCCCTGCTGCATGCTGCGTGCCTCACAGGCAGCTCCTGTGGCTCGGGAAGCGCCACTGCCCCGTCCCGTCCCCACTGTCCCCTCCATGCAGGAGCGGGATTAACCCTGCCAGTGGGAAGCAAGGACAGGCATAATTCATTTCTTTGCAATAAAATGGCTATTTTTTTAAGCAGGAACTGTTCCTGGGGTGAGCAGTACCAAGCCACAATGCAGGGAACAGAAAGTCTGCCTTGAAAGCTAGTATTAATTGAATTTATCAGAATCTTATCCAGATTACACCTTTTGTGCGATGGCCTTTGCCACCATAAAGACAGCCAATAGAAACATGGATTTGGGGAATATCAGGGTGATTCCAATGAGTTGGAGCCAAGCCCCGGGGAGGCAAAGCAAAGCCCCCCTCTGCCTCAGTTTCCCTACCTGCAAATCAGGTGGATTCTCTTTCCTGCAGCATTTTGTGTGACCAACACCCTGAACACCTCATGCTGAGGGAGAGGTGACTGTCACGTCCCCGCGAGCAGGAGCCACTTCCTCATGCCTGTGGCAGCAAGAACTGCCGTTGCTGAACAACAGGGCCACGATGTGGTTCAAACCCCGTGGCCTCCACACCCCAAAGGTGTCAGGCTCTGGTCTGATCTGGGTTTTTGGAGCACTGGATCCACCTTTGTGTGGCAAATACTGCAAAAGGGACTCGCTAGCACTGTTGTTAGTATTCTGAAGACCCAAAGGACCATTGCACTGAGGATGCAAACCCTCATTCAGCTGTGTTGGCTGCGTTTTCCACCTATGCTGGTAGCGAGTACATCCACCTGGATGAAGATCCCTTCTGCTGGGGGCAGGGGGAGAAAAAGAGGCTTTTTCTCCTTCTTCCGTCTCCTGGAGAAGGAAGCAAACTCTCCAAAAGCGATTCAGCATTCCTCCACGGCTGCTGCTGAGTCACAGACTCCCCCTTTCATCTGCTGCTTCAGCGGGGAGAGCGATTCCTGCAGTTGGCAGGGCGGGAAGAGTGGCGCGGCCGCGGCGCTCCGGCGGGAAGGCGGCGGGACCGGGATTGTCTCGGAGCGGCCGTTCCTGCGGCTGCACCTGCCATTGGAGCAACAGCCAGCAGCAAGCTGGGGCTGCCTGTGTTTACATCCTGAAGATCCCAGCTGTGCCCCGTGGCCTCTTGCACTGTATTTTAACACACGTTCAGTCTGTAGCATTTCCAACCTTTTCTTTTTCATTTTTACCAGAAATAACCCCTGCTGCTACGATTCTTTGCAGTTGACCAGCAAGCCAGGTTGGTTTGTTTTTTCTGCTACCACACCTTGGATGTGGTGTTGTACCTCGTGTTTGCACGGACTCTGGCATTTTTCACACGATTTATTGGCAGACTGACTTTCTGAACACTTATTCACTCTTTACCACCCCACCTGGCAGCTGGGACGCCTGCATCCCAGCTCCCCCTCTTTGCTCTGAGGGCTCAGTCTCGCCTTTAAGGGTTGGGGAAGCATTTTTGGCTGGCTTTCCAGGAGATATATAGCATTATTCAGGAGAGCACACACAATTGTTCCCCAGGCTCAAGCAGGGGAGTTTTACTTTTGGCTCTGGCTGCCTTTTGAATGAGGGTGTGAGTGTTAGCTAAAAGACAGTGAATTGCTGTAAAAAAAGAGATGGGTCTGCAGTACAGGTGTTTTAAAAAAAAAAAAACCCGCAAACCCTTCCTGATCATATTTTCCCAGCAGGGAAAAGCACAAGAGGCACCGAGCACTGACCCTGGAGAGGGATCTTCTCTCTTACATGCATAGGACAAGATTGCTTCTAGCAGGTGTCCCCATAAAGCAGGCAGTCGTGGCCAGGCAATGGCACACACACAAGACACAGCGCCTTGGCCGTCCTTCGCCCCTCGCAGCAGCCAGAGCCTGGGCACAGCTGTTTGCAGCGTGATAAGGTGAGTTATGAAACATGCCGAAGTTGTCGAACAAAAGAGGCCATTTGAGCTGTTTCGGCTCCTTTCCAGAGCCCGGGATGGTTTGACAAAGGGAAGATGGATGGGAACAGGCTGATCCCTTCATGTGGTAGGAGCCTTGCCTCAGAGCAGCGGGAGGCAGCGGGAGGCCAGGACCGGCTCTGCTGATAAAACCAGCTCCCTGCTCCAGGCTGGACATGGTTTATGAAGCTGAAGAGCCCCATAACTGCCACAGTGTGTGATAAACACAGCCATCCCCACCTGTGCTGCAGGAGGGAGAAGATGGCAGCATCCCTGTGGTGGCAGGCTTTTCTGGAAAATGGATGAAGGACTGAGGCAGCGTAACCTGTACTCCTGCGAGTGCCTACATTTCCATAATTCGGATTTAACTTTCTATTATTTAATTTCCCCAGCCCAAACGCCTATAAATCTTCCTCCACGCCTTGATATCTCTCTCAGGTGTGTGGCAAAGGGGACCCGAGCCTGGTTGCCCCAACAGCTCAGCAGAGTGGCGGGGGAAGACAGGGTGGTTTTGAATGCCCCACACCATGTCCATTAGGGACGCCGCTGACATTGGGGTTGGAGCAGTGGGGATGGCGAGCTTCCACAGCTACGTCTGCCCTCACAGAACAGGTGAGGACACACAGGGACCTGCCATGCCGCTCCCAATATGGCAGCGCAGTCGGGCCACCACTCCCAACATGGCCGTCAGCGGGGAGAGGAGAAGCGAGACTGCGCATGCGCAGACTCACATACAGTACAACTGCGCATGCGCCGAACGACAGGTGCCTTTTCGGCCCCTATTTAAGTGGGGCCACGCCACAGATGGCGCTTGGGCTTGCTGCGCATGACGTGTTGTGTCCTGCCGCTCCCAAGATGGCGCCGCGGCGGTGACGGCGGGGCGGAAGCGGGTGTCTACGGTGGGACTGGGCGGCCGAGCTCGGCCCCGGCGCCACTCGTCAGGATGATCCCCACCGACGAGGTGTCGGCCCGCAGGAGAGAAATAGAGGACAAACTCAAGCAGGTGAGACTGGGCAAAGGGACCTGCTGCGGGCCCGGGCCCGCGCCCATAGCCCCAGTGCATTGCCTAGGAGATGGGGCTGGGAGCCGGGAGCCGCCCTGGAGGTCCCCATCGGGCCTCGGGGCTCCCGGGACTCTCTGTGGGACTGGTCACCTCACTTCGGGCCTGACAGAAAGCGCAGGTCTCCTTCAGGGCTTAGAGCCCTGGTTTTCAGGGTCCGGGAGTATCTGCGTCCCTCTCTTAGGGCCTGGTAGGTTCCGGGAGTCCCCTTCAGGTCCAGCCTGAGAGACTAGCCCTTGGAGGCTGCTATTCATCCCCATATCTCTGTGCTTCAGTGATTTGAAAACAGCCCTTGGTTGGCTATTTAGTTCACAGCCCTGTGGGGGATTGAATGGTGTCTGTGCAGCACCTGTGTTCTGTTGTGTCAGGGAAATGTGTGCCCCAAGTCCATGTGCCTCTGTGGTAAAGCTGTTAATTTTATATCATGCTGTGACTTTACTGTGCTAAGGTGTCTGGTGCTGAAGGGAACCAAGTAATCCATAAAAATCTCACTCATTACATTATGTGTAGTGAGTGGGTCAGTTGCCACCCTGGGTCAGTTGCCACCCTGGGTCAGTTGCCACCCTGGGTCAGTTGCCACCCTGGGTCAGTTGCCACCCTGGGTCAGTTGCCACCCTGGGTCAGTTGCTCTGATTTCTGTGAAGAGGTGACATACTGAAACGCGGCCTCAGCATCAGAGCAAACATTGTTTGCTGAGGTCTTTGCCAGGGCTTTTAAAAACCTCCATATAATGTTTAGTGATTTAAATTCTATTTAAAGAAGACTATTTTTTCATCCACCTGACAGGAAGAAGAAACTCTGTCCTTTATCAAAGAGAGCCTTGAGAAAAGTGATCAACTTACAAAGAACATGGTAAGGAGGTCCTTGAGGCTCATCCCTTATGCTGGGCCTGGATTTACTTTTTTCGAAGAGAATCTGTTTTTAAGGCTGTCATTGTGCCCATCTGAGGAATGCAGAGTAATCAAACATTTGCTCTATGTTTGTGTTTTACACTTCAGTGGGTGGGCAAAGGGGAAAACTGGTGAATGTTTCAATCTTAAGCTTCTTTCCTGGGGAGATGAGGGCTCAAATGAGCTGTTGGCCTCATCTCTTTATAGTCTGTCCCCTCTCCCTCTGGAAGGGGTATTAATAGACCCCAGACTAGTTTGTGCAACAGCATCATGTTGTTACTTCATAAAGTTAGGTCTCATTTTGAGTTTTATTTTGGAAGTGTTCTGTTTAAGAGGTAGAAAGTAATTATTGGGCTGTAATTGCTCGTAAGCCCTCAGCTAGTATATTATGTCCAGTTTTGGGCCCAGTGCTTTCAGAAAGTTCAGAAAGGCACCACCAGAGAAGCATGGAAAACACGACAAAGGAGTGAATCTTGAAAGAATTACATTTTTTGGCACGTAAGAGATGGGAGTAAGGCGCCCTTCATAAACTTACTAAGGTTTTCTGCCTTTCAGAAGCAGTATCAGTCCTTTTTAAAAAAAAAAAGGTCTGTGAGAAAAGCGTGTTCACACTGTACTGGTACCGTGCCTTCATGTTGTGCATCTCATGTTTGGGTTTTAGTGGTATGGAGAAAAATGGCTGGTTGTTGGGTTTTGTTGCTCACTTTACCTAGGGTACTTCCAGGCAGTTCCCATGGATTTGTTTCCTGTGTCCAATAAAATTTTGCTCCTCCTTAGTACTGTCTTGGAACATTATTTTCATGATTTACAAACATTTAACTCAAAACTCACCCTCTTCTATGTGGCAGGTGATCTGTTTTGTTATTCCTGACCAAAATTAGGGCATAGAGGGATTAAACAGCCCACCTAAGTAGTCATAGCAAATTAGTAGCAGAGCCCAAAAAGAGAAGCTGAGGTCCCTGATTGCCCTGCTCTAAGTAGGGATCTGTGTGGATCCGTATGGAAGGATGTCCTCATCTCTCTCTCTCGGCGTGTAGGTTTCTATTCTGTCCTCGTTTGAAAGTCGTTTGATGAAGCTGGAGAACTCGATCATCCCTGTCCATAAACAGACAGAGAACCTGCAGCGCTTGCAGGAGAATGTGGAGAAGACCCTGTCCTGCCTGGATCATGTCATCAGTTACTACCATGTGGCTAAGGACACAGAGAAGATTATAAAGGAAGGGTGAGTTGAGCAGCTAGATCTTGCTGGCGAGCTTCATCCTGTTGAACTTTTGGGGTGGAAGTAGGGACACTCATCATAATGTTCCTTGTACCTTTCCTACACTCTTTCCCCACTGTCAGTCCACAATAAAGCTGCCTGACTTGACCTTTGGGAATCCTCAGAGGGCAAAGTCTGCTCAGACTCTGCGTTGGTGTCTCTTCCAGGTTTTGCGGGCATGATGCCTTGTGAATCTCATGAGCGTTGGTGGCTTCTCTTCTTTCCTCTGTCCTTTTCCCAGGGTTTCCTCCTGCCCCTTGATGTTGTTGCTGCATCTGGGATGAATCAGAACCGTCCTAGAGCCTGTGTCCAGGGACACAACATCTGGGAGGGTGTTGTGGTGGCCCTTCTCTTGGGTGGGATGTGCAGCTTCCTTTACATACCCATCAGGGCCTGATAGGGAGAGGAAGAGCAAGGCTGAGAGCTGTGTGCTGCTCTGTCATCAGCACTTCTGCGCTTGCTGTGGGGATTGGGCATTCTCCTGTGCCATTGAGTTGAGGCAAAAGGGAATCCCATTATTTCCTTCTAGTTGAAGAAAAGGGAATTGGATTTTCCCATGTTGTTTTTATTTGGTGCTTTTTTGGTGTCTGGGGATATACTGGGCACTCACTGCTTTTTATTTTTGGTTTTATTTTCAGCCCCACTGGGAGGCTGGAGGAATACTTGAATTGCATGGACAAAATCCAGAAGGCAGTGGAATACTTCCAGGACAACAATCCGGACAGTCCGGAGCTGAACCGTGTGGTAGGTTGTGGCTCAGGCACCTGGCATGGGCGAGAGGGGAACAGACATAACCCTGCTGCTTGCCCTCTTGCTGAGAGAGGTCCTTCAACTGTTTGAGCAGGATGGGAGATCTGTTTAAATCCCCCTTGAAGGATGAACAAATCCCAAGCATTTTTTTTCTTGTTATTGAATATATAAAAGTCTGTTAGTTACAGGTGGTGGTGGAGTTTGAAGCATGTGGTACTTGACAGTGGTTAGGAGTGCTGCAGAAAGTATGGTCTTGTGCAAAAATACTTGTGGGTGCTTGATTACAGAAGCCCTGTGCTGCTTCTCTCTTGCTGTTTTGTGCCAGAAATCCCTCTTTGAGAGGGGCAAGGAGTCCCTGGAATCGGAGTTTCGCAGCTTGATGACCCGACACACCAAGCCGGTCCCGCCCATCCTCATTCTGGACCTGATCAGTGGGGATGACGAAATGGAGACACAGGAGGAGATGTCTCTGGAGCATCTCCCAGAGAGTGTCCTGCATGATGTCATCCGCATTTCTGGCTGGCTGGTGGAAAACGGCAGGAACCAAGGTTGGTGGGGCTGCTTGTTGTTCCCTCGTAGCTCTGTATTGGGTGAATGCTCTCCAACCACTTACCAGGTGTGGTTGAGAGCAGAAGGGCAGGAGGGTGTTGAGGGTTGTGTGTGGCGCTGCACAGCTTGGCTTGTAGTTCATGTGCCTTCAGCCATGAAGCCTCTGCTTTGGTGTTGCTGTGGCTAACAAGCCATAGGTTGCACTGCTGGGGCTGGCTAGCAGGGCTAGTGAAACTAGTGACTGCCTTAGTGTGGCACCTTTTAGGTGAGTAGTTCAGTTTCCTTTTAATCACCTTCTTAAGAGTCTGCATTTTTGACAGCATTTGTAGTGAGTGAAGTAGTGTGATTTATCAGTTGAACCCAATGATCTCTCATGGTGGATATGATGAAAGAAAGAGCTGTGTAAATAAAGCAAGTTGTCTTAATGCATAGTCTGTCCAGTAGCAGAAATTCATTTAACTTGCCTCTGCTACAGCTTTATACTCTTTTTATTAACTTTTCCTTTGGGTGTGAATGACTCTGGGGACATGTTGGAGGAAACCTGTACTTTCACATACACGTAGCTCCTAGAATCACCCCCCACCTCAATGATTTACTTCTGAGTGGGGATTACTGTGCTTACCAAGTATGACATCTTTAAAAGCTTCTTAAGACTTTTTCCTCGATCAAAGGCAACTTAATCATATGTAGCAGATTTCATTAGTTGGTTTTTTGATTTTAAATGACCAGCACCTCCTTTAGTTCCTGAGTGCTCTGAGTCCTGAAAAGTGTGTAAAGTCTCTCCTGCTAGAAACCAGACACTTCAATTGACAATGCCTTGCACAAATGTCTCCCATCGGTTGCACAGCTGATGTGCTCTTGGTGCACAGACTTCATGTGTGTGGTGAGAGGGCTGGGATGAGTACTGCAGGGGAAGGTGTTTTTGAAGAAAATAGGAAAGGGAGGGAAAAACACCTACTTGGGGTCCCACATCAATGCTATTAAGTGCCATTAGGAGCACAGGCTGTTTCAGGAAAGGCTGAACAACGTTTCGTGCTTGCTCATAACTTTATTTCTACCTTGTCTCCTTAGATTTCATGACTGTTTACTTCCAAATCCGCTCAGTCCAGCTGGATCGTTCCATCAAGGGGCTGAAAGACCATTTCCGTAAGAACAGCTCCTCCGCTGGGGTGCCGTATTCCCCAGCCATTCAGAACAAAAGGAAGGACACCCCCACCAAAAAGCCAATCAAGAGACCAGGTGAGCCCACCAGGTGGAGGGATCACTTTCCTGTGTATCCTCTTGCCTGGGTATCAAGTGAATATACACATAGCCTTCTCACTGCTGAGGTGGGCTCTGTGTCTAAAATGTGCTTTTAGGGCAGGAGCAGGGGTGAGATTTTGGAGATAAGCACCTATTCTCTGCCCTGGATTCAGTGTTGAGATTACAGACATTTTCTGTCTCTGTCTCTGTCGACTCATCAGGTCTGTGTTTTGGGGTGATGTAAAGGGAGGAGGGGGTCCTGTGTACACGGAGAGAAAAGGCCATTGTGTTAACAAAGGAGACGAGTAAAGAGACCTTAGAGGGCTATAAAATAAGATCTGAGAACACCTGTCTGCAGCCTTGGAATATGGAATATAGGCTGTGCCACAGCATGATAGAAATCTCAGAGCTGCTAAAACATGTCACTTTGATCATTAGTTGTGAATACATTATTATTGTGCTAGGAGACCAAGAACTTGTCAGGAGTTGTGAGGGGGACTAGGTAGGTGCCTACAGAATGAGATCTGAAGTTGCCTGAATTTTAGAAGAGCCATTAAAGCTTTTGCCTCAGCCTGTCTTTTGAAGAGGTACAAATGTGGCTCGTGGATTATTCCACCTCTCCTCATAATGGAGTTTTGCTGCAGTTTCTGCAGCTGGTACTGGTGAGACTGGTCACTCGGGTGTACCGGTGCTCAGAGCTGGAGTTCCCATCTCTGAAATATGCCATCTAGTGGGAGCACAGCCAGAAGGAGGGATAGAGAAAGCTAGGGTGTACCTGCCACGGCAGCACAGTGATATTGTCCCTCTGTGTGTCACAGCACCCTATTGTCTCCTCTGTAATACTGGTGAAAGTCAGAAAAGTTCAATCTTCTGTGGCTTTACCTGGCTAATACTCTCCCACCCTAATATTTTTTCCTGTGTTGTCCAAATACTGTTACTGGGTTCAGGAAAATAATAAGAAATGTGGGTAGGGACTGGGAATGGATGGGATGGGGAAAAGGAGGAAAAGAAATATCCATTTTAATCGTGTTGTGTTTATTTTTATAACCCTGATGTGAATGCAGTCCTCATCCCAGGTAATGTGCGTCTATGTGTGTGTGTGCTGGCCCTGGTGCTTGCTCTCTTCACTTCTGTGTGTGGAGATGCTTTGCTGGGCCTCTTCTTGCTACAGCAGAGGGTGTGCCTGGGATATTTGGAGGCAGAGGGCTGCCAGGGGGAGGCCTTGACATCCAGACATCACCCCCATTTTTTAACATCGATCTGTGCTATTGCTGCCATGCCTTGAAGCTGTTCTTGAAAGCTGATGTGCGAGTTGCAGTTGGTGGATGAAGTCAGTGTGAATTTCGGCGGATTTTTCCCTGTCAGCAGAAAAACACCCACAGGGGTGTTTCACACCACACTTGGCTTTTCTCTGGAGCTTGGCAGGTACTTACTCACATCAGAATTTGCCACCAGTGTACAGGACAATATCTTCCTGCCGAGGAGAGCGAGCTGTCCTGCAGATGGCAGAAAAACCAGTGTTTAAAATCGCTGTGGAGCGTGATGGCGGTCATTGGTGTTCAGCTCCTGAACAGTGGCTCCTGCCCAACAGCATGATTACAATAGGTAAATTAATTCTTGTGTGGTTCAGTAGCTCTCTGCTGGGAAGATGTCAGATGAGGATCTGCGGTTGGGCCATGGGGAACTCGGGCTGTGGATGCTTCAGATTTGGTCCATGGTTCTCAGTTATCACATGATACTGGAAAGATCTCTGGGTTTTGATTGCAGTGGAGTCAGCGTGGTCAGCAAACATTTCTCTGAGCAGCCTGCTAAATGGTAACAGCTCCCCTGTGCTCTCAGTTAAATAGTCAGAGATGAAGGAAAGGTTTTGTTGTTGTTGTTTTTTATGGGTAGATCTTAATAAAGGAAAACAAATTGATAGGATTTTTTTAATGAGTCTCAGATCTTGGATGCTCAGAGAGAAAGCACAGAAAGGAGCCACACGTTTGAGAGCACAAGCATTTGTTCTCTGCAAACAGGGCTCCTCCAAATTGGATGTGTTTGCCCATCCAAAATGTCTTCTCATGGGGAGTATCTCAGCTGTAGATTTGTCAGGAGATTTTAATCTCTTTTTGCCCAGTTTAATTGGAGTTTGTGAGATGGGCCAGGTAGAAGGCACAGAACACAGTCTGAATGCGCTTACAGAGCTGGCAGTGTATAAAGGAAAGAGAATTTCAGATAATCTATTGTGGGGTATTGTTAATCTCAAGAAAGGGTAGTGGCTAATTTGTCTCCAATCTTCCATGAACAAGGGCAGAGAACCAGACTGTAGCTCTTGAAGGACAGGGCTGTTTAAACCTCATACAGCAGCCGTCTCTTACAGCTGCTAAATTGTACTTAAGTGAAATTTAAAATGGAGGGGAAAAAAATAATAGTCTTTGAGCAGAGATTCTCATTTTTTTCTGTGGTTCCATCAGCTTTCAAGAACAGCTCCTGAGGTCTTGCACCCTCTTCAGACTGGCACAGTGGTCCTCTTCATAGCAATATTCATCTGGTGGTGTTCGATACTCCTGGTTTTAGCCTTCATTCAATTATGGACACAGAAATGTCTTTCCTGTGCTCTTACTTCAGTAATAAAGTCAAGTTCTGTCAATCTGGGTTTCAGACAAGGAATTTTTCTCATGATTCCAAAAATGAGTTCGAATTCCTTAGTCCTTAAGGAAGAATATCCCAGTGCACACCCCAGCGCACACTTCAACCTGTTGCAAGGGATAAATAACCAACTAAAGCTGATGTGCTATAACTCGTTTATCCATAATGCAAAGTGCAAGAGAGGCTACAGCTAAAGGGAAGGGAGGGTATTAGGGACAGGGTAACAAGGCAGAGACTCCCCACTGTACCCCAGGTTCTCTGTTGGATTCCAGAGAAAGTGCTCCGTAGCCAGGGGTTGTTGCAGAGGGTCTCCCTTTCTCTGTTGTTGTTTCATTTGTTGGTGTACCCTGTATGTCTCCTGTTGTCACAACCTGCAGTTGGGAATCTGACTGGTAGAGACACTGGTAAAGCAGGGCCATCTCCTCCTAACCACAACTTGCCAAGTCAAGTTGAACTGATGAAACAATCTGTGGGGTTTGGTTTTTTTTTATTGTTTTTTTAAGTCGCTTGCTGTTCGAAATGCCAGCAATCTGTTATTTCAGGGGGCAAGTGTGTTCACATTCCAAAAGTCATCCTGCTGCAAATACATAAAAAATCACTTCTTTGTGATGCCTGTAGACCCAGTGCTCTTTTGCTGCCTTGAGGGTGGCAGGTAGCTCAGCACCTCTGTGCTGCCAGGGGAGGACAGGCCCAGAAGGTGTCTGTGGGAGCACACAGCCTGGTTGCTTGCAACTGAAAGCCATAGAGCTTTAGCTGGTTCATACAGACTCCTGGAGCTGGTGCTTAAGAAAAGGAGATGTGTTGACCTTCTGCTGGGTTAAAAAACTGCCTAATGGAAGATAGAAACAGGAAAACAATGTGGAATTGGAAAACTGTGTCTTATGTTTTCCCAAAAGCCACTTGACTTAACAACAGGGCCACAGGGTTGACATTTTCAAGTATTTTTTTACTTTTTCGGGGGTTCTTTTCATGCTATAGGGGAGCCCTTTTCCAGTTTACTTAATGTTCCAGTTTACCTAGTGGTGAGGTGCTACCTGAAGACAAGCTGTGGAGTCTATTGTGTGGCAGAATAAAGAGCCTGTTCCCGCTTCAGGCTTCCCATATTGATCACTGCCCAGCTTGAATGTGATGTTTTCATTAGCAGCTGAAACACCACCCCGTTTGGTTCGCGAGCTGCTTAATAGGGGAAAAACAATCATGGAACAAAAGCATTTGGCTTCCACCAGAATCCATTAAAGCCTGATTACAATGCTAAGTAAGAGGGATGCAGCGGCACTGAAGTGATGCCAGTGGAGGCTGAACTCTGAGTGTGTGTCAGTGTAAACACAGGTAATTGTGCTTATGCCAGTAAAGTGCAGCAGAGGCGTTTTAGCTCTGGTCTGGGAAGGAGCTGTTGGAGGTGGGCTGTGGAGCCGTGCGCTGCTGCCCCGTGAAGTGAGATCCCGTTGACAGCAGCAGCAGTTGTACTGTCTGCTTGGTTTTCATACCAATTTACTCTCTTTATTTATTGTCTTTTTCAACAATTTTTTTTCCCCCTTCTCCCTGGATGCTTAAAAGTGGGAAAGATGACAGAACTGGTAGAAGAACAGTACTGGGACTGAGCTGCTCTGCATCAGCTGGGCCATGGGAACAGCAGTAAGAAAGAGCTTAGAGCATATCGCCAGAGCTTGCTGCAGCCCTGCTTGCTCAGAGAACTTGCTGATGTGCCCAAGCTCTCGAGGTTTCTGAAAGCAGCTAAGAATAAAGTGGAAATGTTGGGTGTGAAGAGCGTAGGGAAGCTCGGAAGAAGAGCTGAAGCCCTCTCATTTCTTCGTATGGCAGAAGTTAGGAGCAAATGCATCGAAACAGCTAGGGTTTAAGTCTCCCCACCTGGTGTGGATAGAGAGGGGAGAAGTTTACTGCTAGAAGAATGTTTCATGGAGGTGATATTTTTTGTTTTCCTTTACTAAGTGGTTGAGAACACTCTGAACAGGTGGAAGAAAAACATTGCCAGTGAAACATTATGGTTTAGGAGCCATATTCTGTTATTTAGTAAGTGCACCAGGTTAAGGCAGCTTAGTAATTCAGTGGGAACTTCTCTCTTCTGTTCTCCCTGGTTAGAGATGCCTTCCCCCTGCTGTTCTGCAGCAGTCTGCACTTGAGCTTCCCTTCGGGGTAGAGGTCCTCAGCGTTTGGGCAGCCAGCCCTCATTTCCAGGATGCCCTGCAGCTTACAGTTACTGGTGGAAGTAGGGATTTTCTGCATGTTTGGAGTATTTATTACTTTGAAGCGGAAGGACAATTCTTAATTTTGGCATCAGCGTTTTTATTTCTTGGATCCTTCTTCATTTCCTCAGTCCAGCTCTGTTTCATCTGGGTCTCCTATAGAAACTCCTTCTACCTTCCCAAAACTTTCCGTTCCCTGTTGTGCAGGCAACAGCAAAGCTCTGCTGTGAGAGGGTGTCCGTGTGGTTGTGATAATTGTAGCTTGTTGCATGACGACTAACCTTTTAATGTGGAAGCAGTGCTCAGTCTTCAGTTGTCACATTAATGCTTTGTTTTGTGCTTTCTAGCTGTATATCCAGCGTTGCCTTTTGTTCAGTTCTGTCTGGTTTTTGTGTGTGTTAAGTATAAATCTTTTAACCCAGTGCTATTTTTTTTTCCCGTGGTTTTAATTGATTTTCAGTTCCTTAGAAGAGAAGTGTCTTGGGGATTAGAGTGACTTAATGCGAGTTAGACATGGGTGGGCAGCACCCATTATTCTATGATTCCTGTGATGGGAATTGCTGCTGCAATTGCTCTCTCCAGCCCAGAGGTTGTCACCCTTTTGTCGCTTCCTGTAACACCAGAGATCATTCCTCGTCTTGGCTGTGGGGCTGCTGATGGGTCTATGTTGAGCATGCTCAGGAAGTATTCCCCAGGAGGGCGGTTGTGGTTCTGGGGAGGAGGCAAAGTGTTGCTGGACAGGAATTGTCCGTACTGTGAAGTCCTGCTTCCACAGCTGAGGGAAAGCAACAAACCTCTTCCGATTGGATGCAGAGTACTGGCTTAAACTCATTACATGGAAGGGTGCTTTGTTGCTTCCCTTCTCTGAGGGTGTTTTCTCACCTGGCCGTACCACCTCACCAACCTGATTTGAGCACTCCCTGATTCTGTGACCCTGGCTGGAATTCATGCCCCCGCCCTCAAAGCAGGGAGCCACAATGGTGTTCCCAGACTATCTGCACACTTGGACGTAAGTTTGGGGTTCACATTCCTGTACTGAGCATGCTCATTGCTGCCCAGCATCCTCTTGTTGGGCCCAGGTGACTTGGTGGAGGGCTGGTGTTCTGGGTTTGTTTTCTTTCACTCATTTTCTAGGTCTTCTTGTCTCTTCTCTCTGGCTCTGGTGACAGGCACGATCCGTAAGGCTCAGAACCTTCTGAAACAGTACTCTCAGCATGGTCTAGATGGGAAAAAGGGGGCCTCTAACCTCATTCCTATGGAAGGTAATCACAGCTCTAGCTACGTCACCCTTGACTTCGTCTGTGTATCAGCCTTGCTTTTCCAGGCGGGACTTCCATTAGCCTAGTGCTTGGTGGACAACATTGGATAGGTACAGCTGACCTTGGGGAACCAATGAGATGCTGGTGGCCCAAATTACTTTTCTGAATAAGTGTCTGAATTTCAAAGGCTCTGTAAACATGAGTACAGGTGGAGAGGAATGTTACCTTAAAGCAGTTGACCCACCACTGCCACCTGGCTAATGGAAGCTCTGCTCTGTTGACATCTGCTTGTGGTGTTCCTGTTCTTTTTTCCTTTTGCCTGGACTTTGAGACACATTCCATTCCTTAGTGACCTTTCCAAACCTGATGCTGAAGTGTCAGACCACAGCTGGGCTCTGTGGCCTCATTGTGCCTGTTCATCTACCCATGCAGGCTCATTGTGCCTGTACGACTTCTCTGTGGAGACCTATCTACGCAGTCATCTTCTGTATTCTGGTCTCCTCTGCCCTTACCAGGTAAGGGAGAAGAGGTCACTTACTTCACAGCATCTGTAAAACCTGGATGCTCACATAGGAGGCAAAAAAAGTAGATCTCTTCAGCATCTACATCGAGGTCTACTGAATCCCAGATGGTGACTAGCGTCACTCATTTGGGGGAAAAATTCTCGTGCTGAGCAGGAGATGGGCTTTGAATTCAGATTTGTAATGGCTGTGGGTACAAATTTGGTTTCTGGTTCCTGCACTCCTATTCACAACATGTGGCACGAGATTCGAGGGACTCCTGTGGGCCCAACAAATGACTTAACTCACACCTCTCATCAGGTTTCAAAGGGTTGCTACTGCTGCATCGCCCAACAAAAAGATTTGGTCAGGTAGCATTCCTGGGTCTGTGTAGGGGAAAAAAGTGTCCATCAGATCAAATAAGCCAAGCTTGAAGCGGCTTCCAGCCAGTGTGAGCATCCATGCCGTAACCACCCTGGATAAATCGCGCCTTCTGTTTGTGCCGGCTGACATCTCACTAGGTCATGAGCATGATTTACGAGTTAAACACCTTTCCGATACCCTGAGCGACAAGCATGGTCCGGCTGCTGGTAAGTACCGTGTTGTCACTTCGTAACAAGCTGGCTAACATCCTTCTTTTCAGCATGCTTCACAGTAGTTGTGTAGCTGGTGGCTGTTCATCTCCATGGGCAGACCTGGAGCGTGGGCCTGCTCTGGCTAAAAAGCTCTGGCTCTTCTCAGTAAAGTTCACTCCTACTAATCACACGCATCCCAAGCCCTCAAACAGGGAACCTCAGCTTTGTCCAACAGAAGACTGATGGCCACCATGCTGAGGGGCACTTTCCTGTAGGTAGTTACTGGCTTGTTCAGTGCCAAAGTGGTCTCATGTGGCATGAGTACAGTGGGTCAGTCTCAACAGGAGGCAGTTTGTAAAACCACATCACATCTGTGTGTTCCCTGCTGGCCATAACTTTTAAAGATCAACCTGAGGGACCTGTCATTGTAGGGAAGAATTGGTTCTTTCCCCATCTGCAGGTGCAGGTGTTGCTGAGAGGAGAGATGCAGCAGCCCATAGCCTAGAGAAGGCCTCTCTGTGTAACCTTGCTGTCCTGTAATGGTTACTACAGGAGTCTGAGTACTGCAGGATGGTGTGAGTCTGCTTATGTCTGTCCTGCCAACACTTCCAGCTAGTGGTTGGCACGAGTTGATGTGGGCCTTCGTATCATGCTGGCACTTCTCATGCCTCCCACGTAGGTTCTCTGATGGATCTTTGTCTGAGACATTTGTATGCTCCAACTCAAATATTTGCATTTGTGTGCAGCATTGTGTAACTGATAGCTCACCTAGCCGTGCTGATATTCCTGCTTCATAGGATTTAAATGTTCATCTACCTGGGTTTTTATCTTCTCTTTCTGCCTGTGGGAAGAGGCTGCCTTCCAGGACAGCCTTGATTTCCCAGAAATGTTGATGCAAAATAGCAGTTCTCCATCTGCATGACGGATGGAGATAAGGAATTCTAAAAATACAAGCGGAGATGTTGAATAATTCACCTCATACCTTCCCGAGTTTAGTACTCTGTGTTCAAGCCCTTGATTAAATTTAGTCTGTATCCCAGAAGAGCTCCAAACTTACCTTCAGTCACGAGGCCGGAAGGAGCTGGTGTCCTGATTTGCCCATTTCCTGAACTGCAGATGGCTTTGCCACCTGCAGGGTTTGCACAGCTTCCCATGCACAGACCAGGGGGCAGGTTTGGTGAGAAGATGACTCTTGTTCTCACGCAAGGAGAGACAGGAGAACCTTGTGTTCCTTATGTACCCCAAGGCCTTGGAGTGAGCAGAGTTGCTGGAGTGTGAGTTTTGTTTTCTCTTAAAGCCACCTTGCCCTTACAGGGAGAGATGACGTCTTTGACATCGAGATTGATGCGTACATTCACTGCGTTAGTGCCTTTGTCAAACTGGCCCAGAGTGAGTACCAGCTCCTGACAGAAATTGTCCCAGAGCACCACCAGAAGAAGACCTTTGATTCCCTCATCCAGGTCAGTTGAGCCTCTCTGCTTGGCATCTCTTGTAAAGGATACACAAAGTCTTTTCCCCGTCGTCTTTGCTGTGAGGGTGTGGATTCCACCACGTGCTGTGGGTGCCCAAGAGCACCATCAGTGCTAGGGTTGTCTTCTAGGACCTGTGTAGGGATCTGGGGCCTGGACAACATGTGTTCAGTGTCACTCACTGGGTGCTGCAGATGACCCATCAGCTAAATTAGCATCTTTAATGGGTATTCTGCATTAGCCCCTTGTTATGCCTGGGCAGAACTCGTGCTGCTTCCTTCTGACTCTCTGGCTTTGTTGCAGGAGTCTTTAGACAACTTGATCATGGAGGGGGATAACATTGTCTCAGCTGCCCGGAAGGCCATCATCCGACACGACTATTCAGCTGTGCTCACAATCTTCCCCATCCTGAAGCATCTCAAGCAGATGAAGCCAGAATTTGACCAAGTCTTGCAGGTAAGTGTAATGAGATGGGAAGGAAGAGTTCTGTTGCTTGGGTTGTCCAGAGAATATCTCTTTGAAAGAGATGATTCCGGTGGCTTTGAACAAAGCTATGCTGCTTCTGTCCTCCAGCATGGACTGGAAGTGACACAAATGCAGCTTGCTTCTTTCTGTGATGCTGGACCAGCACCTCGGCATCTCTCAGCAGTGGTTCTCTTCACTTCAATCATGACCTGGTGATGGACTGTCTATATTATTCTGCTGTATACATGGCCTCTGAGGTGTTCCAGCTTTGATACTATAGAGCTTGCTTTAGACTGTGCTCACTGATGTATGGAGGATGTCCTCATAGATGGGCCTATGAGGAAAAGCTATAAGGAAAGGCTGAGGGAGTTGAGTCTCTTGAGCTTGGAGAAGAGGAGACTGAGGGGTGACCTTATTAACACTTATAAATATGGAAAGGGTGAGTGTCAGGAGGATGGAGCCAGGCTCTTCTCAGTGACATCCAATGATAGGACAAGGGGTAATGGATGCAAGCTGGACCATAGGAGGTTCCAGTTAAAAGAGGAAAAATTTCTTCACAGTGAGAGTGACTGAACACTGGCAGGGGCTGCCCAGGGAGGTTGTGGAGTCTCCTTCTCTGGAGACATTCCAAACCCGCCTGGAGGCGTTCCTGTGTTCCTGCTCTGGCAGGGGGATTGGACTGGATGAGCTTTCAAGGTCCCTTCCAATCCCTGAGATTCTGTGATTCTGTGATGTCAGTGCTTTGAGGAGAACCTGCTGTTAAAGCAGAAGCTGCTGCCTGAGCATTCACACCCCATTCAAGGAGTCGCACACACAGCACCTGAATCTGCCACTGCTTGGACCAGGGTCCCTTGGCAGCAGGTGACTCCAGTGACCCAGTGGGTACCTCTTTCCACTCCTCTCACACACTCACTCTTGGGCATGCTCCCTCCTTATTCAGGCGTGACACCCTGGGCTTCCTGCAGCAGAGTCTCGGGCATCAGATAAATAATGTAATTGAAAAGATGAGCAGCAGGGTCAGCCAGGGCTGGCCACCTCCAAAAATGGAGGGTTGTTGAACAAAGAAATCCCTGGGCAATGATCAGCTACTGCATAAGAGGAAACATGAGAGGTAGCAAGTCCTGGTTGCCATTAGAGTCACAACATCTTCCCTTCCTGGCTGGCTAAAGAATGCAGGATTCATTGTGTTGCTGATGGTGCTGTAAATGTTCTCCTGGCATGTGGGGAACTGAGAACAAAATGCTGGTGTGGGGGATCAGGAAGGGGAGTCGCTGAATGAAAGTTGAGATACTGTGTGTTTTCCTTCTCTGATCTGTTACGGAACTATTCCAGGGAACTGCAGCAGGCACGAAGAACAAACTGCCGGGGCTGATCACTTCCATGGAGACCACTGGTGCAAAGGCACTCGAAGAGTTTGCAGACAACATTAAGGTAGAATTCTCCTCTATGTTCTTTTTGGTGAAACCAGCAGTCTTGGAAGAGGGGTCTTCTGAGCGGTGTAGCTTCCTGCTTTCTATGTGACTGCATTGTTTCTGATCCAGCAGGTCAGTGCTTGCTGGACCACTTCGGGTGGTCACCTGCAACTACCGAATGCTGGAGGGCCCGTTTCAGATACAGGAGGCCTCTGCCCAAGGCCCTTGCCAGGCATACTGCAAATAATTTGATGTGGGTTTCCAGGCCTCTGCAGATAGTAATTCAATCTCAGAATCAAATCCTTTTTAAAAAGGAAGGAAAACTGCTGGTTTGAAAGACTTTGGAGGACTGGGGTTATGTAAGGTGGGCGTGGTGAATCTGCTGCCCAGTAGGTGAACTGAACTTTTGATGGTCACATGCTGAACAAACTCCTGTGATCCTGAGCTGCAAATGTGCAGGAGCTGTGGTTTCTGAGTACCAGGAGATGGCAGTGTGAGAGCCAGGTCTGAAGTTGAGAGACTTGCAGCAGCAGTTGTATTGTAGATGCCTTCAATTTCCTTATGTGCTTACCGTATGTCTCTCTTTTCTCTTCTTAGAATGATCCAGACAAGGAATATAACATGCCAAAAGATGGGACAGTTCATGAACTCACTAGCAATGTATGTGACAGTGGTTTGAACCATCCTTTGTCAGAAACAATCTCTGTAGAGGTTTTAGAGCAGTAGGGAAACTTCTCAAGTTAAGCTGTCTTGAAAGGCAATTAATTGGCTTCTGTGGATTAGCTAGTTACCCTTGCTGAGCCATGATGTGACTGTGGGTAAAACACAGCAACTCAAAGCAGGGTAGTGGCTTGTTTCTTGAAAGCTTTTAAGCGTGGAGGGACAAGTGGTCCTTCATAATCCTTAATAACAGCAGTACTGGTTGCTCATAACTTCCCTCCCTTGCTTCCAGGCTATCCTTTTCCTACAGCAATTGTTGGATTTCCAGGAGACGGCGGGTGCCATGCTGGCATCACAAGGTACATGCATGGGGCTTGTTTGGGCATGCGTTTCCTTCCCCAGATTGTCTGGATGTCTTCCCTAAAAAGATCAAACCTCAGCATGCACTGTGAGCTCACTCTCCTCCTGTCCTTCACCCTGTGGTTTGTCTTCTCCTCCAATCTGCCATGACCACATAGTTGGTTATCTGGAGAACTCCAAGGGATGCAGAGAGTTTCCCTGCTGGCCTTTCACACTTGCCTCCTATCAGGTACTCTTTAGATGTTTTGGCTTTGGTTTTGTTGTTTTGGGTTTTTTTTTTTGCTGATGTGCTCTGTGATATCGAGAGAGGATGCCCCAGTCATTTAACTTCAAGTCTGATGCTGGAGTGGTCCTGTGTGACTGTTCTGGAGTGAGGATGGTTGGTCCATCTGAGTTAGCTTTAGTTTAACTGTGTGTTGATGCATTGCCACCTTTTTCTGTCACATACTCTACTCAGAGTATAACAGCAGCAGCAAGAATATTCTCCCCAGCATCTAGCTGTGGTCAAGCTGAGACTACTGAGCTATTCACTTGTCACATGTCCCAGCAGAGACAAGTTTTAGTTCCCCTTTCCAGGATGTTAAAGGGAGTAGGTTCCAGAAAGAAATACATAGATCAGAAGCTGAGAGCTGCTGCCTCATGCAATGGGATGCTGCTCTTTGTGGCTACGTACAGAGCAACAGCTCCAGTTCTCTAGCAGGCTGGAGTAGAACAGGCTGAAGAGGTGGAGAACTAGAGATTCAAGGGGCACAGAAACTTCAGGAAGCCCAGTCCGCTAACTGGTGTTTGGAGAGGGTTATGGAGCCCATCAAGGAAAGCAGAAAGTTTTACAGTTGCTTCCAGACTTATCTGCAGTGCCTGCTTGGAAAACTGTCAGTTCTAAATGAACTCAAGGTAGGATGTCTCTGCTTCTTCCCTCATCTTCTCCAGCCATTGTCTTGTGCCCTCTCTACTTGCAAGCTCAGCATGCTCAGAGCCTCCTGGGCCTTTACTCTCTCTCTCTCCTTGGCCAAAGAGGTGGTGTGAGGTTTTTGGGATTTGGTTTTGGCTTTTTCCCTTGGAGAAACCAGCTGTTTGCTATGTCCTTCCCAGGATGGCGGTGTCGGCATTGTTGTTTCTTGACATGTTGTGCAGTAGGCATCTGTTGGAGGAGCTGATTGAACTGATCCTAGCTGATCCCAGCTGATCCCAGGCAGCATAGGAGTGTTTAAAACTTTTTATATTGGTCATACAACAAAATGTGTATGTATCCATGACACACCAGCCATTCCCTTTTTAATTGTGCCTGGTTGTCCGTTATCCCATCGGGTATAGAGGGATCCTGCTGTGTAAAGACAGCTTGAAAAGGCAGGAAAATGCCTCTTTGCAGCAGGTTCAGTTATTAAAGCTTGAAGTTGGTGTAATTAGAACAGACCCGGTAACTTGGGCTGACGTGTAGTACTTCAGAGCCGTGTATGAGATGACCCACAATCCAAGTATTGTAAATCTTTTTCTGCCCATCTGCAGCCAGGCCTTAGGGACCCTCTACTGCCAGATGCTCCCTGCTTTCTGCCAGTGGTGTTCCCATGCAGAAACAGCTCTGTCACTTGCTCTGAAAGCCAAGCCTGGCCCAACACAGGGCACTCATGCAGGACAGAGCTGTTCTGGGTGGGATGGCTTTGCTCAGGTTCTTGGGAAGATTCTGTGGGCTGTGCAGTTCATTTCAAGGACCAGTAAATTCCTGCTGCCATGAGGGGAAGCTTTCATTTGCCTTGAAATGTGGTTTTGAAACGATGTGGAATGAGGTGTCCCACTAAAATGTAATCTCCCGAGCAGGGGAGGGAAGTTAAACTCTGCCTCTTCTCTGTGATCTCCACTCCATTTGTGGCCTTGGAGGGATTCCTGCCTGTTCTGTGTAGCTGTCTGTGGCTGCTCTGTGTTAATATCTGCTTTGTTCTCAACGGGATGCTGGTCTCTAACCTGTCTTTTTGCACTTTTGCATTTCTTTTTCTCTCTCCTCCCTCCCCTTTTCTCTCTGCTCTGCCTAATCTTTGTAGTTCTTGGGGACACATACAATATTCCTTTAGATCCCAGAGGTAAGCAGACTTAGCCACATTTACCTGCTCATATTGCCTTGGGCTCTGGTGATGTATGTTAATTCTTTATCCTTCAGGAGTGGTAAATAAATAAACACCTAATTGAAAAGGGGAAAAAGGGGAGGGTAAGTAACTTGTGCCAGTGGGCTGGAGAGAATAGGGAGGGCTTGTCACCAGCAGACAATGTGGGATGCCACATGAGCTGAAACAGGCTAAAGACACTGTCATGGCACTGGATCTCTTTGGCACGGGTAACCACTTGGCCCAGCTGGTATCATGCTTTATCCCACATGCACTCGGCTCCTTATTGTCCAACTCCCAGCAACGGGAGCCTCGTGGCCTTTCCCATGGGGTGCTTGTGAACTCGGACCCCCTGAGCTAGAACCAGCTGCCAAACTCCGGTGCGGGGGAGGAGAAGATAGCTACCCCCACGTGTCCTGTGGGACCCATGCCCACGAGCCCTTGAGGGCCGAAAGCCATCTCTTACAGATAGACAGAGTAACATGTGCCAGCCCAGAGTCGTTGCTTGCAGGGGCAGGCTCCCATGCTGGGGCATTCTCTCGTACAAGAGCCAAGCAGGTCCTCTCGGCAACCATGGGGATGGCTGAAACTTTCCAGAGCCTTTCTGCTTGTTTTAATTACTGTTGTGTGCTGGCTGGTAACAGCTCCAGCTTGTTTGTTCTCTGATTGCAAATTTCTAGTGCTTACAAACTCCTCTCAGGTGGTTGGGGAAGGATGGGGAGGATGTGTTTAATGACTCAATTTCTGACCAAGTGGATGTCCTCAGCACTAGGAAGAAAAGGAGAGATTTCTGCTAGGGTGCTCAGCACTTGATGTGGGTAGAATTGAGGGGTGCAGAGCTTTTCCACCCTCACCCTGGATGAGCCGCTGACAGTTGGCACTGGAGGAGGGAGCTAATTTACTGTCCATGGGAGCTCTGCACTAATTCCATAGCAACGGGGATGAGGCTTGTTTGAATAGAGACAGCCTGACCACACAAACCCCCATTCCCCATGGCATGTTAACTGGCTTAAGGTTCTTTTCTTTTCAGAGACCAGCTCTTCAGCTAGTAGTTACAGTTCAGAGTTCAGCAGGCGGCTGCTGAGTACCTACATCTGTGAGTACCCCGTGCACCTTCTCCTTTCTGCCCCATCAGCTGTCCTGCACTTGGCTTGTCCTTAGTTGAAGAGCACAGGTTGTGTCTCTTACTCCACGTGGGTTTTTTTATCATGTTTGAGCTGGAGTCTGATGGGAGGGATGGATAAAAGGGTCAAACTGGGAATTTGACTGCTCCGGTAGGACAGGACAGGCCAAAGCACAGAGCAGGAGTTGGCAAAAGCTCTGCAGCACAGTGATCAGCTGCCTTGAACCGTTCTCACCCAATGCTCTGCACCTTCAGCCCCATGGAGGCTCTCAGCTGCCAAAGGGGCTCTGTAAAACCTTGAGGCTGTATTTAACAGTTAGACAGTGAGATGAGTTCATGGGAATACCTTGTGATGATTTCTTATAACAGGGATCAGGTCCATCAGCTGCTTTCAGATGTGAGCCTGTGTCATGGTCAGGAATTCTTGGAGACATTCTGAGGAAAGACCTGCCAAAGGCTTATAGTCCTCTTTTTCCTTCTTTAAGGCAAAGTGCTGGGCAACTTGCAGCTTAACCTTCTCAGTAAATCCAAGGTTTATGAAGACCCAGCTTTGAGTGCCATTTTTCTACACAACAACTACAACTACATTCTGAAATCTCTGGAGAAGTAAGTGGGTATCTGGGTAGATCTCCCTGAAGTCCAGGCTGATTCTAAGCATGGTTTTGGAGCAGGTTTCTGTATTGAGTGCATTTACCTGCCAGCCTGTCTCATCTCTGCTCACTCTTCCATTCTTCAACCTGCCCTTTTGAAACTTTTGCTCTGTTGTAAACACTGCATTACACGGGAGTGGAAGATAAAAGCATCAGAGATGCTTTAGGTTGTAGAGAACCCTTTGATCTTGAGAGGATGGAGGATATGGCTTTGGAAAGTAACTTGAAGTAGCTTCTGTATCCCTGTTTGTGCATTTCCAGGTCCGTCCTTTTGTAAAAGGCAGAAAAGATCTTGCTGGTAGGGGCTTGAAATGTTGCCATCCTGCTGGCAGCCCTGGGAGCAGCTGGTGCACGTGCTTCCTTGGGTTTTGTGCTCTTTCAGATCTGAGCTGATCCAGTTGGTGGCCGTGACACAGAAAACAGCCGAGAGGTCTTACCGGGAGCTCATCGAACAGCAGATCCAGACCTACCAGCGCAGGTCAGGTGCCATCCTCTGCTCTTCCCTTAGTTTTGTCATAGTTTGAGGGCTCCTTGGGAGATTTGTGACTGCTGCTGGAGCAGTGGGAGAAATCAGCCAAAACCAGAAACTTGTCTAAAACCACGTATTTTGCTTTCCAAGTGATTAGTATAACTTGAAGTGGTTGCTGTAGAGGTGAGGACATCAATGTTCTGGTGAGACATGAGTAACTCCTTCTCTTTGTCTCTTTCCCATGTCACTTCAAATGCCAGCTGGTTGAAGGTGACAGATTACATCCTGGAGAGAAACCTGCCTGTCTTTCAACCAGGAGTAAAGGTGAGAGGATGGTCAAGGGTGGCTTTAAGATGACAAAAATGGCTGGAACCAACATCTCTCTTGTCACATTCAAAAATTCTTAGAAGCTTTCTTTATATCTTGTGCCACTATTGCTCTGAAGAGTGAATATTGTGGCTGGCACAAGATGGAGAGCAGCACTGCTTCTAATTTCTGTCCCAGATCCATACAGGTCTTTTAATCTCTGCCTCTGTTCTTATATTTTGCACCTGAGCAGATGCTTCAATTTTGGATTTGAAAAAAAACCTCAAGACCTTCCCTTAGAAAGGGCTAGAAGCATAAGGAAATCTATTTTTATGTCTGTTCTGGCTGAAAATTACCCTCATTAAATCTACTTCAGATGAAAGCCAATTGCTGAATGTAGGGTGTCCTGCTCGCTGCAGCTTCTCTCCATCCTGCTTTAGGAGAGGGGATTCAAGCCAAGTTGGTAGGATGTTATTTAGGTTGGATGGGGAGTTGTGGGCAAACACTGACGTTGGAAATGTTATTTCTGGACATGAAATAAAATCCTTTCCCTCCTTGTTGCAGCTCAAGGATAAGGAGAGGCAGATGATAAAGGAGCGCTTTAAGGTGAGGAGATGTTAGATGGCATAAGAACAGCCCCCAGTTGATCGGGATGGATGGTCAGGCCAAAGATATGCCCGAGGGGAACTGGGTGATCAGCAGTGGAGGAGGGGAAGACATCAGACTTGGTGTATGGACGTGATTACAAACAGGACACTCACCGAGTTTTACTCGGGACAGGGTTTTAATGATGGCCTGGAAGAGCTGTGCAAGATCCAGAAGGCCTGGGCCATCCCAGACATGGAGCAACGCGACAAAATCCGCCGGGCACAGAAAACCATTGTGAAAGAGACCTATGGTGCCTTCTTGAACAGGTGACAACCTCTTGCAACATTGTCCTCTCTTTTTTGGGGTTTACAGAGGTTTTTGGGGCCTGCAATAGCCTGAGCTGAGGCATATTTTTTACTCTCTTGTCTTAGCTTTACCTTGCATGCTAACACATCCCCAAGCTTGAATTCTACTAGTTGTGAACATCTGCTGTCACCTTGATTCCTTGGTCAGGGTGAATGCAGATGTTCCAGCCAACACAAAGCTCTGGGCCACCCTGGGCTGTTCATGTAAACCTCAGGAGACCAGTTGTAACTGGGTCATTCGCTCCCTACAAGATGCCCTGTCAGGCCCAAGTGGGATGTGCTGGAGTGGAGCTGGTTTGTGGCAGAGGAGAGGCCAGTGGGTCTCCTTTTGCTTTATTCCAGTCACTTGTCACCTGGGGGTTGTTTTACTTTGCAGATATGGCAATGTGCCCTTCACCAAGAACCCTGAGAAGTACATCAAATACCAGGTTGACCAGGTGGGAGAGATGATTGAGAAGCTGTTTGATACATCAGCGTGAATCTCCCGCTGCTGTGTACTCTCCAGCTGTCCAGTACAAGTCAGCACTTGCTCAGCAACCTTTGGGACTCCTTTCCCTTCTCCTCTGCCCCATTGTGGTGGGCAGGGTGTTACACCTGTATTTATCAGATTTATAAATGGGTGGAAACACTCTCTCCTGGTTGCCTTTGCCTTACTCTGTGGGTTTGGAGCACAGGGCTGCTCTGCTGGTGTGTGGGATCTTGTGTTTGCTCATCTTCAAGCCTGGGTGTAAATGTTTGTGTTTTGGTGCACAGCAGATGTGGTGAGTGCATAAACAAAATCCTGTAGGTGCTGTCCTTCTGTTGAGGGCAGGAGGCTGTAAGCTTCAAATGGTGCTGCCTGCTTCCCCAATGGGTTTTGGGAATCTCAGTTCTGCAGGATCCCTAAGGATTTTTCCCATTGTTACTCTTAACTCTCATTTAGTTTGGTGATGGGGCGAGATGATGGTTCTGGGGTACAGTGGTGCCTGGCAGTGAGGTGAGATGTTTTACCTCACCTTCACAAGGGGTATCAGCTCTCTGTCCTGAGGCCATAGCAGAAAGGATGGTGGCAGACTAGAGCCATGACCGAGTAGTGACAACCAGAGGGGAGCTCCATGGCATCCTGACTGGTTGCCAGTCTCTTGACCCAGTGGCAGGTTACGTGTAGAAGTGTTCCTGTACAGATCTCTGTGGGGCACCTTCTGCCCACCCCTCTTTTATATTATCTTCTGTCTTGTAAAATCTGATACAAGTCTTTCTTGCCAGCAGCCAGGACAGTTCACAGAATCTCAGGGATTGGAAGGGACCTTGAAAGCTCATCCAGTCCAATCCCCCTGCCGGAGCAGGAACACCCAGAGCAGGTCACACAGGAACGCCTCCAGGCGGGTTTGGAATGTCTCCAGAGAAGGAGACTCCACAACCTCCCTGGGCAGCCCCTGCCAGTGTTCAGTCACTCTCACTGTGAAGAAGTTTTTTCTCATATTTAAGTGGAACCTCCTCTGATCCAGCTTGTATCCATTACCCCTTGTCCTGTCATTGGACATCACTGAGAAGAGCCTGGCTCCATCCTCCTGACACTCACCCTTTACATATTTATAACCATTAATGAAGTTAATGTCAGTCTCCTCTTCTCCAAGCTAAAGAGACCCAGCTCCCTCAGTCTTTCCTCCTATGGGAGATGCTCCACTCCCTTCATCATCGTGGTAGCCCTGCCCTGGACTCTCTCCAGCAGTTCCCCATCCCTCTTGACAGGGACAGTTGATGATTCCCTTCATTTGACCCATGGCGTCACTTGAGAAACGAAGACTATTCCGTGTGCTTTGGAGTGACACTGCCAGGCTTTGCTCTGGGACATGGGCTGGGCTGGCTTCGTGTGAAGGCCTTTCAGAGCTTTGCAGCACGTGGATGCGTTTCTGTGGGGTTTTTTGGCCGGGCGCCTCCTGCTCCCACCTCGCTCGCTCCAGCTGCTTGCTCTGCTTCTGTGGCCTTCTCTGTTATTTGTGCGTGGTAACACTTGAAATACGGGGTTTCCATAGAGCTGGGAGCGCTCACAATAGCTGCTCCTTCACAATTTGGAGCAAATCCATTATTCCCACCTTTACAGGAGTGAGTCTGCGCTGGTGTCTGATTAACCTGGGAGTGTCACTACCTGGGGCTCTGCGAAGGGAGAACTGCAGGGAGCCCTGCAGGGACCTAGGAAAGACAAGGCAGACCTCAGCACCAGCAGTGGTGGTACAGAGGTGTTCAGGTGTTCCCAGAGTTGGGAACAGATGGCAGAAAGGTGGGGAGCTGTGGTTTAACCCTTCTGCTGCTGTGCATCCACCAGCTCTGCCTTTCTTTTTTGCAGCGAGGGTGGCCGCTCTGCGTGGCGAGTGTCACAGCTGTGAGGGCTGTTTCTGTGGGTAAATCGGGGTGGCACATCCTGGGAAGGATCTCCCACTGGCAATTACGGGGCCAGTGGATAAGAGAGGCCAAGTGGCCAAGGACAGAGAGGTGACGACCCATCTTGCTCCATGTCACACAGGAGCTGGATGTTAGAGCCTGGAGGAGAAGGCAGGTCCTGCTGCAGCAGACACGGCTGCTTGTCTGGGCTGCTGCCCCTGCAGGCAGCTGTGTTTCAGGTACCTCCTGGCCTAAAACCCTCACCTCTTCCTCACCCTGGACCCGAGTGTGGTCTGAAGCACTACCTGCTCTATGTCATGCAGAAAACTATCATTATCACTCTCAATATAGACCAGGGGATGAGGTGTTAGAAAACCACTCTGAGGAGAGGGACTTGGAGGTGCTGATGGGAGGAGAAGCTGGCCAGGAGCAGGCAGTGGGCACTTGCAGCCCAGAAGGTCAGTCCCATCCTGGGCTGCATCAAAAGGTGCATTGCCAGCAGATCCAGAGAGGGGATTCTGCCACTTTGCTCTGGTGAGACCTCACCTGGAGTCCTGTGTGCAGGGCTGGAGCCCTCAAGAGAAGAAGGACATGGACCTCCTGGAGCAGGTCCATAGGAGGGCCATAAAAATGATCAGCGTGCTGGAGCACCTTTGCTCTGAGGACAGGCTGAGGGAGCTGGGGTTGTTCAGCCTGGAGAAGTGGAGGCTCCAGGGAAACCTCAGAGCAGCCTTCCAGTGCCTGAAGGAGCTACAGGAAGGCTGGGGAGGGTCTGTTTCCAAAGGCCTGCAGTGACAGGACAAGGGGCAATAGCTTCAAGCTGGAGAAGAGCGGATTTATTCTGAGGGTGGTGAAACACTGGGACAGGTTGCCCAGGGACNTCTGCAGATAATCACGGTGAGGCTTGACGAAGCCCTGGGCAACTTGGTTTAGTTGGGGGTGTCCCTGCTGGCTGTGGGGAAGTTGGACTAGATGACCCTAGAGGTCCCTTCCAGCCTGGACCGTTCTATGAGAACATCTGAAAAAGCTGGCGGGTTGGACAGGCTGGGTGACTGTGTGTGTAAGAATCAGGATCACACCTTCCTGGTCGCTTTTCCCGTGTCTGTCTGTCCAGAGCCTGCCCTGTGGAAACCTTCCTTCCTGCTTTCAGATCACAAGTGCTTGAGGAAACCTGTGACTTCAGCCTAGCCGTCCTTTTCCTCCGCCGGAGGCTGCCAGGCGCCGGACAGAGCGGCTTCAGGCATAAGCAAAGCGTGTTGCTGGCTCGTGTTCCCTGTGGTGTCGAGCCTCCTGGATACACACGCTGACACTCACCAGAAGGAGCTGGATTCCATCGCTCTGGCTCTGTTTCTGCCACAGCAGGAGTCTGAATTTCTTTCTCTGTGAGAGTGGGTGGAATTCATCGATGTGCTGAGGTTGTAAAACAAGCTTTATTGCAACCGATCCCAGGGTGAGGAGACTCACCTGGAATGGCTGCAGAGGGGGGAAGCTTTGCTTGGAGACTTTCTGGAGCTCCTGAGCTTTAGCGTGGGACCTGATGATCCTCTGCTGATGCTGAGAGCCCAAAGAACATGTATGAGATCCTTTAGGGTCTGGGATGGGACCACATTACCCTCTCTGGAGACTTTGGGAACACTGGTCTATGCTGGGCTTTGCTCTCAGCTCATTCCCCTGGGGAAGCTGTACCAGTCTGGAGCTGGTGAGGAGCTGGGCCAGCACAGCTCAGAGGTGGGGATATGCAGTTGGAGAATGAGATGCAAAATACCCTGCTCCCTCCTGGTCTCCCTGTTGCCAGCACCAGAAGTTGGCTGGGTTGTTTTCTGCCCCAGGGATGCCCTGGCCACATCTGGAGGAAGGAAGTGGGGTGAGAGCTTGGCTTAGGGGAAGCCATACAGTGAGGAGGAGCTGGAAGTGGTGAGTACTGGGGGGAAGAGGTGGCTTCTGATGCCCCCAGCTGTATGGCTTTTAGGTGGGAGTCCAAGACGAGGGCAAAGTGGAGCCACCTGATCCCCATTTCCTAAATCCAGCCTCCCGTTTGCCCTGCTTCTAACCCTTCCTACACTGCCGGCCTCTGACCTTCTCAGGGAAGGAGTGTGGGGAGGTGGACAACCTCCTAGTCCTGCCAAGGAGCTGCCAGACTTGCCTTGGGAGCAGCAGCAGGATTCACCCAGAGCCTCCCCCCGCCTGCTTTCCTTAGGGTGGGAGCCAGGGGAGCCGCTCGCCCCCTCCTTGGAGAGGAGCCTTGGTCTGACCTCAAGTGTCTCCAAGTTGTGTCCGACGTTGCGCAGCGCTGGGGAGCAGCTCCGCAGGCTCCTTGGCTTTTTATGGTAAGGAATGTCTTTGCAACACGTTATTTGAGAGCAATCACGGCGGCCAGCGGTGTCCCCATCACTCTCACGGCTGAGAACTTCACACCCCCGTGAAGAACTGAGCTCAGAGCTGCCAGCGATGCTCAGAGCACAGTCCCCATCTGGGGCTGAGCCCCCTCCGCCTGACTCCCCACTTTGCTTCTTCCGACGCTCCCACGAGGTTTAACACCCTCCCCTCACCTCTTGTTCCACTCTGGCCACCAGTAGATCCCCTGACACGGATGGGGATATGCTGTGGGACTCTGATTCCCAGGGTTTTGGGGCTGGAGGCCCGTTTCTCTGGTGTTTCTGCTGTGGTGGGCCAGGCGAGGATCATGTGTCAGGGTCTGGACATGCAACCTGTGCTTGTGGTGTCCTTGGCATGGAGTGTCATTTTGGGGCAGAATAAGGGGTTTATCAAATCCCATTGGGATGGGGAACCACCTCTGGGGTCTGTGCAGCCGCTGCAGCTGGGAACCATGTGTGGGAGAGATGAAGGTGGGAGGCTCAAAAGCCTCAGCTCCCATCCCCCTTGGCTGCCTTGTGGTACCGGGGAGCAAACGGGGCAGAGTAAGTGTTTGAAAAGAAAAGAAAACCAAAGCTCCAACCAAAACAGCTGCTTCAACCCCAGTGATAAATCTGGGGGCTGGAAAGCTCACACTAACCTGAGGCTTCAGCTCCTCATCTCCCTGCCCACCCCTGGGCTCCGTGGGAGCAGAGTTCAGCCTATTTATTTTCTGCTTCCAGTTAAATCTGCTTTTATGAAACTTCAGCTGGAAGACTTTTCTCACTGTGGTGTCTGTTTAAGATAAACCCAGCTCAGGGAGCTGAGTGGGAGCCTGTCTGCGCTCAGCCAGGAGGGTGCTGAGCCGTGGTGGGTCACGACTTTCCTGTCTCTTCCAGCTGGACTTGATACGCTCTGTTTGGGAGAAAATCGCTTCTGTGTTGATAGTAAAACCTTGTGCTTGTCCTCCAAGGCCAGAGGCTGGGCAGCAGGGTGGTGGTTTCATCCCCAGATGAGCTTGGGCGGTTGAAGATAAGCTGGAGAGGTGTTTTGGTTTGTTGTTCTCAATTCCCTCCCCCCCTTTATTTCTGTAGGATCCTGTAAATGGTGTGGTGATCTGGCAGCTGGCACAGACTTCCCTCTTGCTGCCCACAGGTGAATGCCAATCCATGGGTAAGACAAGGAGGGCAGCTTAGATGTGTCACTAATCCATCAGAAGGACAGATAGATTATGTCCCTTCCCTCTAAGAAAAAGAGAGGAAGGAAGGGATTAAAGAGATTTAGGAGTTTAGAAAAAGATACAGCCTACTTTAATGAAAATCTAAGTAATAGTAAAATAATAAAAACACTTTAAAAAAGTGGAGGAAAAAAATATACAGTATATCCAAAGCCCTATCAAGCTTCCAGGCTGACAACCGTGTCACCAGCAGGTGTTGGGAGAAGTCCCAGACTGGAGTCAGTGATCGACAGGAGCTGGGTTCCAGCTCTGGAGTCGGGAATGCTGGGATCAGGGTCAGAGGCAGAGGAACAGAAAGGATCCTCCTCAGAAGTTGGCCACTGAAGAGAGAGAGTTGCCCCTTTGATCCCTCAGCTTTTACACTGAGCATGATGGGGATGGGATGGAGCACCCTGTTGGTCAGTTTGGGGTCCCCTGTCCTGTCCCCTCCTCCCCACAGGGGTGATCCCTCAATGCTTTTCCACTTCCAACACTCCCACAGGGCAAATCCCACCATTCCCTGCCCTTGGCTGTTCCAGCAATAAGTCCAAGCCAGGGCCTCTCTGCACCATCCCTTGGGGTGATCAGGGCTGATTGCTGGGAGAGTGAGCAGTTTCTGAACAATCTGCTGTTCAGTTCAGAGGTCAGTGAGTTAGAAGAGGCCCAGCTAAAAAAGGAAAATGTAAAACAGAAAATTGGTTCCTTTTGCCTCAAGCCAGGACACGTGTATGTATGCACACCCAGACACACGCACACCCAGGCACACACACGCTCTCCCACTGAGTCTGTGTGTTTGATGCAGCACCAGAGGGCTCCTTGCGAGTCTCCCTGGCTGAGGACAGCCTCCCCTTTTGGGGGACCAGTTCTGCCAAGCTTTGGCAAAGGCTTTACCTTATTATTGCTTTCCCTCTCACCTGGTCCTTGGGAAGATGTTGGCAGACCAGAGGATATGGTGGTGAACGCATGGCTGGTGTGCTCAGGAGGATGCTCAGGGCTGGGTGGCCCCTGCGATGGTTCAGGGGGTGGCTCCTGTGTCATTTAAGGCAGGAGGCACCATGCAAAGGTGCTAGTTTGTTCTTGAAGCAGCTATTTGTCCTTTGTGCCTTCTCCCCATGTCCAGGCTGTTGGATGGGGGGGACAAACAGGCCCTGGGATGCTGTAGCCATGTTGCACCTGCAGCAATCAGCAGCTTGTTGGCAAAGCTGGCCCTGTGCCCCACAGCCTCTGCTCCCACCCCTGGGATTTACAAAACCTACCTCTTTCCCCATCGATTCTTTTGGATTATTGCTATTTATCCCTAACTCTGCTTCTCCCGGGGCAGAACGTGAGCTGCTCGGCGGGGTGAGTGCACCTGTGCTGCAGGGCTGTGCTTGCAGTGCTGGTGCTATGGTGACATTTGGGCTCCTCAAAAAGAG
>VZTM01032539.1:352325-481556 GCA_013400555.1 Jacana jacana
AGCCGAGCTGGGGGGGGTGGGGGGGGAGCAGTGATGATGTTGGGCGACACGTGTGGTTTTGATGAGCTGCTTTGAAGAGGTGACCCATCTCCTCTCCTCTGGCTGATAGTCACGGCTCGAAGCTGCTAATGCTATTTTGAGCCTCCTTTCCCAATGCAATGCCAAAACACCCAGAAAACAAAACAAGTTTACAAAATCCATGGTAACTTAGTGCTCTTCTCCTGCTGCTTGTTGTGAGCCTGCTTTTCTCCAGGGTGGGAGGGTGGGATTCACTGCCTGTGCAGCCAGACTGCTGTCACCAAGGATCAGCCCCATTGGAACTGCTGATCAGAGCCATCTCCCTCTTCCTTGCTTGTTTCGTGGTGGCCACAACGCTGCCACCGCAGGATCCAACGTCGCTGAGAGAAGTGAGTTACCAGAGACGTGGCTTTGCTGCTTGGAGTCACCTCCCAGCCTGGGGACAGCTTGGTGCTGGGGGTTTGAGAGGTCAGTGGCCACATGGCCTCTGGCTCAGAGGGGACATCAGGAACCTCCCTGGGGCTGGGCAAGGAGTTCTGGGCAGAGCTGCCTTCCACCTCTGCCTGGCAGGGTGGCTGCATGTCAGGTCACATCGAGCATCAGTAGTGACAGCAGGAGCTGCCCCAGTATGGCCCCGGGGCTTTGCTCCTCCTGGTCCTTCCCCCCCCAGCATCCCAGTTCTCACCCTGCTGTGAGGCAAGATACCTGGGTACCAGCCCAGCTCCTTCCCCCTCACCCCCCTGGGCTCCTTCTGGGTGGACTTTGAGCCCCCCACCAGGGCACAGCACGTGGATCGAGCTTTGTTGAATGACTTGTATGTCTGTGGGCTGGTTGGTTTTTATTTTCTTGTGAACCCTGTAAAAAGGTGAACTTAGAAGCGACTCCTGGCCTTTCTGGGAGCGCAGCCCTGAGTGAAGGGGAACAACCTGGGCTTGAAAGTGAGCCCAGACTCCGTGGGGCTTCCTGCAGTGTGGCCACCATGATGCGCTGCAGCGTCTTGGCTTGACATCTGTGAGTGCAACCAGGTGTGATGGGAAAATGGGTCTGGGGAGCAGTGGGGGCAAGAAGTAGGGGAGTGGGGTTGATGTCTCTTCTGTGATGGCATGAAGGGACAGGGAACATTGCACCCCCAGCCATGCCAGCACAGGGAGCCTTAGGCAGTGCAGGAGGGGGTGGTGGAACACCTTCACCCCCAAGGTGAGATAACTGTGCCCAGGAGACGGGGTTGAACCCCTTGGTGTGTATGGGGGATCCATCACAGACAGATCCCGTGGCTCTCTCTGAGCAGAGGTGGGTGAGAGCAGGAGGAAAGTAAGGGTTTTAGCTGTGTTTGTGCGGCTGTTCCAGTTTTCCCTGGCTGGGAAGGGTTGAGCAGGGGAGATAAATGCAAATCTAAGTAATGGAGCTGTTTATACACTTCTTCTCTGTGACTTATGCTGCGAGCAGGCCTAGACTAAATATAATGGTTATTGATATCAGGCAGTGGCTGATTTATGGACCTCTGGGTGGGGACAGGAAGATCTGGTTATAATAACACTCAGCATGGGAAAACAACTGCTTGACAGCCAAAAGCTTCCTGGGAAGAAAGGCCAAGTGCTGGGGAGGGGTGGGGGATGATGTGGTGGGGAGCTGGGCTGCCCAGGACGCGGCCAGGATCCCAGTTAGAAATAGCATCCTGCATCACGTCCCGGTCCTGCCGTGGGGATGTTGTAAGGAGGGAGGGAGGGAAGGAGGTCTGTGCAGACAGTTACTCTCTCTGTAACGGCAACTTATAGAGACATGACCATCACAGGTGCTTGGTGCCATGGGGGCACAGCCCTGGGCATGGCAGGGATGCCCAGCACAGCCTGTCCCAGCTCCTCTACGCTCGCAACACCTCTGGCTGTGCCCTGCTGCAGCATTTTCAAAAGAGTTAATTGATCCTATCCCAGTGATGCTTTTCTAGTACAAACCAACCCCCACACGGGTCTTTAAACAAAGCCGCTGGTCGCAGGGCTCGTGGCTCCTGGAAGCCTTTGCCACCAGTAGGAGAGGAGGACACGTGAGTCACATCAGCCCCTGGTGCGTGGGTCCGGCTGCGTTCAGGGGAGTGCAGTGCCATTCCTTGCGCTGTGGTGGTCCCCACTTTGATGGATGTGCTTGGATGTCACCCCCCACGTCACCCCTCTGTTTGCCCACAGCTTCCCTCAGGTGAGCAGGTCCCACCACCCCACCAGCACCCACCTCCATTCTGCTGTGGACCAAGGGAGCAGAACACGGGATATGGGATGAGGAGTTTTATTGTGGCTACCTGACCTCCCACTGTGGCCACAGGAAAGCAGTTCCGTTGCCCTGCTTCGCTCCTCTCTGCAAGCCTGGGCTGAGATGCTGAGCTGTGCCCAAGCTCTCTGAAAGCATTAAAATCCTCCCTCAGCCCTGACCCCCCCCCATGTCCCGCTCCGCTTCCCCTGGCAACATCACCTCTCCCATGGAGCCTTGCCTGTGCTCCCCTGGCAAACGGCCTCCCTCCTTGCTGGTCCTTGGTGACCTCTGGATGCTCTGCAGGGCCTTGTACACACTAAAATGGTGGGGCTGAGGCATGGCCAGCAGCGTGGAGCAGTCCTATGTCCTTGGCAGTCCCATATTTGGGCTATGGCACTCAGCTTGGCTACAGATGCTGCTTCCAGCTGGGTTCCATCTTGGAGAAACCACTCCTGAGCCACAAGCCCCACGGAGATGTTAAAGCCCACCCAGCACCAGTTGCGCCAGGAAGGTTTGTCTCTTGATTTCTGTGCTTTTCTCCTGTATTTTCCTACCTGGGCAGGGTTGTGTGTGTGTGGCTGGAGCCAGCATTGCCCTGGGACACAGCTCAACGAGAACACAAACAAACCAAGACTTCCCAAATATCCCTAAAAGCGTATCCTGCTAAGTCCAGCCGGGCGCTGCGTTGGTTGGAGGGACCAGAGCTCTCCATAGCTCCGGGTGTAGATGCAACAGGGTGGCAGTCTGTCCGTGTCAGAAGAACATGTGAGGGTTGATCTGGGGTTTTGATCCCTCAGGAAACACTCAGTGGAAGCCAATCCTGCCCTCGGGATCCTTGCTCAGTTGCTTGACCGAGTCCATCAGCAGCATCACTTTAACAGTTATGATATCTGGTTGCACTGGAATGAAAACCGGTATGATTTGATGTATTTTAACTCAAAATGTAGCCCATCCCCAGGGCTGTGAGGCTGCGGGAGACCGCAAAGCCGCGGGGTGGGAAGGAGCTCTGCTAGGTGATGTTGAAGGGAATGAAGGAGCCATCTGCTTTCTGTTGATGTCCCACTGGCTCTGCCTCCCCCCAGGGCTGGGCTGGGACCTTGCAGTGCCCAGAGGAGCAGCCAGGCAAGGCTTCGGTGATGCGGGTGTCCTCACTGAGCTCTGCCTCCAGTGTGCTGACGGTGTTCATCACTTGGGCCACGTGTACCTTGTTGGCCGCCTTCTTGTGCAAGAGGCAGATGAAGATCTTCTTGAAGCCCTTGCGGAAGTGTTTGGAGACCAGGGCGTAGACGATGGGGTTCACACAGGAGTTGGCGTAGGAGAGGAGATGCGAGAGGATGCGGAGCACGTACGTGGCGTGATTGAGGGGGAAATACCCGAACCAGACGCAGAGGATGACCAGGTGGTGGGGCAGCCAACAGAGGCAGAACAAGATGGCTACGATGACGATCATCCTGGTGACCTTCCGCTTGGCCTTCTTGGACTCTGACATGTCTTGGAGAGGGTCCACAGACCTCCACAGGTAGCGAATAGTCCGCACGTAAGTGAGGCTCAGGATGAGCACTGGGATGATGTAGCTGAAGATGAAGGTGCAGATGTCCATGACCTTGCGCTGGGAGATCTCCCAGATGGGGTGGCAGACAGTCAGGTTGGCCAGCTGGAACTCTTGGTAGTAGCTGAGGTAAGGGCTCGAGAAGATAAAGGAGAGTCCCCAGATGAAGCAGATGGCTGTGAGGGCATTCCTAGGTGTCCTCAGCTCCCTTGAGTGCAGGGGGTATCTAATGGCCAAATACCTGCACAGGAAGGGGAGAAGAACATGATTACAGCCCTGGAAAGGGCATGGAGAGCTGCTCCAGGAGCAGAGTGGAGATAGGGTGAAAGTGGTGCTGCATTTGACCTTTCCAGGGCAATCAGTCCCACAACTGGTTCTTCTAAGGATCTCAGGTGAGTAAGAAGGATCCTCTTCCTCCAACCATGTCCCATCACCCTGTCTGCTCCCAGCAGTGTCTGGGGGGAAGATGGGGATGGTCCCCTTCTGTCCCTCTCCCTAATCCAGCAGATCCTCACTTGATCATCAGTCTGGCACAGCGAGGATATGAAGGCAGGAAGGAACAAGTCCCCAAGGATCCCCCAACACTGTGTTCCTCACACTGGCACATGGGAAAGCACATCACCTGTTTTCAGTTCTGCGATTAACCGGTCCCTTAATTACACCCAGACCTAGGAGTTCATACAAGCCCCTGCTTCTCTAAAGCCTCCCTTTCTCCCAGCTCTGAGGGGTGCAGGAGGGGAAGCAGCCCCTCGGTCTGGTTTAGCTCCTGGGGGCTGAGGGGGGACTGTCCTGGCAGCTAGTGCGGTGCTGGGATCAGCATCCAGCACTGCTCTGGGGTGGCCATGGCTCTTCCCAGGGGACTTTCACAGGGACTTTCCACATCCCCCTGTCTCAAGGGTTTTGAGTACCGAGCAGAGCAACACCAGGAGCTCCCCGCCTCTTGCTGTGGGGTTAGTACCTCGGCAGCCCTCCTGGAGCTGGGGCTGAGCGAGCAGCGGGTAAAGCACAGGGAGAAGCAATAGAAGAAGAATAGAAGCCTTTGACAGAGCTCCCTGGCTAAAACCCACCCTGGGCCAGGCTGGGACAGTCACTGGGACAAGGGGCTTTTTGCTAATAAAGGGAGGGTGGGAAAAGCAGTGTTCCAGCTCAAACATCCCAGTGTCTCCTCCTTTGGCATAGGCTGTTGGGAGTATAGGGGCTTTCTCCATGCATCCCAGGGACAGCCCAGGGACCCAGCTTTGCTTCTCACTGGTTTTCTCTCTTCCCCCTTCAGCTGCCAGAGCCTGAGGATAAACCCTGGTCCCTGAAAGCCTCCTCCAGCTGGGCAGTGGGGACAAAGGGTCCCAATCCACGCCTTTCTGCTGGACCCCATCCTGGGTGGTCACATTTCCTTGCACACACAACCTGGGAAATGCTTCTGGATTCCCCTGCCAGCCCTGGGAGGTCACAGGTTTGGCTCTAGGGGATTCTGTCCCTTCTCCTGTGTGGGGAAGATCCAGAGAAGGGGTAGCTGCAGCGTGCAGGGAGTCCCCCCCCCATTCCCTTTCCTACCTGTCGAGGGAGACGGTGGCCAAGGTGAAGCTGCTGGCGTACATGGTGAGGTAGATGAAGAAGTGGACGGCCTTGCACATGAAGGGCCCAAACACCCAGCCCTCCAGGGTGTAGATGGTGGCTTGGAAGGGGACGCAGAAGAGGATAAAGCAGAGATCGGCCACCCCCAGGTTGAGGATGAAGAGGTTGGTGGTGTTCTTCACCTGCCCGTTGCGCAGCAGCACGGCCAGGACCAGGCAGTTGCCCACCGTGCCCACGAGGAAGATGATGAGGTACACCAGCGGGATGATGACCGACTCGGGCTGCCAGCCCGTCTCGGAGCCCCTCACTGAGCCGTTCATGGCCGGGAGCGCACGGAGCGTGGAACGGGGATGGACAGGGTGGGGAGCGTGTGGAGAACACACTGGGGGGATGTGCAGGGGGTGCACGGAGAATGCGTGGGGATGCACGGGAAAAGGGGGTTGGGGGAGGCAGAGAGAGTGCAGTGGGGGTTATAGCAGGGATTGCACGGGAAAAGGGGTGCAGGGAGAGCCCAGCGGGGATGCACAGGAAAAGGGGTGCTCTGAGAGCACACCGGGGAGCGCAGCAGGGAGGCGAGGGGAAAAGGGGGGTGCACAGAGAGCGCGGTGGGGAGCACAGCAGTGTTGCAGGGGAATTGCAGGGGAAAGGGGGCACAGGGAGTGCATGCAGGGGGACCCACGGCGAGCTGGCAGGGGTGAGGCGGGGAGTGCAGGTGGGGATGCAGGGGGAGCCCTGGGGGNCTTCACCTCCTCTGGGTCGGCTGGGAGCCCGCGGCCGCTCGGTGCGGCTCCGGCGCCGCGTCTCGGCGCTCTCCCTCCCGCCGGCGGAGCCACGGATGGGGGGGGCTCCGGAGGGGGGGCGGCTCTCGCCCGGCCACGCATATCGCGCCCCCAACACCCTCCGCCAGGGCCCCAGGGAGAGAGCAGCCCCGTCCCGCTCCCCTCCGAGATAAACACCGTGCCTCTGAGGGATGGTGGCCGCAGGACCCCCCCACTCCTCCTCGGGCAGAGGAGCTCCCCCCCTGCAAAGGGACTCGGTGGGGCAAAACGTCCTTCTGCGCCGGGGTGGGCATCCCACACAAGTGGAAGCTGGACACCCTAAATGGGCTGTCTGGGTGGTTTTCTTTATGGGTCCCCCTCTTCCCCCCACATGGCAGCCACTGGGAGAGGGCTCATCTAACCTCAAGGGCTGTAGGGTGTATGTTTTTAGGTATAGGGTCTTCTCAGACTGGAAATGTGTCCAAATTGTCCAGCACGTAGCTAAATCCGTGCACCAAACCCACTCCAGAGATGAGGTCAGTTTTGTAGAAGAATCTTTATTTCTCTCCTGGGGTGGGGGGGGATCAGGGCAACTCACTATGGCGAGAACAAATGTTTTTCATACTTCTCCTGCCTGCAAAATTCCCTTTTGTTCCTTTAGAGCCTTCACAGATAGAAGTCTCAGGACTGGCCAGTGCAATCAGCTCTCCAAGGACACTCCATCTGGCCCCAAGGCTGCCTTGCTTTGTTCCTGCAGAGAGAGAAATATTTGATGTGTCAATTACTTATATAAGTAACTCACTCCACAGCTTCTCAGTTGTCTTAATGGACGTTCAGATCTAAGCCTGCCAGCCGTGCTGGGAGGTCAGGGGACAGTCACAGCCCTGTGACACTGCTACTGCAGGACACAGAACCCTTTTCACCCTCAGCAGCCCACAAGCAGCCCCAGCAAACCGGGTCCCGGTTAGCCACGCAGACGAGGTACGTGGGGAAGCAAATATATCACTTTGGTCTGAGGATGCTCTGTTCCCAACACTGTCTTGTCGGGAAAAGCAGGCAATGAGGAGCAGCGCAGAGGAAAACCCGCCCTCCCACAGGGCACAAGGAGGTGCTGAGACACAGCAGCACAGCTCTGCTTTCCTCTCCTGATCCCAGACTGGCCACATCTCTCATTGGGAGTCACTCCTGCCCTCAGAGAGGGCTGCACCGCATCCCCAGCCACAGCGTGGAGGTTGCTACGGCTGATGGGGAAAGCCCAGTCCCAAGGACTTTCACCCTTCAGGAACTGCCCCAGCTCCCTCAGACACCCACAGCAGGGCACTGGCATTTAGGTTTGTGGACACTGGTGATGTCCTTGGTCTCCCTTGAGCTGTCAGCTCACAGAGATGCCAGGTCTACCCTTCACGCTGCAGTGAAGCTATTAAAAATGAGAGAACACTCAGTTTCTTCCCAAACATCAGCACAACTCAACCCGCAGCACTCTGTGCAAAGATCAACAGCGGGATTCCCTCTCCAGAAGCCATGAAATAAAATGGTCTGAGATTGAGATGGGCTATTTGGGCAGGGGTGCAGACAGCTGGGGACCTTGTCTCCAAGGGTGGCTGAAAACCAAAGGAAAAGGCATGGTGTAAGGCTACCAGCCCTCCCAGGCTGTAGGGGCTGGTGGCACAGGGATGGTCTGTGCATGGTGTGAGCCTATGTTGCTGGTAACCCCAGTGGATTTGTTCTCCACAGCTCTCCCTGCAACACTGAAGGCAGCTCAGACCCACCACCCTGCTGCAAGGCTCCCACCAGAGGCTCCACTGGATGTGGTGTGGCAGGTTTGTGTTGTCCTCCTCCCTCTCTGCCCCCAGGGAGGAGAAGAGCCAGCCTTGCAGCAGGAATCCACATGCCCAGCCAGCAGTTGACAGTTTTATCCTCCTGCTTACAGAGTCCAGAGGAGCAGCAAAACCTCGTGCCAGCGTTCAAGGAAGGTGGCGTGGCAGAAAGGTTCCTGTGCTAAAGCCAGTGGCTGTTCTGCCACTGGAGTGGGTCTCCTGGTGTGTGACATGCACATGTGTACCTTGGGGCATCTGAACCACTGCAGGTGGTGTGGTGCCAGCCTCATCCAAGCCTGTCTGAACCACCACGGGCGTGAGAGAGCAGCAGACATTGATAAAACATGCATCGAATGTCGTGTCTCTGCTTGGCCTGAGCACCATGAAAGGGTTTCCTACCTGGAAGGAGGTTGTAGAGAGGTGGGTGCTGGCATGTTCTCCCACGTGAATAATGAGAGGACCAGAGGAAATGGTCTGAAGTTGTGGCAGGGGAGGTTCAGGTTAGAATATTAGGCAGAATGACTTGACTGAAAGAGTGGTCAGGCACTGGAGCAGCCTGCCCAGGGCCCAGGTGGAGTCACCGTCTCTGGAGGTATTTGAGAAACGTGTAGATGTGGCACTTCAGGGTGTGCTCTGGTGGCTGAGATTGTAGGGGGGTTTTGTGTGTGTATGGTTGGAGTTGGAGATCTCTGAGGTCCTTTCCAGCCATGATGCTTCTGTGATCATCCTAAACCAGCTCGGTTTCGATAGGGAATGGATCCCTGAGAGGTGCGGTGGGATCCAAAACCAGACAGAAAAACCAGACAGAAATGACTTAAGAGATTTGAGCAGAAAGCTGCAGCTGGAGAACTTGGGCTATTCTTTTTGCCCTTTGAGTTTTTGTGTCCATGAGAGGGAAAGAGAGCTCTGCAGTCAGAAAGGAGAGGTCGTAGCCGAGTCCTCTGAAAGGGAGAGGAGCAAAAATCGCTGCCTGTTGTAGCACAGCAGCAGCAAACTGCCCTGGCCCCGCTGGCCCCACAGGCTGGATGAGCCCTGGGCTGGCTGTGATGGGACAGGGTGGGCTCAGCCCAGCGGGAGCAGCTTGTAATGCTCAGTGTATTTAGGGTGGTAGGTATTTAGAAACCAGCTTGGTGTTTGTCCCTAAAGCAGTATTGTTACCGCAAACCGGCAGGTAAAACTTTCTAAGGCTCAATTTATAAGTTTTCGGTGTTTTCTGTTGCAGTGCCGGTTGCACAGGGGATTGTTCCTCCTATTGCACACCCCGAGTCGTGTTGTCCAGCCAAATTCACATCTGACAGCTATACATATTCAAAATAAATCCAAGCTCACATTAGTGTATTCATTACATTGCCAAGAATTCACTTACATGCTCCAACGAGCTTTCGGGCATGCGTAGCCGTGCCTCGTCCTCAGTTTGAGGGAGGGTTGTTTCTTCCTCGCCCTTCATCTTCTTCATCTGTCCTTCTGGCTCCCTTTTCACGTTGGCAAAACATTCTAACTGCTTAATTTGCTGCTAAAACTAATGATCTTCCTGCTCCCACCTGTTTGTCAGGCAATGTCCGGATTTATTGCAACCTTGTTTTCAAGGCCTTTCTTACCTTGCCAAGTCCTTGAGGATGGTGACCAAAAGAGCTACGTTTTCTTCTCTAAAAGCACATTCCCGACAGTTTAACCATTTATGAAACACGTAAAAGTCTGCTTCGGGTATGGCTATCTCTTCAGCTTGATTGACATTTGATTCAAACGTTGAAGCTCCTTGTGCAAGAGGACCTTGTCTTAACTGTTTCCCCTGGGGTTTGTACTTTAAACAGCCTCCTTTGGGTGTCTTTGAGGCTTTTAAATAGCAAGGGAGAGTCATTTTTCACCAGGTACACCAGATGGGGGTGAAGGTGCTCCCTGCCTCCCTACGGCCGCTGGGAGGGGGATTTTGGCCACTGGTTGGCCTGGGGAGGGGGGAGTTTAAACCCACTCCCCTGAAGGGCTGCCCAGACCAGCACCCGCCATTTCATCCCGGGAAGGTGCTGAGGGGAGGAGAGGGTCTCCCGGGACCATCCGGGTTGGATGGGGGGAACGGACAGGAGGGCCCGATCCAGAGCAGGGGGATGTAGGATGTGCCTAAACCGTGAGCGAGCCCCCGGTTCCGGCTGGACGCTCGCTCCCCCCGGCTCGCCGCTCCTGGCAGCCACCTCTCACCCCAGCCCCACCGCCGCTCACCCAGGTCCTCCCCTATCCCGACTGCCTCCGCGGCGGCGCCGCTCGCCACGGCCTTGGCCCGCGCTTCTCCTCCCCCGACCCATGATGCAACGCGGCAGCGTTCTGCGCGCAAGATGGCGGCTGAGCGGCAGGCTTCAGGCGGCGGCCGAGGAGGAGGAGGAGGTGGAGGTGGCGGCGCGGAGGAGAATAAGGAAAACGAGAGGCCGTCTGGACCACAGTCTGGTGCCCTCGGCGACAGCCTGGGCCTGGAGAGCATCCTGTGCCTCGGCGGTGGCGGCGGGGGGGGACGTGACAGGCCCGGCTCTGTGGGCGGCAGGGGGACGTGGCGGCCGCTGTGGGGAGCACGGGGGCTGGCAGGCCCCGGGCGGGCGGGCACGGCCGCCTCACTTCCCCGTGGGAGAGGGCTGGTGGAGGCTCCCTTGGCCCTGTGCAGAGCTGGCGCAAAGGGCAGCGGGCCCATCCAGGCCTCACTGCTCCATGCCTCAGCCAAGAGCCGAACTGGGAGCCCTGGGGGTCCTGGACTATGCTGGCCTGAGAGCAGGTTTTGAGCCCTGAGTTGAGCCCCGGGCAATGCTGGCCTGAGAGCGGGTCTGGGAGCAGGTTGTGCACCCTGGGGTCAGGACCCCTGGAGTCTTGGGTGATGCTGACCTGAGAGAGTGTCCATGTGATAGCCTGGGCTGTCTCGGAGGCACCTGTACCACCTCTGGTGGTGAGGGTTTCATTTGGAGGAAATCAGGGCGCCAGCTTTGCATCTCAGAATCCTGGGTTTGTTCTTTACCTTTGCATTTTCTCCTTCCAAACCTCGTGACAGCTGTCATCAGCCTTCAAAGCAGAACTCTGCACTAGGCTGCGTGCTATAGATAAGAGCAGGCTGTCAGTAATCTGGTGGTAATATTAACGCTTGAAGCGGGCAATAGTGGATAGAATAAATCTAACAGGTAAGCAGAGGTGGCAGACTGGCTCTTCTAGATTTAGCACTTCTGGAATCTAATATGTCACACAAAAAAAACCAAACTTGTGGCATTTTTGTACGTGAAACTTCCATGTGAAACCAGTGCAGCCGTGCAGCTGTGAGAGCTGAGTGTTATCTTGTGGGTGAGAGGGAAACCCAACTGAAATAAGGTTGCAGTTTTCCATTTAGCATAGGGCAGGTGTTGTAAAGTTGTAGAGTGAGGTGGTGCCATAGCAGTCACCTCTGTAACATTAGGAGTACCTTAGTCAGTGAAAAGTTAAGTAAAATGGGGGATATGAATTCAGGGAGTAACTGCTCAGGCTGAAAAAGACTTAGGTGGGCACTGAGGATGAGTCTGTGCCCTGAGTGTAATAAGGATTTAGTGTAATAACTATTGATTTTAATACTTAAACTATAGAGACTTTCTTTTAGGTGTAATTGTAAGAACATACTTTGATAGAGATTTGGCAGTTTAGACTTGGAAAGCCTGGTGGTTTCTTTTCCTCTTGCTGTAGTAATAGTGTTTCTTTGAACAGGGTCATTTTATAATCTGGCTTTGTTTCTGGAAATGACCCTGGCGTGATGCTGTCATAAGTCACAGGCCAGTATGTTGTCATGGAGTACTCGTTACAGGAATGCACAGTAAGACTAGAAAAAATTGAGTAGAAAATAAGCCCTCTGAATATGAATACTTTCCAAAAGCTCTTTTTGTGAGGTTCTCTGTATCCAGAAACCAGTTTGTTTGTAGAAGCTGTGTCAGAAAGGTTGCAGTGATTCTGCTTGGTGGTACTTCTGTCCTTTCCCTGAGGGATGTGACGTTTAAGAGCAGAAAAGCTCCTCTCTATTTCAGTTTGACCAACAAAACTCTGTCGTGAGTGTGACTGGGGGGGGGTGGGGGGGTGTAGCTGGGACAGACGGTTATGTTAACCTAGATGTGTCTGTTGGCATAGCTTATTATCCTGACGTGAGCTCTGGCTGTCTTTAAGAGGAGGAGCTTGTGGTACATGTTAGTCCTGGCCTTGATGACAGTCTGAAGTAAGCAGTGGGGTCATGAGGTCTTTTAGGACCATCAGTTCTCTTAAGTTGTGCGTTTCTAGGAGGTGTTTTGGGTGCTCTCTGTTCAAAGCACGTTTGCTTAATGGAACCTGTAGACTTCCCTTCCGTTATTTTGGGGTAGAATAAAGAGCTGGTCCCAGACTGTAGCTTCAATCTGCCTTAACACCCCATTGCAGTCCTTCAGATTGTGAAGGAGTCGCAGCAGCAGCACGGTTTGCGCCATGGAGACTTCCAGAGGTACAGGTTAGTAAACTGTGTGGACGTCCTGAGTTACTGCTGGGACTTGGCTTACTTTATTTCAAATGTAAACCCACTGCAGGAGGTGACAAGAATGGTCTGTCAAGTGAATACCCACTGACAGATTGCTTCATATGAATCGGTGTACACTGGTTTTTTATTCGTTAGACATAGTGTGCTGTGACTGTTCCGTTTAGGAGGATACAGACGGGCAACAGTTTCTCTGTTGCACTTTGAGACCTTGTTTGTTAACACCTCACTGATAATCAGGTTACTCTTCCAGAACCAAGTGGTCAATAACCATACATAAAGCAGTTAGTAAGGAGAACATCAAACATCATTCCGGTTTTCTTACCTTTCTTTTATTCTGTTAACTACTGCTTACAGGTAGTTTCTGAGCTAGCTCTTGCTGTGTGTCATATATGGAGTTTTTAGTAGTTGAAATGTCGCCTGTTACAGTCTTTAATCCTTTGTTTTGTTTTTTTTTTCCCTGTTTGGAGAGAGCAGCAAAGAAAGGAAGTTGTTCTTTGGCCAAACTGACTGTGGTGTCTTTTCCGTAGGGGTTATTGCTCCCGCCGGCTACGGCGCCTCCGAAAAACGCTCAACTTCAAGATGGGAAACAGGCACAAGTTCACGGGGAAGAAAGTGACTGAAGAGATTCTCTCAGACAACAGGTACAGTCACTGCATGGAATCCAGTGTTTGGTGCATTAGTGAGTAATTTCTTTCGTTTCACTGATCTATTTTCATGCGGATGGGGCAGAACACTGTCCTGTGCAGCACACTCAGAAATGTTTCTTTTCAGAGGTGTCAGTCAGTGGAATCAGTCAGTCAGTGGAATCAGCTGCCCAGGGAGGTGGTGGAGTCACCCTCCCTGACTGTGTTTAAGAGTAGATTAGATGTGGTATTGAGGGATCTAGTGTAGGGGAGAACTTGTAGAGTAGGGCTGATGGTTGGACTTGATGATCCCAGGGGTCTCTTCCAACCTAAATGATTCTATGATTCTATGTGTGTGTTGTTACTAAGAAAAGGTGAAAGCTGAGGCTGCAGCTCAAGGGGAAGAGGCAGTGCTCAGATCCTGCTTCATCACGTCAGCATGCAGGAGAAGAAGGAGCAGTAACAGCTAGTTCCTTCTCTTCCCTCGTAGTTGCTGTAATGGCTTCTTTTCATAATCAGTAAATTACTTCGATATTAAAGAGGGAAATCCTTATCCAGATCACTTGCACCGCAGCGTGTGAACGCTGATAACATAAATGGTGCAGCAGGTGGGGTTATGGTTGGAGACATAATCCCTTCCCTTTGAACAGAAATATTGGATTGCGAGTTTTAATTAGATTTTCAAAGTTCAGGAGGATGCTTGTCTGATAGAATGTGTGGAGAACAGCCATGACCTTGGGCTTGTTTCCCATCTTTTAGAAACACTTGAAATGTCTGCTGTCTTGCCTTTTCTTGTGGGGCAAAGAAAACATGATAGTGTCTTCTTAAGGAGCCAGGTGCATTCTAGCATTATTTTTATATTAGCTGGTGGGAAAACAGACACCTTTGCCCATATTGAACCAGTTTAAAGCGTGACCTTAAGTCATAAATCCCTTTGTCTTTGCAATGTGTGTGGTGCTCCAGAACGATACCAAATTCTCTGTCTCAGTTGGGTAATCCTACTTCTGTAGTGAGAAGCACAGTAGAAAAGAATTGGGAATAATTTGCCTTTGTGTGCTTAGGATGTTAAGGACTAAAAGTGTCTACCTCTTATTAACCAAGTTCTCCTCCTGCTCTACTCTACTGTGGTGAGACCCCATCGGGAATACTGTGTCCAGTTCTGGGCCCCTCAGTTCAAGAAGGACAGGGAACTGCTGGAGAGTCCAGGGCAGGGCTACCAAGATGATGGAGTGGAGCATCTCCCATATGAGGAAAGGCTGAGGGAGTTGGATCTCTTTAGCTTGGAGAAGAGGAGACTGAGGGGTGACCTCATTAATGGTTATAAATATGGAAAGGGTGAGTGTCAGGAGGATGGAGCCAGGCTCTTCTCAGTAACATCCAATGATAAGACGGGGTGATGGGTGCAAGCTGGAACATAGGAGATTTCAGTTAAATATGAGGAAAAACTTCTTCACAGTGAGAGTGACTGAACACTGGCAGGGGCTGCCCAGGGAGGTTGTGGAGTCTCCTCTGGAGACGTTCAAAACTTGCCTGGACACGTTCCTGAGTGACCTGTTCTAGGTTTTCCTGCTCCAGCAGGGGGATTGGACTGGATGAGCTTTCGAGGTCTCTTCCAATCCCTGAGATTCTGTGATTCTAAACTTGTGTTACCGAACTTTGCAGCTCACGTGGAAGAGAAGTAGTGGTGACGTGGTAATGCTTAATTGAATGTCATTTATTACTTCATCACTCTTCCTTTCCCCCGCAGGTACTTGCTGTTGATTCTGATGGATGCCGAGCGAGCCTGGAGTTACGCCATGCAGCTGAAGCAGGAAGCAAACACGGAGCCTCGCAAGCGGTTCCACTTGCTGTCTCGCCTGCGCAAAGCTGTGAAACACGCCGAGGAGCTGGAGCGGCTGTGTGAAAGCAACAGGGTGGATGCCAAAACAAAGCTGGAAGCTCAGGTAAACACCCCTTCTTTGATCCTGTCACCTCTGCATTTTGGGTGAAGAGGTTAATCTCATCTAGCAGTAGATCATCAGAACTGAGCAACTCTCGTGTTGGATGATGTCTCCCATTGAATAACTTGGACTCGCTGTTAATGCAGCTCCTGGAATTGCAGAAATAACTGGTGGCACCAGCCAGGAGAAAGACCTGGCACATAGAAGTTTTTTAAGTGTATCAAGTGATTGTCCTTGCTTTAATGGGCAGTACATTTAATGAAAGTAAAACTAATTGAGAGAGAACTAAGGTGATGCAACACAGCCTAAGAAACCATGCTTATCTATTATTTATGTTTTTAATGTCTTAAAATAGCCACCTAGAACACAGCAGGGACACCCCCAACTAGACCAGGTTGCCCAGGGCCTCATTGAGCCTCACCTTGAATATCCCCAGGGCCAGGGCCTCAACCACCTCCCTGGACAACCTGTCCCAGTGTTCCACCTCCCTCAGAGTAAAGAACCTATTCCTAATATCCAGTCTAAACCTGCTCTTCTCCAGCTTGAAGCCATTGCCCCATGTCCTGTCACTGCAGGCCTTTGGAAACAGACCCTCCCCAGCCTTCCTGTAGCCCCTTCCAGGTACTGGAAGGCTGCTCTGAGGTCTCCCAAGAGCCCCCTCTTCTCCAGGCTGAACAACCCCAGCTCCCTCAGCCTGTCCTCAGAGCAAAGGTGCTCCAACCCGCTGAGCATTTTCATGGCCCTCCTCTGGACCCGCTCCATCAGGTCCATGTCCTTCCTATACTGAGGGCTCCAGCCCTGTACACAGCAGTCCAGGTGAGGTCTCACCAGAGCAGATCTTTGGTTTCATCTTTGCTTTCATCTGATTCAAAATGTAGCAATGTTAAAAGTTGTACAAACTGGCTGGTGGGCTTGGGGAAACCAACCTGCTGTTCCGCTGTCCACAGGCGTACATGGCTTACCTCACAGGGATGCTTCGCTTCGAACACCAGGAGTGGAAGGCAGCGATGGAGGCTTTCAACAAATGCAAGTGAGTGTCCCCACTTCCCCAGCATTGGGTCAGTGAGGTCAGTTTATGTACTCTGTGTACAGAAACTGGGGGTGCTTTGGTTAAGTGTGCACTGAACTGTGAGGTACTATGGAAGAAGCAGCATCCTCCGGAGTAGAGACACAAACTCTTCCATTAAGATCATATCTCACAAACCAGCACATTCTGCGGTGTTAATATGTATTCTTTGCTGTAGGACCATATATGAAAAACTGGCCAATGCCTTCACAGAAGAACAAGCTGTCCTGTATAACCAGCGTGTGGAGGAGATCTCGCCCAACATTCGCTACTGTGCCTATAATATTGGTAAGGAAGGGGGGGTACCTGGCTTCCAATGAAGAGCGAAGCTTGTTCCCAGGAAAGGAATGTGGAATTGGTGGTTAAATACTGGGTGAAGTGACACTGTGCTGAGTCCATAATATTTGGGGCAAATTGTGTGTGTGTTCTGGGGCAGTTTAGCAGTGGAGAAATATACTCCTTTTGCAACAGTGCACGTGGTTTTGTGTAAAAAGACAAAAATACTGGTTTGCATTAGTTTGCTTATGAAGTCAAATGAAATTGCAAATTTATCCTCTTTGTCCCTGAATTGCCAGTATAGAACCTATTGATTAGCTTCTCTGTACCACAGTAACTAGTGAACTGGGATGGAATTGTTGATCTGTTGATTCTCTCAGGTGACCAGTCCGCCATGAATGAGTTGATGCAGATGAGACTGAGGTCTGGTGGCACTGAGGGCCTTCTTGCAGAAAAACTGGAGGTAACTTATTTGAATGCTTCAAGTTGAAAACATTCATTATCACTCTGTTGAGCATCAATGTTGCTGCAGCATCACATTCAAAAACTGAACTGGTTCATGAAAGGCAGGTCGTGCATGTCCAACCTAATCTCCTTCTATGACTGTGTGACCAGACTGGTACATGAGGGAAAGGCTGTTGTTGATGGAGTCTACCTAGACTTCAGCAAAGCCTTTGACACAGTCTCCTACAGTATTCTCCTGGGGAAACTGGCTGCCTGTGGCCTGGATGGGTGCACTCTTCTCTGGGTAAAGAACTGGCTGGAGGGCCACACCCAGCGGGTGGGTTGAGCTGATGTTCTGTTACAAGTGGTGTCCCATAGGGGTTGGTACTGGGGCCTATCTTGTTTAATAGCTTTATTGACGACCTAGATGAAGGGATTGAGTGTACCCTCAGTAAGTTTGCAGATGACATCAAGTTGGGAGGTAGTGGTGATCTGCCTGAATTTGCTTATGAAGTCAAGGAGGCCCTTCAGAGGGATCTGGACAGGCTGGGTTGCTGGGCTGAGGCCAGTGGGATGAGCTTCAACAAGGCCAAGTACCAGGTCCCACACTTACCCCATGCAACACTATAGGCTTGGGGCAGGGTGGCTGGAAGAAAAGGCCCTGGGAGTGTTGGTCGATGCTCGGCTGAACATGAGCCAACAGCGTGCCCAGGTGGCCAAGAAGCCAATGTCATCCTGGCCTGCATCAGCAATAGTGTAGCCAGCAGGAGCAGGGAGGTGATCATCCCCCTGTACTCTGCTCTGGTGAGGCTGCACCTCGAGTGCTGTGTTCAGTTTTGGGCCCCTCAATACAAGAAAGACATTGAGGCCTTAGAATGTGTCCAGAGAAGGGCAACAAAACTGGTGAGGGGTCTGGAGCACAAGTCCTATGAGGAGCGGGTGAGGGAGCCGGGATTGTTTAGTCTGGAGAAGAGGAGGCTGAAGGGAGACCTCATGGCACTCTACAGCTTCCTGAGGGGAGGGTGTGCAGAGGAGGGGGTCAGCCTCTTCTCCCAGAGAATTAATGACAGGATTGGAGGGAATGGCCACAAGTTGGACCAGGGGAGATTTAGATGAGATGTCAGGAAAACCTTTTCTCCCCAAGAGTGGTCAGGCACGGGGATGGCCTGCCCAGGGAGGTGGGGGAGTCACCGTCCCTGGTGGTGTTCAAGAGGTGTCTGGACGAGGTGCTACAAGACGTGATTTAGTAGCTGAGTGGGTAGGACTGGGGACAGGAGGACGTTTGGACTAGATGATCTTGTAGGTCCCTTCCAACCTTGTGTTGCTATGATTCTAAAAGAGAGTAGCAACTCTGGGCTCTGTGAGAAACCACACTTCCCTAAAATTGAAGCCCTTTGATTTCAAAATAGTGAACAATGTGAATTTGAAAGGTTTGGTTTTGGATACCTTAGAGTTCAAGCTCACAAGTGCAGCCCCTTCTTTGCAGGCATTGATTACCCAGACTCGAGCAAAGCAGGCGGCCACGATGAGTGAGGTGGAGTGGAGAGGAAGAACCGTTCCGGTGAAGATAGACAAAGTGAGGATCTTCCTGCTGGGCCTGGCCGACAACGAAGCAGCGATCGCTCAGGTAACCCAGAAGCCATCTCTGCTGCTGATGCTCTAACTGTCTCCTTTCCTTCCAAGTGTGAGATAATACGGGACACCTGGACTAAAAGCTTTTAGAAACATAATTAAATAATAATTTTTCTCAAACTTGGGGTTGGGTAGGCTAAAAGTGAAAGTGGGAATATTGGCTGTAATGCCAAGCTAAGTGTCAGCTGGGGATAGTTCCCACAGTCTCCTAAGTGGCAGTTTGGCAGATCTGCTCTGACTATTACTGCTCTTTTGAACACTCTGTTCTGCCCAGAAGCGCTGCCTCTCGGGGCAGGGTGATAACCCTTATTATTTGTAAGTCGCTTGGAAGTGAAGGTTACAATTTTAAGAGTAATTGGTTTGGAATTACTGTTCTCATTTCTTTAAGTATCTTGCTCAGATGATCCGACTTCGGAGCAACCCAAAGAATAAAAGATCTGCATCAATCACCTTTTCTTTTTTTCAGCAACAAAAAGCAACTTCCCAGGTGAAGCAGGTGCTAAGAGTTTCTGAGAGTTTTATAGCATTCTCTTCTTGACCTGGGCAAAGCCTCAAAACGGGTAGAGGATTACTAAGTGTCTGGGTGTAAATGAATCTCAGATGAAGCAGTTCTGAAACACCGGTGTTGGCACACGCTCTGCACCTCTTTAGTGTCGCGGCCGAGTTTTCCCCATGGAGTTTTTTTTCCTTGGAAATGGTGCCCAGGGGATGTATTCTGCTTCCCAGTGGCTGCATACAGCGCTCCTGCTGTTTGAAAAGACAGGGAGAGGATCTTTAGTAACAATTATCACCACTAAGGATGTGCTTTTTGCATCATCAAAAACCGTTTATCCCCCAGGGAATAATGAGGATAAAAAGCAGTTTAAGTGACAAAATTAAAAGCTTGAAAGGTATCAAGCAAGCAGTGAGAGCAGGAGATAGTGTTGAGGAGATACTGTGAGCAGGGTAACCAGGGCATGGCTGGGTAGGAAATGTTAGTGTTAACCAGTCTTGTCATAACATTATGAATTGTATGTTGCTGGATGTGTATATAATTATCTAGGTAGTACATGGCTATGGCCAGCAGGTGGATGTGCAGCTTAGAGCTCGGTGTTCCCTCATTTAATTTCCATCCTGCCAGGCTAGCACTAGCAGGAGGTTTGGTTGCCCTCCATAGAGCAGTGGCAGGATAGTGATATGAATTTGGTTTCATCTTGCTTTGTGTTCCTTGGAAGCTCTGGCTAAACAGCGTTTTGTGGTACCAGATGACAGCTAGCACTGGTGAGAGCTGAGCGCGCAGCAGGCACCGACCTTCCCAGCGGGCTAAAACTTGGCCTTTTGAAAGCAATTCTGCCGTTGCTGTGTCAGCTGTGAGGGGCAGTCCAGCTTCAGCTGGATGTTGTTGTGGTTCCTGGCATCTTTGGCACCTTTCTGCTAACGAAGCCCTAAGGGAAGAGCGGTGCTCTTCTGGGTGTGATTGGACAGCAAACACAGTTGTGTGTTTTGTGCGTCGAAACGGAGATTCTCACCACTGTAGCGTTGTTGCCTTCAGTGTCTTATTGGTAACGGGAGAAACAGAACAAGTCAGTCAAACTGAAACACAGATCCAAGCTTAAAATTACCAATGTCAGCCCTTTTGTAGGCTTGAATGTGTGGCTTCAAGGGCCCGTTGACTCTAACCAGGTAGAAGTGAGAAGGCTAAAGGGAAGACAGAGTGTTTTTCTATCTGGTATTGCCTCAAGGATTCTGTGGCCACCTCTGGTAACTAGGACCATGGCAAAAATGGGTGGTAATAACTCCCAGAGACGATACACCATGTTTTAGAACAAAGGGAAAATTAGAAGTGAGCGCTCATGGACTTTCTGAAGTGGGTTCTGTTCCCTGGATCCCTTTAAGGTGAACCTGTGCTGTTCTGTCAGGGCACTTGTATCTCGGTTTTATGATCTGCTATCTCCCAAATCAGAACATGTGTATTTACACGTAGAATTGGTTTATCCTTAGGAGTTTTTGCTTAGAAAGGAAAGTCTTTGTTTCACTTCCCTGCCCAGCCCTTTCCCTGTTTGTGCTTGACTGATGATCTAGCTATGTCTGGTTGCATTTTTGTGCATACAGTGAAATTGCTGCACTCCTCTGGGCGAGGTTGAGAATGCTGTCAGACTTGTCTCTGGTTATTCTCAGTAAGTTAGTCCCACCTTAAAAGTTGCAGCAAATCTGAAAAACAAAACCTGACCCCAATCCCCCCAAAAAACTGCCTTCCTCTTGGGTCAAGATACCTGAGGTTTTGTGAGGGAGTAAAAATAGCATTCCTTAATGGGTTTGCCACGCTGAAAAGAGGAGAGGGAGAGGCTGTAGAGCTGTGCTGGAGAGGAACAAGTGAGTGTGGTTTTAGACACCTTTTTATTCATTTGGACAATTGTGAATTTGCAGCAAAGTTCATCTTCTGCTGTTAGATGATGTGGAAGTGGTGTAACGTGGTGCTGGTACACCTGAGTCTCTGCTTTGATGGCTAAGGATGAGGTTTGTTTCTGGGCAGCGTTGTGTTACTGAACCGGTAAGAATCTTACCTCCCCAGTCACCTGGATGGAAGTTGAGCTTGGTTTTGGGTGCGTTGTTTAATTGGGTACGCGATAGGCCAGCCCATTAGGCAGAGATCAGGCTTCAACTTGTTCTTTAAAAGGTGTTTTCAAATTTTGTCGTCGTGGCAGGAGGCCAAAAGCTGCTTCTTTCTTTTTTTTTTTCCTTTGACCAAACTTGTGGTGACAGCAGAAAAGCACTCACTCAATCCTGCTACTAAAATGCAGGGTTACTTTAAAAAAAAAATGCTTCAAACAAGCAGATTATTGCCACTGTGAGCATTACTAGAGTGGGAGTGTAGGAAAGGTAATCACCTACCTGTTCTTACCACATGAGAAAAGTTAAATCAGCAGAACAAGAGCAGCCTGCCTTGGTAGTTTGCCAGTTTAGCAATGCTCAACTCTTCTCCTGTTCCTGGGCCTTTCCCACACTGCAGTCCAACCTCAGCTGTTCTCAGAGCAATGTGGGTGCCATCCCAGAAGGGAAGAGGGAGCTACTGGGAAGGCTGCTGGTGCAGGGCTGAGGTGATGAGTGCTGTGCATGTTAGGCCTCCAGTGCTGCTCGCTTCTCAGCTCTGACCACCTTCCCCACGATTTCTGACAGTTTTTTCCCCCTAGAGCATATTACAGACAGGTACAGATCGGAGTTTTAGCTGCCTGTAATTGGGGAGAAACTTTGTTTAATCCTCTCAGTTAATTCTTGCACCATGGGATGCAGGATACAACAATTCCTAATAGATACCTGCCTTGATTTCCCTTTGCTTTAGGCAGAAAATGAGGAGACAAAGGAACGTTTGTTTGAATCTCTGCTCAGCGAGTGTAGGGATGCCATTCAGGCTGTTCGGGAGGATCTGAAACCAGACCAGGTAAGGGGCAAACATCAGTTGTTCTACTTTTGAGCTCATAGTGTTTTTCTTTGGGACTGATTTCTTATTTTAAAACTTGCTTAACACTAAAAGTACTCAGTGCCCCTGTACTCAGCACTGGTGAGGCCACACCTTGAGTATTGTGTCCAGTTCTGGGCACCTCAGCACAAGAGAGATATCGAGGTGCTGGAGCGAGTACAGAGGAGGGCAACAAAGCTGGTGAGAGGCCTGGAGAACAAGGCTTATGAGGATCGATTGAGGGAGTTGGGGTTGTTTAGTCTGAGGAAGAGGAGGCTGAGGGGAGACCTCATCGCTCTCTACAACTGCTTGAAAGGGCACTGTAGAGATATTGGTGCTGGTCTCTTCTCACAGGCAATGAGCGACAGGACAAGAGGGAATGGCTGCAAGCTGCAGCAGGGTAGGGTTAGGCTGGACATGAGGAAAAAATTTTTCATGGAGAGAGTGGTCAGTCAGTGGAATCAGCTGCCCAGGGAGGTGGTGGAGTCACCCTCCCTGACTGTGTTTAAGAGCAGATTAGATGTGGTGTTGAGGGATCTGGTGTAGGGGAGAACTTGTAGAGTAGGGCTGATGGTTGGACTTGATGATCCCAGGGGTCTCTTCCAACCTAAATGATTCTATGAAAAGCGACTGGGCTGTCTGCAATAAAAAGTTGCAAAAGTAGCTGTCACCTTTGATATTATTCTTTTCAGAACTGGAGAGGGGGAAGAGTGATGTAGAAGCCTTCATTCTTTTGCCTGGAAGTCTAACTTCCCTGGTTTACCCGACCCTTGAGTTGTGTTTCGGGTGGGTTTTTTCCCTCGACTGCCAGTTTTAAGTAAATCACGCAGTGTTTTGTCCCCACTTTCCACAGAAGCAGCGGGAACACTCTCTGGAAAATGATTCTGGGAAGGTGTCCAACATCCAGTACTTACACAGGTAACAGGCAAACGTTGCTACTGCACCTGTGTGGAAAAAAATCGTGCTCTCGTGTCAAGAGTTTTATTTTTTGTTTGGTTTTGGTTTATGGGGTTTTTGTTCAGGGCTTCTCAGGTCTCAAGGGATGACTGTACAGAAATGCATCTGATTCACGTTGCTCTGAAAACGTTTTATTTAAGACTCTCCTGTTTGCCTTTCAGATGTTTCTCTCCTACTGGTAGGAATCTTAGGTTTGGGGGAGGAGTTTTTTCAGAGCGAAGAGTAACGTCTGAGTAGTTATGACAGTCTGCTGATGGTATTTTGTCTTTTCTACCTTAGTTATTTGACTTATATCAAGCTGTCAACAGCCATCAAGCGCAACGAGAGCATGGCAAAGTCCCTGCAGAAGGCACTGCTGCAGCAGCAGCGGTCGGAAGAGGATGGCAAGCGCACGCCGCGGCCTCAGGACCTGATCCGTCTGTACGATATCATTTTGCAGGTAACGCTGGGCCCACTGGAGAACTCCTGTACAGACGGGTGTTGTAGAAAACATAACAGTGCAAGAGAACTGCCCCTGAAGTCTGAAGAGCACCTGAGTACCTACAGGTACCTCGTTGAAGGTGTTCAACATCCACATAAAGCACAAAAAAACCCCTTCTAGTTGCGAAGAGGAGATGGGTGCCCTTGGTTGCACGCTCTAACGCCGTTATAAAATAGGCTTCCTCACCATTCTGTGCAGGACCCTGGTGGCTGCCTTAGTTTCTGCTGGCCAGAGAAAGCAGCAGCTAAGAATGCTTCAGATGTGCTTGTCCTTCATAAGCGCTTCCTCCATTTCTCACATAAATTTTCAATTAACTGTGGGAGCCTGTGGCTGAAGCAGTTGGGAATGGGAAAGGGAAATGCCTTANTCCTCAATTTCTCACATAAATTTTCAATTAACTGTGGGAGCCTGTGGCTGAAGCAGTTGGGAATGGGAAAGGGAAATGCCTTATGAAAGAATTACTTCATGTGAAATCTGAAGAGTCTTTGTCCTAATTCCTGTTTGTGTCAGGAAATCTGTCCCGAAGGCAAACTTGCCCAAGTTTCAGTGAGTGGCCTTCACAAGGTTAGCATACTAATAATTAGAAAACTAGAAACTAGTTCCATGGGAGCGTACTGTTGACTTGCTAAAAGGGGGTTTCTCTTACTCTAGCAGATTCCAGACGAAAACAACGCCTGAATTTGTTCCTCTTGACTCTCTTTTGCACAGAACCTGGTGGAACTGACCCAGCTTCCTGGCCTAGAAGAGGACAAGAACTTCCAGAAAGAGATTGGGTTGAAGACACTTGTGTACAAAGCTTACAGGTGGCTGAGAAAGAGCCAGGTTTTCTTTAGCGGGTGTTACACCTTCAAAGGTCATTTCTCCGAAGCTCTGTGTGCTGTACAGGGCTTTGGTGCAGTTCCCTCTGCCCTTTTGTGAAATGAAGACTTGGATGCTAAGGGGAAACTGACCAGTTCTTAATGAGATCTCCTCTCATCCATCATTTGAGTTGGCAAAAGCTATGGGAGATGTACATGTCAGTGAGCCGCTCTTTGCTGTTGCAGGTGTTTCTTCATTGCCCAGTCCTACGTCCTGGTAAAGAAATGGAGCGAAGCTCTTGTTTTATATGAGCGAGTGCTGAAATACGCCCGCGAAGTTCAGTCGGGAGCCGGAGCTTATACGAACAGCTTGAAGGTAGGAACCCAGCCCTGCGTGTAGAAGGGAGTTGGACTTTGTGATAAAGCTCTGCCCTGGTGTTTATTATCAATTAGATGCCAGACCATTACAATTCAAGACCGATCTTTAAGCAGGGAGTAGTACAGGTGTGACTGCTTGACACACATGTTAGCAGAGACTTTCTAGTGGTGTGAAGGTGCTTCAGCTGGCCTTTTGCCCACCAGTTAGAACTTGCTGTAACAACTCCCTAATGATTAACCCCATGTCCTCCCACCTGCGCTTTCCATCATGCTGCTTCTGTAGTGCCTGGAGGATTGTACTGTAGCTTTTCCTCTTCTGGGAAGACTAATCAGCACGGGGACTTAGTTCTTACTTTGTCAGGTTTTACCTTTGCCCTAACTCTTAAACTCTTGACACGTTTCAGGCTCTCAAATAACTTTCTTTAATGACCTAGGAGCTGCCTGATGTTCAGGATCTGATCACCCAAGTCAACGCGGAGAAATACTCCTTGCAAGCAGCAGCTATATTAGGTGAGTTGCACAGTTACAGAGCTCTAATGTCTCTTCAGTAATGCCCCTGCAGTTATTTCTTTCCTTTTATTTAATTTCTAAAGTTCCAAAGGTTTTTCCACTTCAGTCTCATCTCTGTGGGCTCTGGAAAGCGTGTCTGTTTTGTCCCACTGGAAAGCTGTGATGGCTGTAAATAGGTGTATGTGATCCTTTTGGTTTACAAAGGAGCTGCTTCTGCTGAAAATACTGTCATATGTATCCCAGAAAGCAAGGTTCATAGCTCAGCTTCGAGAGCAGCTGACTCCCCAGATGGTCTTGCTTTATGCCAAGATCTAATCTGTTGTTCTTACAGCCTTTTTCTTCAATTTTGCAGATGCAAATGATACTCACGAGACTGAGTCTCCATCTCAGGTCAAGGATGGCAAGGTAAGAGTGGAGAGCTCAGGCAGATTCCAGGAATGTTCTCTCTGAATGTTACTGTCACGCTGATTGGAGCTGGGTTGTGACTAGTGTGTTTAATAGGCATTTTTATTAGGCTTGGTTTTCCCTCTCTAAGTCCTGAGGGTGGCTGACAAGCGAGGTTCCTTGGGTAGGGGCTAAGCAGCTGATTGCAGCTTTTAGTGGGGTTTAAAATTTAGCTTTCTCCTTGCATGGGGGAAGGTTTCCCAGAGGTCCTGCAGTGATGCTTTGATGGGGTGTTGAATCATTGTCAAGGGCCCAAGATGTCACTGAAGAGAACTTCAGCTTCTGTTATCTCAGTTGCTGCTTAATCCTTTTTGCTTGTTTCACCTTTGTCAGCTTTGACTTGACACATGTTTAATTTGTCTTTCTGTGTTGGTTTCTTTCAGCCCCTCTCGGAACGGTTTGAGACTTTCTGTCTGGATCCTTCTCTGGTCAGCAAACAAGTCAGCCTCGTGCACTTCCCTCCGGGCTTCCAGCCCATTCCATGCAAACCCTTGTTCTTTGACCTGGCCCTTAATCATGTTGCTTTCCCACCTCTGGAGGACAAGGTGGAGCAGAAGGCCAAGAGTGGCCTCACTGGATATATAAAGGGCATTTTTGGATTCAAAAGTTAACCAGGACCCCCAGAGGAACAGAGGTTTTATCCTGTATTGAAGGGAAAGCTCCAAGAGGTTCTAGGACACAAATATCTACAACCTGAAACCAACAGAGGGAGGTTTTACCACCTTCTTCCCTGTGTTCTGTGTATTTGTCTGTGCACTTACCTTCTCTCCCAGTATACTACAGACAAACAATCTGTTTGGAAACACACACTATAAATAGCCAGAAAATAATCTGGACCACAGAGAAATTCCATTCTGTTTGGGGAAGCTGGAGCTCACTTTGTGACCAGTGGCCAGTTCAGGGCCAGCGCACACCTCCTTAGCATGGACCAGGGCACAGGTATCATTTGATTCCTCCCTCCCTTCGCCCCGTTATTTGACACTAATTGGGTATTTTGGTCTAGAAATCTGGGTAAGATGGGGAAGTCGAGGCAAAAGTAGATGCAGAGCTAAAGCAGCAGGGTGAGGCTGCCCACCTGAAGGCTATGGAACACTGGCTGAAGGGGCTGGCTTCCCTTTCTACTCCCAGTCCCCACTGAGAAACGTTAGGTGTAGTTATCCAAAGAGAAGTCGCTGTTTTTTTGAAAAGCATGGTATTCAGAAATGAGAAGATGGCATACACCGTTCCAGATGTTAATGGTTGCCCCAGTTGTGGTGGAGTTTCATGTGAGTTTGTTCTCTGGGCTGGTTGATTCCTCTTTACTGATACAGGTTGTGTTCAATACCCAAATGCAGAATAGAACCCCTTCCTGCGAGGCTTTTCCTGGGGAACTTGCTTCAACTTGCTTTAGAAATAGCTTCTTCCTCTTCATGGGAAGTTGGGTCTCGGTGTTCATGTTATTTCTGATCTAAACTTTGCCTTTGATGATCTTTTTCTGGAGTTCATCTGTTGTTTTGTCTTCATCCACGGTCGGTAGATAAGCCTGGAACGAGGAATAAGCAACAGGAGCCCAGTAGGTTCTTGAGCCATGGGTCTGCTCTGTCACACCAGCCAGCTTTTTTTTATAAAGCACCCAGGTGCTATGGTGATAGGCACTGGCAAAATTAAGCTGATTTCCTAATTGTCATCATGTAAACAGGAAAAAAAGCCAACCCAACACGCAGCAGGTGGGCAGAACTGTTCCAAATGAAGCACGTGGAAGTTTCTACCAGCAACGTTTGGGTTTTCACTCAGCCTGTGGCTGGAAGGAGAGGCAGCAGTTGGTTCTGGCTGCATTATCTCTTCTGCACCGGTGGTCTTGACTTGGTGGTGGTTCTCCATTTTTAGGGGTCGGGGTTAATAGGGGTAGAAACAGAATAATTGGTTAAAATGGTCAGATTGTTGTTGTTGTGGGGAATTTTCCATGCGAGGTGTGTGTCAGATGGGGGGAGTGACGAGTTTAGACAAGGGAAGGTCCTGCAATGACCAGGGTGGGCATCAGCTGGTTGATGTGCTTCGTGGTACCTCTTTCTGTGTCCGTTGATCTGAGCTTCTCTCCCCTTTTTGCCTTTTATAATCAAATCACTTTGAGAACTGTTCTCCTGTTTGGTTTGCAAACCAAACTGCTTTCTGCTTTCCTACCGCAAACCTACGTGGGGCCTGGATTGAGTCCAGTGAAACTTGTGCTGCTGCCACTTTCTAACCGGTTACTCTTTCAAAAAGCTAAAAGCAATTGGCCTTTTTGTGTTAAACATCTTTTTGACAGATAACTGATGAGTTGAACGCTGAAAACAATAAAGTTTTATTCCTGACCTCTGAGGCGTGTAGTTTATGCTGAGCGTTGAGAGAGGCGAGCGCTCTTTGCTTCCCGGGTGTTCAGAGGATCGAGGTCACAGCATCACCTGGGGCTACTGAACCCCCCAGAATGGCCACTTAGTCCTGGAGGAGGATCCTCTGCCTGAAGGCTCAGATAACAACACATGCTGTTCTCAGAGGCAACTTGGTGTATTTGTTTTACCTGGCAGAAAAGGACCTGGGGGTGCTGGGTGACAAACAGCTGAACATGAGCCAGCAGTGTGCCCAGGTGGCCAAGAAGGCCAATGGCATCCTGGCTTGNCCTGGAATGGGCTGCCCAGGGAGGGGGTGGAGTCCCCATCCCTGACTGTGTTTAGGAGTTGAGTAGATGTGGTGTTGGGGGATCTGGTTTGGAGGAGAACTTTGTAGAGTGGGGCTGATGGTTGGACTCGATGATCCCAAGGGTCTTTTCCAACCGCAATGAGTCTATGAATAGAGTGGGGTTTGTAAGCCCTGTTGTGACTTCAAGGCCTGGAAGGCACTGATGAGGCACAAGGAAACAGTGTAGAAATGTTAAAAAGAGAAAAATCGAAGGAAGGAGAAAGTGCTGCTGTTACTCAAGTCACCTGCGTGGTGACAGGCTCACAGTCACAAAGTTCATTGAGGCTCTTGGCCTTGGAATGGAGCTTGGGATGGGAGAGGTGAAGGCTTAGACAGCAGGGAAAGTGGGAAGTCCCTGATGTGACACAACAAGCCCATTGCCCTGGAACAGGTGGAGTGATGAGAGGAGGCAGGTTTATGGTGCTTGGAAACCTGCTTCCCTATGGCTCTGCTCTCTCATTAGGCTGCGCTGTTTAAAGCACTTGCTCTCTTTCCATTAATTAATTGGCGAGTAGGCCCTATGATTGCCCTCAACTAGGAAGCTCCAGCAGAACAGTCAAGATTGTTGCTTTCAATCAGCTTTTCCTGTGGAGAATCTCTGGGCTTAGCGCTGGAATTTTAATTACAGGCTGAGCTCCCCGTGTCTGGGACCATTGCATCCATTAACAGAGGAATGAGATGTGCATCGTGGCCCTTGGCCCCGCCATCAGAGAGACACTTGTGTCTTGGGCAGTGTTCTCTCTTCTGGTGGGCGCTCTGGGGGTGGCTCTAGTGACAATGGGTAGCTCTTGAGGGACTAATGGGACAGATGACAGACGATGGGCGTGAGACAAACCGGGTGGTTTACAGAGGAATGACACCCGGGATAGCAATAGCCTGAGAGCACCCGAATATCGGTCTCTGCCTCCTTTAAAACAAGGAGTTGGGGGTATTTTGAACTAAAGGTGTTACTGGAGAAAAGCATTGCTGACTGATCCCGGGTGTTCTGGGGAGGAAGCATCCGGGGTGGACACTGGCAGCACCTTGGTGGCTGCGTTATCTGGGTGCTCTGGTTGCAGGTTCTGCTGGTGTCGGATGTAGCTGGCAGTAACGGGCGAAAGGGTGTGGGAAATCCTTGTCCACCTGCGGTGGGAGTGGGTGGAACTGGTTTTTGGGGAAAAGGAACATCTACCCGAAGATGTCTGTGCTCTCACGTAGCTCTTGTCACCTGCCCCGTTAGAGCTACAGTCACCAATAGCCCACGGTGCTCAGCTCGGGGTGTAAATCGGGAATTTGCTCACTTAAAGGCATGATCTGATGCCATCTGGATTGTATGTATGGCTGCTCCTCTTCTTCCTCAGGACTGGAGGGCTATTTTAAAGCATGAGAACAGTTGGGAGGTGAATTTGCCTGCCAAAGAGGAGCCCTTTGATGCGGGTGGGAGGAGTGCAGGGTGGGTGCCCGTGGTGCACAACAGGAAGCTGCGAGAGGGAGGGTAGGACAGAATCAGAAGTGGATGATGATCCTGAAAGCTGCTTGGCAGCGGTGGGCTCGCAGCAGCCTGTGCCCTCTGAGCTTGGCTGGGGCTGGGGCTGGGGCAGGAGCAGCAGCAGCAGCAGCAGCTCTGGGTGCCTGCTTTGCCTTCTCCTCCCTCCCTGGCTCCGGATTGAGGAAGTGCCAGGAAGCGCTGCAGAAACCTGGGTCACTTCTCATGTCCCTCTTCCTCCTGGGCTCTGCCCCGGCCACCCCTCTGGCCCTGGCACCGGGGGGGTTTGGTGTGGAGCGAGGCCGTGCCCCGGGAGCTGGTCTCGCAGTGGTTCCGTGGGACACACCTACGCACAGCGTCGCGCTGGGCTCTCGCTCTCACCCCGACCGCGCCGAGGGTGAACAGGTTTGTGAAATGCAGCCGCTCCCTGACCCTCTCCCCCTTGGGTGAGGTCTCCTCGCCCTGATGCACTGCTTCTTGTCTGGGGAGGAGAGGCTCTGTCCTTTGCTGTCCTGCTGCAAAGCCACCTGAGCTGTGGGTCGGGTAACTGCTGCTCTCCCTGCAAAAATCCCTTCTCATGTGGGTTGCAGGTGGGATTTGGGTGGGGACAGAGCTTGGGGGAGAGGGGGTCCTTGCTCTGGAGAGTCCATCCCAAACACCTGGAGTGCCATAGAATCATGCAATGGTTTGGGTTGGAAGGGACCTTAGAAGATTATCCAGTCCCAACCCCTGCCCTGGGCAGGGACACCTCCCACCAGACCAGGTTGTTCAAAGCCCCATCTAGCCTGGCCTTGAACCCCTCCAGGGATGGGGCAGCCACAGCTTCTCTGGGCAACCTGAACCAGTGTCTCACCACCCTCACAGTAAAGAATTTCTTCCCAATATCTAATCTAAATCTCCCCTCATCCAGTTTAAAACTCTTCCCCCTTGTCCTTTCGCTCCTCTTCCTCATCAAGGAGGGGACCCTCCCCAGCTTTCCTGGAGCCCCTTTAGGGACTGGAAGGGGTTCTAAGGTCTCCCTGGAGCCTTCACTTCACCAGGCTGAAAACCCCAACTCAGCCTGTCCTCACAGCGGAGGAGCTTCAACCCTCCCAGCATCTTGGTGGCCTCCTCTGGACCCGTTCTTTGTTTTTGTTTGTCTTGGGGATTACCTTTCTGCACAGGGCAGTGAATGATGGAGCACCCGGCCCTGTGCCCAGCACATCACGGTTGTTTGGGTTAGAGCTGAGCCCAAGTGCTAATTCCTGTGTGGGAGGGAGGAAGGGAGGGAGGTGGCTGCGTCCGTCCTCCCCGCTGTGCCCCCAGCCCTTTTCTGGGCTGCTGTGAGTAACCTGGGGTGAAAAACCTCCCCATCTCTGGCCTGAAAAGCAGTAATGTCTCAGAGGGGGGAGGTTTAAATCCACTTTCAAAGGGTGTACTTTGCCCGTCTGTTGCTCGCACGTGGCCTTGGGCGCAGCTTTCATGTGCTCCAGCGCCATCAGACTCGAATCCAGACCCGGGTCCCGGAACGTACTGAGCATTTCGAGGCGCTGCCCTGCTGTGATCTTGGGCAAACTCCTCCACTGCTGGGCCCCCGTGGGGTCGGGGTTATTACAGTTAAAAAGTCTCGCTCTGGAAATAGTCTTCTGGCCCCTCCCCTGCTGTGCTGGGGGACGGTGGTGACCCTGCACAGACAAGGGCAGTTTGCCCCGGGCTCACACGCTGTGCATGAGGATTAGTGACTCTCATCCCCAGCCCGTGGTCAGTCCGGGGAGCGATGCCTCGGCTGTGGTGCCCGAATGACTAAAGAGCAGCATCAAAGCCTCTAAATTACCTCCAGTGCTTGCCTTTTTCCACAGAAGCAGGAGAACGTCTAATTTTCCCAGAGCACCAAATTAAATCGGGGAAGGCGAAGCCTGGCTGTGCGGAATGAGCTGTGGCAGACAGATTTGTCCCCCTCTGGTCCCTGGCCAGTGACATGGCAGCCCTGGCCACTGATTTGGGAGATGGCAGCTCAAAATTGGAGCTTTGGAGGAGATTCATGGCTGATGGCAGAGCACTCAGGGGTTCTGCGGTTGGGGGGCGGGTTGTGAGCCACCCCATCTCAGCGATGCTCCTGGCTGTGCACCCTCTGTCCCCTAAAATGGTCTGGAGACTAGAACTGCCCTCCTGCCGGGGGGCTGTCACCACTCTGCTCCCCACCTTGGTCACCCAGGAGGGGTTTATCTCCTCTCCCCACTACCCCCATGCTGCAGGCAGAGCTCTTCCATGGGCTTGGTTTGGTTGGAGAGGAAAACTGTGATCCTTCCACAGAAGCCAGGGTTTGGCCTCCTGTGATCATTCAGTTTTGGGCCCCTCAATACAAGAAAGACATTGAGGCCCTGGAATGTGTCCAGAGAAGGGCAACAAAACTGGTGAGGGGTCTGGAGCACAAGTCCTATGAGGAACGGCTGAGAGAGCTGGGATTGTTTAGTCTGGAGAAGAGGAGGCTGAAGGGAGGCCTCATGGCACTCTACAGGTTCCTGAGGGAGGGTGTGCAGAGGAGGGGGTCGGCCTCTTCTCCCAGAGAACTAATGACAGGACTGGAGGGAACGGCCACAAGTTGGACCAGGGGAGATTTAGATGAGATGTCAGGAAAACCTTTTCTCCCCAAGAGTGGTCAGGCACGGGGATGGCCTGCCCAGGGAGGTGGGGGAGTCACCGTCCCTGATGGTGTTCAAAAGGTGTCTGGACAAGGTGCTACAAGACATGATTTAGTGGCTCAGTGGGTAGGACTGGGGACAGGAGGACTAGATGGTCTTGTAGGTCCTTTCCAGCCTTTTGTTTCTATGATTTCTATCATCTGGAGAAGGTCCCCTGGTGCTGAGCCAGCTCCACAGCCAGATCCCACTTGGCTCTGGTGTGTGAGTATCCTCTCTTGTAACGTCCCTCAGTTCTCTCCAGATGGGGGGCTCCAGCCTGGACCCCTCTCATCCTCACACTGACGCCTTTTATTCTGCTACTTATATCAGGGCCAGGAGTTTTTTCTCTGGAGCCGCCGTGCCTTTGAGCTGTTCCAGGTTTGGGCTGGCCACCTCCTCCAAAATAACATCCTGCAGGTCTTTTTGCACATTGCAAGGGCTTTCACATAGTTCTTGAGCATGGAGGCAGAGAGGAGACAGCAAACCCGGCCTCGTGTTTAACTGGGCCGGTTGCCCGGTGCTTCAGCCCAGTGTTTGTAGGGGACGGTCCCTTCTCCAGGGCGCTGCTGTTTGAGCAAAGCAGCCTGTTTTTTTGGGGAGTCCTGAAAGAAATCTCTCCAAAAAAGCTCTCTTCTCCCACCCTGATTTCATGGGGTGCTTCTCCACGCTGTGCTATGTGTGCAAAGGTTGCCTTTCCAGGCAGGTGTTTAATTACCTCTCGTTGCCTGGTTAATGATCTAGGACACTGATCTTGTTCAGATCCAATCCGGGTGTTTGGGGAGCAGCTCCCTTCAGCGCTGTGGATGGATAATAAAGCCAAATTTGCTGGCTGCATCCTGTAAGTTGTAAACAAGTTTTCCAGACAAAGTGTCTTGCGAATCTGCCATTAGTGAATTTATTTAGTGCTATTACAGCCTTGCTAATCCTCTGGGGAGAGGACAATTAGGCTAACACATTAGCTCCTCCAAGGAATTGCCATGATGTCCTGCTCATTAGCTCTAGGGCTTAAACTCAGAAGAAGGTGCAGGATGGTGTAAGAAGCCAGGAGAGGTGATGGGGTGGGGAGCAGGCAGGTCCTTTTGATGTCTGAAGGGTCTAGGGATGAGTAGTCCATAAAAGCCTTGGGACTGAGCTGTTAACATGATGCTGTGGTGCAAATGTTCTCTCTTAAGGGTCAATTAGATGTGGTGTTGAGGGATCTGGTGTAGGGAAGAACTTTGTAGAGCAGGACTGATGGTTGGACTCGGTGATCCCAAGGGTCTCTTCCAATCTCAATGATTCTACGATTCTATTTACAGAGATACAAAGGAGCAAGAGTGCGATTTCCCATTTGTGCCAGGGGAGCCGTGCTGGATTTGGCCTCCTCTGATCGTCTGGAGAAGGTCCCCTGGTGCTAAGCTGGCTCCAAAACCAGATCCTGCTTTCCCCTGCTGGCTCTGGCAGAGCGCTGAGCTCAGCCCCGGCCCGGGAGGCTTCCATATGGGTGTTAATCAGAGCTGCAGGGAGGAGCTCTGGGGGCTTTTGCATTTCCCCTCCACTCAGCAATCGAAAAAGGTAAAGCAAATCAAAACAAGGCTTGAGGACTTGAGTAATCTTAAACTTAAGAAAGTCAAGTGCCCTATTTTCCCCCAGGGGTGGCAGTTTTTGAAAATCAGCAGGCTCTTCTGAGGCTCTGGAGTTTCACTTTGGCTCGTATGAAAACGGCTCCACAAGGAGGAAAAAGGCCTAGGGTAAAAAAAAAGTACAGAAAGACCCCATCCTTGGTGTCTGTGAGGAAGAAGGAGGGCGAACTGTGCAAGGTGGGAACAGGCTCTGATACCTCCCACAGTGGTGACTGTCTGGGGGCCTGTGGCTCCTGAAACCCACAGCTGCTCTTCATGCCCCACTGCTCTCTGTGGGTTTGGAGACTCTTAGGAGGGTTTCCCCTTTGCAAGAAGTCTTGGTCCAGGCTGGTTGTAGATGCCAGTCCTGTTGCCAAACAAGCAGCATCTCCACATCACAAACCTTTTACTTGGTGTAAACATGAGTGATCATTAGGAGGGGCTTTACGGGGGTGAGGAGATGCTTTAACTGCTATTTCATGGGTGGTGTTTTATTAAATCAAGGGGGTTTCCTGGTGTATTGAAGACTAAACCCCAACCACTCTTCTGCATCTGTGTTCACAGATGGTTCTTGCTTCTCTCCTCCCACCTCCCAGCTGTTTAAATGGTGGACAGCAAACTTGCCATGAGCCAGCAATGTGCCCTTGTGGCCAAAGAGGACCAGTGGAACCCTGGGCTGCGAAGGGAAGAGTGTGGCCAGTAGGTCAAGGGAGGTCATTCTCCCCCTCCGCTCTGCACTGGTGAGACCACAACTGGAATACTGCATCCAGTGCTGGGCTCCCCAGTTCAAGAGAGACTGGGAACTCCTCGATAGAGTACAGCGTAGAGCAACAAAGATGATTAAGGGATTGGAGCATCTCCCTGATGAGGAAAGGCTGAGAGAGCTGGGACTCTAGCCTGGAGAAGAGAAGGCTGAGGGGAGACCTTACTGATGCTCACAAGTATCTGAAGGGTGGGTTGAAGGAGGATGGAGCTGGACTCTTTTCAGTGGTTCCCAGTGACAGGACGAGGGGCAATGGGCACAAGCTGGAACAGAGGAAGTTCCACTCAAATATGAGGAGAAACTTCTTTGGAGTGAGGGTGGCAGAGCCCTGGCAGAGGCTGCCCAGGGAGGGTGTGGAGTCCCCTTCTCTGGAGACCTTCAAGCCCCACCTGGATGCCATCCTGAGTGATGTGCAGGGACACTGGGCACTCCTGCTTTAGCAGGGGAGTTGGACTGGGTGAGCTCTAGAGGTCCCTTCCAGCTCTGAAATTGATTCCATGATTCAGTTTGTTGTAAAGATCCTTCCATTGCTGCGGTGCAGGCAGCCACCACTTCTACAGGGTCATTTAAGACCTTAACTGTGGACTCTTCCCTGCGGGGTCTGGCCAGCAGCAACTCTTGGTGGTGTCACGTGGGAGGCTTGTTGAGCGTTAAGGGCTCTGCTTGGCTGCTGTGATTTCAGCACATCGCTTCCCGGGAGAACCATTTCAATAATGAAGAAGTTGAAAAGCAAGGAGGTGAAGAGGGAAGAACACTCAGCCAGAGGATTGGTGGTGAGGAAAGGTGCAGGGAAGGCAAGTACATTGTCATCCAGAAGGGCAAATGGTCTTCACTGGTAGTAGTTAATAATTTATGGGTCCATATTAAGCTGTCATCTCATCTGTAAAAAATTACGAGATGCCTGCCTGATAACGAAGGCACGCCATCCTCTGGAATCCTCCTCTACCAGATTGTTCCTGAAGTCTGTTTTCCCTGAAATGTTACCTGCTCACCAAGGTCCTCTATGCAGCTGTGCCTGCTATCTGTCCCTGCAGGCGACCTACTCATCTGTGTGAGCAGCATCTGGTTACGTGACTGCTCTGTGAAACCAGGCATCTGCAATCCTGGTATGGCTCCAGATCCTGCTCTGGAAAGCGAATAGGACGATTACGATGTGACTTCCCAGACCATCTCCTGTTGTGTCTGGAGCCCTGCCAGAGCAGCCAGACGCAGGTCTGTACTCCCCAGAGATATGTCTCAGCCCCCAAAGTGAGCTGTAGCTGAGCTGGGGACCTGCCTGGGCAAGGCACAACCTCCTCTTGGCTTGGCTTTGTCTGTAGATCAACGGCAGCATTTCAAGGCTGGTCCACCTGGAATGAAAGGAAGGCTGCCCAGCCCTGATCCATCCTCCCCATGGATGATCTTGCTTGGGTGAGACAGATCTGGCAGCGCGGAGCTTAGTCCATGTTGCAGGGCAGAGCGATCCCGTTGGGAATATGGCTGGGGTTGGGAAGGTGGCCAGGAGGTGGGAGACCCTTGGTAATGCTGTTTTGGATGATCTGCTTGGAGATCCATGCTGGGGTTTCCAGCCTCAGAGGAGCATGTGTGTGTGGTGGGGCAGTCCTGCCTAGGGTTTTGGAGCTCAGGTCCAAGTGCCAGGTACAGCTATGTGGGTGGCTGTGGTGGAGAACTGGTTGAACTGGTCCCCTTGCCTGTTGCTTCTTGCAGGGCCTGGGTTAACCATTGTACTCTGCCCTGGCATGACTGGGGCTGGTCTGAACACAACCTGCTGAGGATCTGGACATGAGCTGGGCTGAAGCAAGCTGTGCCCATCCCAAGTGTTCCCCTGAGGAGTCTTGCAGGTCGGGGTGGCCATGGCTGCGTGGGGAAGGCTGGGCTGGTGGCAGGCAGAGCATCCCTTCTCTTGTAGCAGCCGTTGGGCTGCAACACAAACTGGTTCTGGGCTGGATATGGTGACAGGGGCACTGGGCTGACAAGACCTGCAGCCCAGGGCCGTCCTTGGTTCCACCTATGGCTTCTCCCCACCACTCTTGTTTCCTGGGGCTGGAATGGTGACAGGCCCTTTGGGGCTTTTCTCTGGCAGGTAAGCAGGCAGCAAGGAGGAAGACATCAGGCTTGGATGCTAAGCATCACTCCTGGACCAGGGTTCAAAACGTGGCAGGCTCTGGCCCCATTCTCCAGCTGGTGTCTGTGAGAGCCGGGTGCTCCTCTGCCAAACAAGCTGCTGATCCTTGTGTCAACGCTGAGATTAGCCCCGTCTTTCTCCGTCCTGTCTGCGCAGGGCACGGAGGATGCTGCTGCCTGCCAGAGCGAGCGTCTGTGTGTGCACAGGGGTGAGATCAAAGGGTATCAGCTTTGAAAATGCTCCGTCTTTCCAAGGGATCCTTGCCAGCTGGGGATTGGCCGGGGGAAGGATCACACCTGTGTCTTGTTGAACAGAGGAGAGGAAGGAGGGTGCTGGTTTGAAGTTTTTCCAGGTGAGGAGCTCCAGCCCTGGCTGGGCTCCAGGCTGTGGATGATGGATGGCTGGGGAAGCAGGTTGTCTCTCTGTGTGTGGGTGGTGGTGTTGGTGGTGTTGCTATGTGCCTGGTTTGCTTTTTGTGCTAACTCTTAGAACTGCCTCCAAGTGTGAGCAGGCCATCTTCCCAGGGAATACAGGCAGTTCATCTTGTCTGATTTAGTTGCCTCTGAATTCGCAGGGGACTGATCCCCTCCTGGCTCCTGCCAAACAGCCCTGCAGAGAATGGCTTGTCCTGTGCAGCCATGGGCTCCTGCGTGCTCCTGCTTTGTGCAGGTACAAACTGAGGAATACTTGGCCTTAAATGCTATCAGCTCTTGTCCCCAGCAAGGCTTCAGCTTGGTTTAAGTCTTTGAATGCAAATGCTGCCGGGTCTGGTCCTGTGGGCTACAGGTTCCTCCTCCCTTGAGACCTTCAGCAGCTCAGGCCAAAAAGCATCTCAAAGAGCATCATGGCTGTTATTGGGCAACTGGACGTTAATGGCAAAGGGATCATTTCTCAGCAACAGCTTCCCATCCTGTCTATAGTCCTCCACACAGCAAAGGCAGGCCCTGAAGTGGGTATCATTTAACTCCATCCTTCTTGGAGGAGAGATCACCCCTCCTCCTAAGGTCCACACCAGCTGCCTCCCAGTGCTTTGAGCTGGGGGGACCTCCTCTCTTCATGCTTCTAAGATCTTGGTGTGTGAAGCAGGGCCCTAGCTATGATACCACCATTAAAAGGTAGGGCTTTTCAACTTGTGGAAGAGCAAAACCATAGCAGAAAGCAAGTCCCTTGCAAAGGAGCCTTGTCCCATGCTTGTCTTTCCCTCTCTCCTGAGAGAAGAGGCAAGTATGATTCAGTTGTGTCAATTTAAAGAGGACAAAGGGGTCACCCAGGAAGTGACAATAGACCCTAGATCTTTGCCTGGGTTGTCCTTGGGCCAGGTGAAATGGGGAAGAACAGCCACAAACCTGTGTTGACATCATGAGTGGTTGGTGCTTACGTGGGGGCTGTGGTTCCCATCCACTCCTGTCTGCTTCCTCCTCCATCCTCTGCCCTCCCTCCCTGGTCCTGCACTGGATAAGGATCCTGTGTGGCTGTGGGATCCATTCTGGATCAGCCTGAAACACAGGGTTCCTGGTTTGTGGGAAACTTTACACTTTGCTTTATCTGAAAGAGGATGTAGACGACAGCCAGCCCTTGCTGTGGTTTAGGAAAGCTGTGGGACTGGGCAACCCCATTGTGCAGCACAGTCTGGATGGGCATCCCCCAGGAGCCACGGAGATGCCAGGGTGTTGTTGGGGTGTGCTGGAAACCAGTTGTACTGGAAACCAGGTGGGACTCTGAACCTTTACTCCATGGGGGAAAGAATGCCCAGAGGCAAAGCCTGCTCTAAGGTCTTGTGTAGACAGATTGTCTAGGCAGAGCCTCAGACCCAAGGCTTTGGTACCCAGGTTTGTCGCAGAGCCCGATTCCCACTGGTCAATGCTCCTGTGATGCTGTGCTGGAGCTGATGACCTTGGTTCTCTGTTTTGCCATGAACCAGGGCCACCTTGTGCTGAACCTGGGCCAAAAGTTTACTGAACTGCAAAATAACATCATGTTCCGTGAACTGTTGGTTCCCAAACTGCCGCTGCTGCCTTGGGAACCTCTTGGTTGGCTTCATCCATAGGGCTTCTGCTACTTCTCTAGGATTTTAATCAGCTTGTGCCAGAAGATGCATTAAAAAGTGTTTCAGCAGTGGCAGTGCACTCCCCTGAAGTCACCTTTGCAGACTTTTCCTCCCTGCAAAGGCCGTGCTCTCTGCCCCTCTGCTGGGAAACTGCTGCTCGGTTGTGGCTGTGTGTGCCAANTCAGCAACAGCTTCCCATCCTGTCTATAGTCCTCCACACAGCAAAGGCAGGCCCTGAAGTGGGTATCATTTAACTCCATCCTTCTTGGAGGAGAGATCACCCCTCCTCCTAAGGTCCACACCAGCTGCCTCCCAGTGCTTTGAGCTGGGGGGACCTCCTCTCTTCATGCTTCTAAGATCTTGGTGTGTGAAGCAGGGCCCTAGCTATGATACCACCATTAAAAGGTAGGGCTTTTCAACTTGTGGAAGAGCAAAACCATAGCAGAAAGCAAGTCCCTTGCAAAGGAGCCTTGTCTTTCCCTCTCTCCTGAGAGAAGAGGCAAGTATGATTCAGTTTGTGTCAATTTAAAGAGGACAAAGGGGTCACCCAGGAAGTGACGATAGACCCTAGATCTTTGCCTGGGTTGTCCTTGGGCCACGTGAAATGGGGAAGAACAGCCACAAACCTGTGTTGACATCATGAGTGGCTGGTGCTTACGTGGGGGCTGTGGTTCCCATCCACTCCTGTCTGCTTCCTCCTCCATCCTCTGCCCTCCCTCCCTGGTCCTGCACTGGATAAGGATCCTGTGTGGCTGTGGGATCCATTCTGGATCAGCCTGAAACACAGGGTTCCTGGTTTGTGGGAAACTTTACACTTTGCTTTATCTGAAAGAGGATGTAGACGACAGCCAGCCCTTGCTGTGGTTTAGGAAAGCTGTGGGACTGGGCAACCCCATTGTGCAGCACAGTCTGGATGGGCATCCCCCAGGAGCCACGGAGATGCCAGGGTGTTGTTGGGGTGTGCTGGAAACCAGTTGTACTGGAAACCAGGTGGGACTCTGAACCTTTACTCCATGGGGGAAAGAATGCCCAGAGGCAAAGCCTGCTCTAAGGTCTTGTGTAGACAGATTGTCTAGGCAGAGCCTCAGACCCAAGGCTTTGGTACCCAGGTTTGTCGCAGAGCCCGATTCCCACTGGTCAATGCTCCTGTGATGCTGTGCTGGAGCTGATGACCTTGGTTCTCTGTTTTGCCATGAACCAGGGCCACCTTGTGCTGAACCTGGGCCAAAAGTTTACTGAACTGCAAAATAACATCATGTTCCGTGAACTGTTGGTTCCCAAACTGCCGCTGCTGCCTTGGGAACCTCTTGGTTGGCTTCATCCATAGGGCTTCTGCTACTTCTCTAGGATTTTAATCAGCTTGTGCCAGAAGATGCATTAAAAAGTGTTTCAGCAGTGGCAGTGCACTCCCCTGAAGTCACCTTTGCAGACTTTTCCTCCCTGCAAAGGCCGTGCTCTCTGCCCCTCTGCTGGGAAACTGCTGCTCGGTTGTGGCTGTGTGTGCCAAAACACTCTCCGAGGCAGGGCGAGGTCTCCCGTTCTCCCTCTGGGGCTCTGCTTCTTCCACCCTAAACTGGTTTTTCGAGTCATTTTTTCATATGTACCTCCATCTCTGCTGCTGCTGCTCCTGCTCACCTGCCTTTGGGGAGGAGCCTCCCAGAAACTGCTCTTTAGCGTGCCGCCGTCCTTCCCTCGCTGAGTCTTGTCATTCCATCCTGACAGACCGGAGCAGAGAGCCAGCGCCCACAACGACTTTGCAGACTCCAGGAGACCAGCTAGGACCTTACCAACATGTTCAAGGGAGTGGGCAAAGGCTCCCCAAGCAGAAGTTCCCCCAACAGAGGTTCTCCTGTCAAGCCCAGCAAGTAAGTGTGACTGTTCTCCTCTCTCTAAGCTCTCTGGTGGACCCTGGGGGAAGGTGAGCTCAATGTCTCCTAAGAGCTTCTTTGTGGAACAGCCAGAAAGTTGAGGCTTTGGGAGATGATGCCAAAAACATGCTGCCCCAGCTGTTCTCCTTGCCTTTGGTGGGCTTTGTGCTCCAGCCCAGGAGTATCCATGCAGCCCCCGGGATGTGCAGTGCCTGAAGATGTGCTCGGAGCTGTGTTCATTGAGCAGGGAGTAGCAAAGTCCTTTTTGGGCAGGTAGGAGTAGGGAGAATAGAGGCAGCCTCTTTGCTCAGGTGGAGCTGGCTCTACCTGATGGCAAAGCAGATACCAGCTTGGATCTGAGATCCCCAGACTCCCTGGTTGTGTGGGGTTGGTGTGATGCTGCCCTGGGAACTGGGATCCCTGGAGAAGGATGCTCAGTTTGGTGGAGGTGGGTGAGGAGTGGGTTTGCTGGTGAGTGCTCTAACCCACCCTGATGGCAGGCTGGGACTCTGCAGGTCAGAAAGCTGAGGCTGATTCTGTTAGGCCTGCCTGAGGCAGCACCAAAAGGATCTGGCAGCCATGTCCCCTCTGAAGAGATTCCCTAAGTTTTGGAGAGAGAGTTGTGTGATGGATCAAGGATGTTTCCCTGGGAGCAGGATGTCCTCTGGGAGGGGGTGCTCCTGAGGAGAGAGTGCTCATCCCTCCCTTCAGCTGCAGTTGCTGACTCAAGGCTTTTTTCCACCTTTCTCAGCAATTTTGCATTTCCTAGTGGGTAGTGGACTGATTCTGCAGGAATCCCTGTCCCTGAGGACAAGGGAGAAGGGGGTGCTGGCCCCATCCCTGGGGACCACCAAGGGCAGCAGCCCGGGGTGGTGTGGACGCAGCTCTGGTGCTGACTCCTGACTGAACTGTTTATAGGGGCCAAACCCAACGTTATCAAACAGCCTCTGAGGAGGGTGGTGGGCTGGTGGTGGCAGAGCAGTGGGACCTGGGGAGAAAGGGGCTCCCAGCAAAGGCTGAGGCTTCCCCATGTGGGTGTCAGGAGCTGGTCCCGTGCCCTGCCCTAGGAAGCTTCTGCCTCAATGGAGCTGAGCACTTGCAAACTCATCTCAAAGACAGATCTGGGGCTTCTCTGAACACCAAGTTTTTGTCAGGGCCTGACTGCAGTGAGATGCCTCCTGAGGAGCCCCGGAGCTGTGCCAGCCTCTGTTTTTAGTCCTGCTAAGGAATCTATCCCCCTCCTCAGCCTGTGCTGCCTGCTGGCTTCCAAACCTGCTGGCTTCCAAACCTGCCAGCTTCCAAACCTGCCGGGGCATTTCACATGAGGCTTCCTGGAACAGCTCTCTGCAGCCCCCATGGCACTGCAGGAAGGTTTGGGCCAGGTTCTCCTCCATCATGTGCCTCTTGGGACAACTGGAGTCACATCCCAGCAAGACCTCACTCCCCTTCCCTGTGCTGGATGGAGGCTGGAGCCAGAAGCAGAACAATTACTGAGCCAGTTGTGCTTGTTTTAAGAGACACCAACCAGGAGACAAAGGCTAATTGGTTTGGCCATGGCCCGGGGCTTGGTCAGTGCCCATATTAGCCGAGAAAATAAAAGCTGGCCCTAAGAAAATGTTGGTGGCCCATAGCTGTTCCTGGTGACCCCGAGGCCAGAACATCAGCAGCTGTAGAGGTTCCCTGATTAGTGGATGTGACCCCTGGGACAGAGCCCTAGAGAGGTACCTCCTTTTGGTCCTTGGGATCATGCTGTTGAGCATCTCGTCTCCCAGGTCTGCACTCGGTGGATGCACCCCGGGGAGGTGGTAATAAGCACAGGCTTGTCCCCAAGGAACATCCTGGCTGTGCCCTGCTCTAGGAGGAGGCACAATGCGGGGCTGAAAGGAAAACTTATGAGAAGGTAGAATTGAATCAGATCTGGCTGAACTGGCTGCCCAGGTGCGATCCTGACAAAGGCCGTGGGTGGTTTTGGAGGTGGATGGCAAGCCATCTCCTGGTTTAATCCTCTCCAGGGATTACTGCTTCTGCCACCACCTCCCTCTGCTTCTCTGTGATCCATCTAGAGCAGTGTGGTCCCTGGGGGGACAGACATGGACTCAGGGGACTAACCAAGTACTGGGGGGGATTGTTGGTGGCATCTTGCAAGTGGCTCAGGATGGCAGATCAGAGCATGTAAGGATGTCTGGGAGAACATACACAGCTTTGAGGTCTCCCTTGTGGCCAAAAAGGCAAGGTTCCTTGGAAGGAAGGGACAGAAGAGGTCAGGGACTGAAGGAGGTAGGTGCTGCAGTGCTGCCCAAACGTGCTCTGGCAGGACTGACCAGGAGCGGGGGAACAGTCCTGCTCCTGCTAAGAGACACTGTCACTTGCGTGCGGTTGGACTGTCTAGGAGGCAGAAAGTGGTGTGAGAAATGAACCAATTAATAATGATAATAGCAGTGCTCTGCCTCTCGTAGGCATGAGCTAGCCCTAGGGAGGAGGCCTGCCCTGGCTTCTCAGAGCAGGAGAAGCTCTGCCATCGTGGGGCTGCGGCTGTAACACATGCACTGTGAGTGGGGTCAGACCCAGGCTCCAAGAAACCAGAAACTCATGCCCAACATGAGTATGGGTGAGCCTGCGGCTCCTCAAATAGCATCTGATGCCAGGCTGCCTCTCTGCAGTCCAAGCATCAGCATCTTCACCCTGAAACATGGAGCCTGGCTGTTCTCAGCTCTTGTTGAGTGAGGGCTTCTCCTGGGGGCAACAGGGACGGAGCAGGAGGAACAGCCCTGAGGAAGGATGCTGATGCATTCCTGTCACTGCAGGTTGTGTGGACAGGTGATGGCATGGACAGGAGAAGCTCCCACTCCTCTTGGCATGGTCCATGTGTCTGTGGCAGTTTGGGCACTTCTCTAAGTGTGCAAGGGCCAAGTGGGTTCTCAGCATCGCTCCCGCCTCGACCAAGGAGCATGGTGAGGGTGCAAGACTTAGCTGAGGACAGATGGCCTCTTCATCGTGCACCAGGCATTGTTCTGTCCCCCAGGACAGTGTGTAGCCACCCCTCTTCTCCCAAGATATCCCCCTGTTTGGCTTCAGTGTTCCTTGGGCATCCAGACTAGCCTTTTGCAGACTCTAAAGTGGTTCCTCTGCTTGCAGGGCTGGAGACCCACTTTCAGCCTGGCTGCTGGCTACAGGGTCTCAGTCTTCTCCTCTTCCAGGCTTCTTCCCTTGGCCAGCACAGATGCCTCCTGGCTCTCCACTGCAGGACACAGAGAGGAGACCCCCCTCTGCTTCTGAGATGATGTTCTCCAGGAAGCATCGCTTCTTCCCTGAAGATCAGATCATTTGCAACAGCATGCTCATTTCAGGGGCAGTGCAGGCTGGGGGTGGGCAAGACTGAGCCCCTGTAACCAGGAGGTTGTTGTTGAGGTCTTCTCAGTCCATAGTTTTGTTGTGGCTTGGCCTAAAGAGAGCTAATTCATGTGTCCAGCCTTGTGAACGAAGAGATGGGGTGTCCCCATTCTTTCCTTCAGCCAGGAAGGGGGAGCCACCAGGAATAAGCAGGATTTTATTTGCGATCTACCCTCCCTGGGAAGGACGAATCCTTACTTCTGCCCTCTTGGAGCTGCACAGGTGTATCTGTGGTCACATCACAACGGGGCTCAAACTGGACACCCCATTCACGATCTTCCCAGGTGGGAGCTGAATTCAGCCAGACCTCTCGGGGCAGATGCCCCCACCTGGTGCATGGGGAGAGGTGTCCATCCCCTGGGATGGTGGCCAGCCCGTGACTCACTCTCTCCTCCCTGCGCAGAGAGCCCAGGCAGGAAATTTGGGTGGTGCTCAAGTATTTGCTCATGGGACACCACCTCATTCCAGGCGTGTCAGGGATGAGTGGGAGATTGTGTAATCTCTTGGGAAGGGGGGACCTCCTGGGGCTTCCAGCCTGCTGCACGCTCAGGTTCACGGGGACCAAGTCATGGCTCTGTGCTGTTCCAACCCACCCTGTTGTGCTGGGACCTGGAGCCACCCCACGTCTCTCTGAGCTCTGTAGTTTACCCCAGGAAAGGTATCCATGAGGCACAGATGGGATAGGAGGGTTGTTCAGAGGCTGTAAGAGACAGGTTGTAGCAGATGGTGTTGCCCTGATGATGGTGATGATGAATGCCCTGCTTGGCCTGTTTGGTTCCATGATCCCTGGAATGATGATCCCCTGCAGAAGAGGGCACTGCCAGGATGTAGCAATCCCCTGTTGACTTCGCTGATGTGCATTTTGCAGGCAGGGAAGCTGAGGCATGGCCAGGAGACACTGCCAACCCAAAGCACCCAAGGGAGCTGGGAGCTGCGGCATCGCAGGCCCACATCAGCCTCTTGGGAAATCAAAACCAAGGAAGAAATTGGAGAAAGGGGACAGGAGGATGCTGTGGGCAGGAGCACCAGGGCTGTGCCTCTGAAGCAGCACAGGCTCAGCTGTGGTCTGTGTGGACTGAACTGCCTTGAAACATGGGCTCCATCTGTGGCGTCCACGAGACTGGATAGGGTGACCCGTAACATTCACCGGCACTAACAGTCACTTGGGGCTGTAATAAATGAACATTCCAGCATCTGCTCTAGCCTTTGGTATGAACCATGAAGCTGGAGCCATGATGAAGAGCTGAAGCAAGGACAGAGCCATTAAGGGAACCACTTCCCCTGTCCTTTGCTGGATTCAGGGGCTAGGGAGGAAACAACATGGCTGGAGAGCAGATGTGGATGGCTCTGCTGCAGGACATTACCTTTCCTCCTACCTTGCTAAAAGGCACAGGGCAGGTTCTACCAACTGGCCCCCATTCAATGTCCCATTGTCACTGCTCAGATTCTTTCCTTCAGCTCTCAGACCCCAGAAGCAGGATGAAACCAAGCTGAGCTGAACTTTGTCCTACCAGCAGTCATCATGAAGGACTTGAATCCCTGGATGATGCTATCAATCCACATGCTCCTGCCTCTGCTTGCCCACATCCTGGCAGTGCTGTACTCTCTCTGCCTGGGGAGTAGGGCCAGCACTGTTCTCAAGGATAGATGCTACTTGAAACAATGGGACATGAGGACGAAGGTGGCACCAAGGCTTGTGCTTCCTTGTCCACAGGGAGCTTTGGGAACCATCCTGTGCCTTGCTGAGGGCTCTGGATCCAGCAGTCTCAGCAGGGCTCTTAGCACTCATTCATGATAGTGGTGATGGAATATGGGCTATGATGTGTGATGGCACTGAGGTGAGAGACGATAGGGAATGAATGGTCTGCTGGGGACCTTCAGTGAATCTTCACTCTGGTAAGGAGGGCTCATAGTTGTGCTATGGCCTTAGGAAATATGTCCCCAGGCCCTGAAAGCAGCACGACTGCAACAGCCTACATAATGCCCAGAGGGGCTTGTAGTCTGTATAGCAAGTCCTTGTCCTGGTCCTCTGGTAGCACTGGGCTCTCCAGCATCTCAATGGGCTGACCTGCAGAGCACTTTGCCTGAAACAGGGCCACAGGATGGCAGTTCTGGGTCAGGCTGAGGGACCATTTCACCCACTTCTACCTGCAGCCAAGGGCAGACACCCGGGGAAGGCACTTCCAAACAGGGCAAGCATGTTGTGCTGCCTCTGCAGGGTGCTCTCCTGGCCTCCAGCTGTCTGTGGCTTTGGGTCTTCCCAACCCAGAAGTGGTGTCAGTGCATTTGTGAACTCTACAGCAATTCACTTTGTTTTGGTTTGCTTTTTTCATTTGTTTGTTTGGTTTTGGGAGGGGTTGGTTTGGGTTTTGTTGCTTGTTTTGGGGGGTTTTGTTTAGAGGGGGTGGGTCTGCCACTGCTTTTTGAATCTACACAAACTTTTGAGCACCTGCAGTGTCCTGTGGCAAGGAGTTGTGCAGATGAGCTGCATGGTGTGTAAAAAGCTTGCCTTGAACACACCACCTTCACTTGGCTGAAGGTGACAACCAGGCACCAGCCACTTGTGTCCATCTGTGCCCTTGGCCACAGCTTAGCCTTCCACTGGAGACCAGGAGGTCATGGGGGAAAGACCTGAAGCAGCACACCTGTGTCAGGTCCTGGGAAGTGATGAAGGGAGTGAGAATTGTCTTTGCTGACTCCATCTGCCTTGTTGCTCCCTCTCTCAGGTCCTCAACAAATGAGTTGGCCATACTCATCTCCCGCATGCAGACAAATGCTGACCAGGTGGAGAAGGACATCCTGGAGACGCAGTCCAGACTCAAGCAGGTGAGTTGTGGCAGAGGGTGGTGGGAAGGTGAACAGCTTTGCCTAGAAATGTGGGTGGGTGGGAAGGTGAACAGCTTTGCCTGGAAAGGCAGTGTCTAGGATAACAGGTCAGGTGTCTGCTCTGTGCATCCTGCTGGTGCAGGTTTGGGGGCTGACCCTCGAGGCTGGGGAGGAACAGAGCACCCTGCAGAGCCTCCCAGCCCCTGGGGCTGCATACTGGGGCCTCCCAAATTCTAGCCTCCACGCCTTCTGCTCAGTGCCTCATGCTTCCCACAGCCAAGGCTGTCTCACCTCCAGGAGCACAGCTCTGTGCCTCCCAGCAACTCCAGAGGCAGGCAGCCAGCCTGACCCACACTGGTCCCTTGGGCAGGAGAGATGCTGAAGCAGGCAGCTTGGCTGGGCAAACACTCTCCCGCTGCAGCCTGGCACCAGGGTTTTGAATGTGGTCAGTGTGTTGAGCATCCAGACCCTCTGTGTTGGCCAAGAAAAGTGTTGTGAGGTCTGTGTGGTCCAACCAGGCTTATTTCTGTCTTTCCTGGTCTCCAGGATGCCAGCAATCACCAGAAGAACAAGGCCTTTGAGTTCCAGCAGGAGAACGCCAGGAACCTGAAGGAAGCAGAGACCCTGCTGAAGGACCTCTTTCTGGACGTGGACTGTGCCAAGCGACTGAAACACCCTCAGGCTCCTGAGATAGAGAAAGAGTGAGTACAGCTGGGGGCACTGGTGTGATGGGGGCACCAAGCAATTGGGAACCCTCCTAGGACCTAGGCTGAGTTGCATTTGTTGCCACAGGTGTTAGAGTTTCCTATAGACTTTAGCCTTAAAATCAGGGTTTCTGCCAATATATTGTAAAGATAAAGGTGTGCAGGGTGGCTGCCAGAGTGACCCCCCAGGAGTCCCCACCCTTATCTGGGAGCTCTTATAAAAGGTACCAGAAAAGCGTGGAGCTAATTTGTGGCCCCATACCCAGGGCAAATCCCCCTTTCTCTGCCTTTCCTAAAGCGAATGCCTTTCAGGCAAGCAGAGTTCAAATGGGAGAAGAGCTTCAGGTGGCCTCTGGTGTTTTGCTGCCCTTTGCTCTCCAGCCTTTGTGAGTGGAAATCAGGAGGGAAGAGTTGTTTTGTAGCTGGGAAGGGACAGTCCTGTTCTCCTTGTGGCTTCCTCTTGGGTTGTAATTCCTGAGACATCCCCAGAGATGGAGAAAACCAGGACAAGTGCCTCCACTGCTGAAAGTGGCCACGTCACAGAGGGACAACAAAGTAGCCTGGGTCTTATGGGTGAAATCTGGGCTCTACAAACCTCTCTGTGGTTCTTTACCCTTGCAAACTGACATGGAGATGTGTGCCTTTTCTCCTTGGCAGCATCCAGCAGCTCCATGACCGCGTGACACAGCTATGTGCAGAGTACCGGGCCCTATATGAACAACTGAACATCCCTGATGTGGGGCCCAGAGTAGACTGGACCAGGATCTTGGACCAAAAGATGGTAACAGCAGCTGGTTTTAGATGTATCTTCCAGCTCCTACAAGGCCAGATAGTGTTTGCTATTGCTTGCAGGGCTCTGCCAACCATCATGTGCTCAGCATCATGCAGGGACGCTGTGGATGGTGGAAATAACTCAGTTGCTCTGGGCAGGAGAATGACTCTCTTCCCATGTTTTAAAACCCTGTGGAAGACCCTCTTGATTGACCCCTTCAGATTAAGAGCTACCTGAGGGTGATCAGGTAGAGATGCCTTGCTGTGGGATGAAAGGATGGAGAAGGTGATGTAGGACATTACAACCCTACATCCCAGGGTTTCACGCTGCAGGGTCTTGGGTTTGTGCAGTGCCCAGTTTGGAGTCACCTTGGGTTCCCTTGAAGGTTGGATGGTAACTGCACCCGTCCACAGCATGGAACGGTGGGAAGGGTGGCTGGTTCAGATAAGGGTGGTACACTAGGACTTTACAGCCTGGTTAATTTTGCCCCTGTGTGTGGCTGGTAAGTCATGGTAAACAAGATCCCTTCTCTTCCTCCTGGACTGGTGTCAGGTACCAGATCTTTTCATGCCCTGCCAGCACTCACTCACTGGGGTTTTTCCCTGAAATGAAGTCTTTTTATTAGTCTCTGCCTAACTCCTTTTGCACAGAAACAAGTCAACACGGGACAGTACGGCCCTGGCATGTCAGAGCTGGAAAAGCAAATAGCTGAGCACAATATCCTCCAGAAGGAGATTGAAGCCTATGGCCTCCAGATCAAGAACCTTCGTTCGGGGGTAAGGCACCCTCCATCCCCTCCTTCTTCCTGTCTGCTCCACTCAGGCTCCTGCAGGCTCTGCTTGCTGTCCATCCATGTGTCCCATCTGCTCCTCCACATGCTGAATATCCACCCTTGTTCTGCAGAGGGCATGGGGAGACCTGGCCTTGGAGAGATAGAGCCATAGAGGGTCCAGGGAGGTGGTTCCTGCAAGGTTTCTAAAGCACCTTCCATAAATCAGCTCATCAGCATCTACCACGCATTTGGGTAACTGCTTTTTTTTCTTTCTTTTTTCTCCCCTTGGTCTTGTCCATGTTGTAACCCAGGATGTGGCAGACTTAAAGAGTCAGTACAAGGACTTACTGGTAAGCATCTCGGTGGGTTTCTGGGCAAATGGGGTAATACAGCAGAGTAACACCTTCCCTGATGGCCAAGGAATGCCCAGCTCAGGGCAGGAGCTACCTCTAGTTTTGCAGCGTGAAGTTGTGTCCCTCATTTTCTCACCCCATTTCCTTCCCATCTTAGAATGGGTGTTAATTGAGAGCACGCTCTCTGCCCTCAGGGGCGTGCTGCGGGTGAGGTCTGTGACTCTCCTCTCCATGGGTCATTGATCTGGAGTTGCACGTGTGTCCGTGAGCACGGGGTTATGCATGTGACAGCAGGAAGCCCAGTCCCAGCCCACAGGCTGTTCCAAATCAGGATTGCAAATGTTGATTGCTTGCACTGATCCCTAACAAGGGCTCCAGAGAGGAAATGAGCAGCTGGAGCAAAGGAGGTGGCCAGGAGGAAGGTCCTGGGTTTATCCAGCTGGGCCTGTAAAGGTTAATGCTGAGGAATGGCATTTGTGAGAAATATAGCAGAGCTGGGCTGGTTTTCAGGCTGCCCGAGGCTTCAGCCCACACCTGAGATTCTGGTTAGACAAACCTTTCCTGTCTGTGAGGAGGGAAGGGGAACAGCAACCCCATCAGATAAGAGCAAGCGGCGGCAGATGTCTTACCGAGGTCTCTGGGAATCTCCTGGTGGATGCTCCAAGGGCTGGAGCGCCTCTCCCATGAGGACAGGCTGGGAGAGTTGCCTTGTTCAGTCTGGAGAAGGCTCCTGGGAGACCTTACTGCAGCCTTCCAGTACTTAAAGGGGACTTATAAGAAAGATGGGGACAAACTTTTTAGTTGAGATAGGACAAGGGGTAATGGTTCTAAGCTAAAAGAGGGTAGATTGATAGAGGCTAGATGTAAGGAAGTGTTTTATGCTGAGAGTGGTGAAACACTGACCCAAGGTTGCCCAGAAAGGTGGTGGATACCCCATCCCTGGAAAAATTTCAGGCCATGTCAGATGGGGTTCTGAACAACCTGATCTAGTTGAAGATGTCCCTGCCCATGGCAAGGGGCAGTTGGACTAGACGGCCTCTAAAGATCCCTTCCAACCCAAACTGTTCCATGATTCTATGTGCAAAACAAGCGGGGTCCTGGGGCGGAGGAGGAGGAGGAAGAGAAAGAGGAGTAGGAAGGAGGGCTAAAGGGCTCCTCAACCTGGTGGCTAGCACTGTTTCTCTCCTGTGTGCATGGGCAGAAAGCCTCCATCTGGCGAGGGCAGAGCCTGGGAAGCCTCTACCACCACCTCCAGGGCTGCACCAAGGAGCTGGGCTACCTGACAGACCAGCAGACCAAGATCCTGAAGCAGGACTGGAGTGACCAAATGATGGATGTCCAGAGTGTGCGTCGGGAGTACGAGGTGAGCTCTTGGGGGTGGTGGCATGTCCAGCCATTGGGGCAGGAGATTTGCAGGGTGGATCCCAGCCTCCTACGCATCCACCACCAGTCCTGAGCCTGGTGCTTTCCCAGGGCAGCCCAGAAGTGCTGGGCACAGAAACAGAGGCAGAAGAGATGCTCTGGGTCCATGCTGGAGTTAAGGATGAGCCACTCTGTGTGTCCCCTCCTGTCTCCTGAGCTGGCACATGGGGTCATATATTACAGAGGTATTGGTGAGGCTCAGTGGGCAGAGGGGAGGGAAGGGCTCAGCATCGTGTCAGCCTAAACGTCCAAAGTACAACACCCAGTGACTGCTGCGTGCTGGGACCAGGAAGAAGAGAGGAATAATTGCTTAGGAAAATGCTCTTTGAACAAATGCCCTGGTGCTTTCTGAGGCTCAAAACGTGTCTGATTTGTTTTAGCTTGGCCTAGCCCCTTCCATTTTTTTTAAAAACAAACAAAGAAGGATGTCTATGCTTTGGGAGCCTTCTCTCTGCTACATGGGGTTTGGTGCCCCAGGAAACTACTCTTTGTTCCCACTGTCATGAAGTTTCTCTTCTACTTCAGGACTTCAAGTCCAATGAGCTTCTCAGCCAGGAGGAGTTAGTGAACAATCTTCAGGACGACGGGGACAGGATGATAGAACTAAAGCACCCAGCTGTCAAACCTATCCAGGTAGGGAAAGGAAGTCTCCTCCCATGGCCTGCAAGAGAATGAGAATGCTTTCCATGGTTTGTGGATCAAGTAATGCCAGGAGACAGGCTGGGAGGGACCTCTTTACCTCTTCTGCGGAGCTGCTGGAGTCTCTTTCCTCACACACTGCACCAACTGTACTGCAGCACCTTTCTGCCTGCTCCAGCCCTGTGGGGAGGCTCTGGGTGCAGTCCAGGGTCTTCACCTGTTCAGAAGATAGTGGCTAAGATCTGTGTGCTGGGACTGGCTCCCAGTCTGATGCTTAGATGTGAGGTCAGTGCAGCCACGTTCATACTGCTATGAAACTCCAGCTGTGACACAGCATGACCTCTCCCAGCTGAAACCAGCTCCAAGGTTGTATTTCCAAGCCTGCAGATGCAGTGGCAAGCCAAGGTGGGCTCACAGACACCCACATCACCGAGCTGAGACCCCTTGAGAAATGGTGGCTGCTGTGTAGGAGCCAGATCCTCATGGAACAGAATGAGTTTGCTCAGACTCAGCACCAGGCAATGCCTGGACACAGCTTTGCCTCTGCTCAGCAGTGGTTTTTACCCTTCTTCTGATCTCTAGGACTTCTGGGGAAAGGGGAGAAGTGGTGGGGGAAGTAGGACTAGCTGGAGACCACTGAACTGTGCTCTGTCCCACCACAGGCTCACCAAGAAGCCTTGAAAAACGAGTGGCAGAATTTCCTGAACCTTTGCATTTGCCAGGAGAGTCAACTGAAAAGCGTGGAGACATATAAGAAGGTAAAAAGCAATGAGGAGACATGGGGCTACTGGAGGTGGCAGGCTGGGCTCTGGTAACAGAGCCAGAAAAGGGCTGGGGATGGAAGATTTGGGGTATTTTGGGGAAACACCTCTCAAAGCAGAGTTCTTTAGTGCTGCAGTGAAAGACTGGCTTTCAGCTCATCTGATCAGCCCCGTTGCTGAGACCAGCTGGTTGAAGAGCCAGCTTGGAGAAGAGGGGCAGGGGAGGGTTTGCTTGCTGTCATCACCTGCCGCTTGTCTCTTGATTATGACTACTTGCCTGTGGCTCAAGAGATGGAGGGTCCTTGACCAAGCACATGCTCTGAACGTGGCCTATGAGCACGGGTCTTGTGAGTCCTGTGAGCCCCAGACAGGTTGTGGAAGAGACTCTGGGAAGTGAGAGACCTCACTGAACCTGGAAATAGTAACGTTTTCCCATCCCTGACTGTTTTTTTACCCGCACCTTCAGTTCCAGGACGATGCCGAGGCTGTGAGCCGCTCCCTGAAGAAGATGAACGCTGACTTGGACACCAAATACAGCAAGTTTAACAAAGACAGCCCTGGGGTGGTATCAGATCTCCTGCTTCAGCTGGAGGTGAGGTCTTCAGGGCTGGTGGCACTGCTGGACCTAAGGGGCAGACCAAATGTCACAACCTCCCCCATAAATAACAGTGGGGAAAAGGAAGAGTTGAGTAAATAACCTGACCAGAAGAGCTCGTCCCAGCTCTGTGGTAGGGAGAGGGAAGCCCAAGGAGATACTGTGTTCTGGAGGCTGAGTCCCTGTAGCCACAGAAGGTCCACAGAGCTGGGCAGTGTCCCTTGGGAAGGCACTGGTTGCCATCAGTGACACACAGTCAGGCCTGGTCATCATCAGAGTAAAGGAGGAGCTGCATGTTGTCCTAAACATGAGGCGCTTGGATCAGAGAGCCTGCAGAGAGTGTGAGTTGCTGACATCCAAGCAGCAGGGAGAGGTCCTCCCATCTCCTCAGCCCTCTCATGAGCCAAGGGCAAGGGAGGAAATAAAGAAATCTGACCTCAGGGGCAAGATGCAGATAGGAAGGAACATTTGCCCAGGAGAGAGGGAGGGGACATGTTCTATGTGGTATCTTCCCATGCATGCAATACATTTTGCTCCCAAGAGGTGCTGAGATCTCGGTACCTTCTGACACTGGAATGCAGCCACCTCTTGGCAAGTGTCTGTTCCTCTTCTGAGAAGAAAGACTTCTCCAGGAGATTTACTATGACAGTGTGGGATCATCTAATGATAACGCAGGCTGTGCCTTCAAGGGCAGATCTGCTGTGAGCAAAGGAAACCAAGAGTGTTGATATTGAAAAGGGGAGGAAGGAACATGGAGAGGTCAAGAATGGAGACACTTCTGACTCCATCCCAGCAGTGGCCACATAAGGATGGACAGTTGGCCCCAGTATACCCACTGTCCCCACCATCCTTCTCATCCAAGCATGGTCACAACCACTGTCTTCCCTGTTTTGTCTAGAATGAAGAGAAGGCGGTGAAGCAGGCAGAGAAGAGCATCACTGATCTGAAGAAAAGGAGTAAAGACATCAGCCCACTGAAACTACGCAGGATGTGTCCCTCTCAGACCCTCTCCTTGGACACACTCTGTGACTGGGATGCTGGGGAGGTGAGGGCTTGACTAACAGTACCGTCAGAAGAGGCAGGCACTGGGTTCTTCTTTGGATGCTCCAGATCTTAGATCCATGGTGGGAGGAACCAGCCTACTAGTGCTGGAATTCTAAACCTTTCACTGGGTTTTGTGTTCTTTGTCCCAGGTGCAGCTGACCAGAGGTGACAAGTACACTCTGAAGGACAACAGCAACCCAGAGATGTGGGTGGTGCAGAGCAGCACTGGTGTGATCCAGGAAGCACCCTCCGCTTGCTTCTCCATCCCTCCACCAGACCCTGAGTCCATTGACAAGGTCAATAGGTGAGTCTGCAGTGGGGAGCCTGATCCTGAGAGATGCTGTCCCTGGAGGGGGATTGTTCTCTGCACCCAAGTATCTTGCCCAGGTTCCTGCTGTTCCTCGACAGCACAGCACACTGTATGGACCTTGCTGTCAAAGAGTTTTCTGGCAATCAGGCTTGATTTCCTCACCCAAACATGTGACTCAAATAGCTTTGACTAAATTAATTGCAGAATCAGTCTGGAGCTTGGGACTTGCCAAACAGGATGGAGTTATCTGTGCTATCTCCTCTCAGCCAGCCCCAGCTGGAGACTGAGAAATGTTCCTTGAACCACCATGTAGTCTACTACTGCCTGGTTGCTCATTCAGCTTTTGTGGTTCCCACAGGATGGGGCGATGGTGCAGGGAGCTTTGGCATTGCTGTTTTAACCATGTCCCCAGGTGCTTGGATAAATCAGTGCTGCCCGAGTGCTGTGGAAAGGCCCACAGCTTTGAACATGTCCGTGATGGGAATTTGGTTCCCCCATCAGGAGCACTTCATTGTGGTGGTCTTCAGTGCGTATCCCTCTTCACACATCCCTTTACTGAATCCTTTGGATTTATGGGTTTCATGTGAGTTTTAAAGCAGGAAAGAAAACACTGGCAGTGTCCTCCTGAATAACAGCTCTGCAGGTGTTGCCTGGAAAACTCTTGCTCTTTTCAGGCCATGTCAGACAGCTTGTTTCATTTCCCGGTGTTTGTTTCCTGTCCTACACACAAAATATTTGTCTTTGTTTTATTCCCCAGCCCATTCCACCATTCAGTCCCTCTGCTCCTATCTATGCCCTGGTGCTGCAGAAGAACAGCCCTGGTCTGACAACAGGCAGGCAAGCTGGGACTCGCTGGTTTTAGCTCAGGTGCTTACACCTGGAGCAGCCCATAGTGGAGATGTGAACTAGCCTGGTCCTTCAAAGGCCCCTCCTCCTGGTTCCATCAGTCTTTTCTCACACAGAGAATTTTTTAGTCCTTCCAGCTCCTGCTGATCCAAGCTCTTTTTGTTAGAAGGGAACCATCGTCACAAATGAGAGCTGGTGTTTCCAGGGCTGCAGCTACTTGTATTTGCTTCCTACAAAGCGCTGCAGCACTAGGAAATAAAGTTCCAGTGTAGCTAGTATCTGGCTGAGAGCTGGGAAGTGCTGGCTCCGTTGACAGAGATCAGCTGCTCAAGCCAACCAGCTGCTCTTGCTGCTGTCCCCTTTCCTAAGGGACATCTCTGAGTTGCAACTGGAGGCTCCCAGTCTGGCCCTGCCTTTGGGGACACCTTCCCCAGCAGAGGCATGAAGCTGCTGCTGGGCTGAGTTCTGTGGAGGCTCGCTCAGAGCAGCAGTTTTCCATCCTGGCTTGTATTAGATATAGTGTGACCAGCAGAAGTAGGGAGGTGATTGTCCCCCTGTGCTCAGCACTGGTGAGGCCACACCTTGAGTATTGTGTCCAGTTCTGGGCACCTCAACACAAGAGAGATCTGGAGGGGCTGGAGCGAGTGCAGAGGAGGGACACAGAGCTGGGGAAGGGCCTGGAGAATAAATCTCATGAGGAACGATTGAGGGAGCTGGGACTGTTGAGTTTGAGGAAGAGGAGGCTGAGGGGAGACCTCATCACTCTCTACAGCTGCTTGAAAGGACATTGTAGAGAGGTTGGTGCTGGTCTCTTCTCAAGGGCAATTAGCAATAGAATGAGAGGGAATGGCTGCAAGCTGCAGCAGGGTAGGGTTAGGCTGGACATTAGGAAAGAGTTTTTCCCAGCAAGAGTGGTCAGACCCTGGAATGGGCTGCCCATGGAGGTGGTGGAGTTGTTTAGATGTGGTGTTGGGGGATCTGGTGTAGGGGAGAACTTTGTAGAGTGGGCTTGATGGTTGGACTCGATGATCCCAAGGGTCTTTTCTAACCTGAATGGGTCTATGATTCCGTCCTGCTGGCTGACAATGCCCCTCTCTTCTCACAGGTTGGAAGGGGAACTGAACACGGTGAAGCAGAAGCGAGCAGCAGTTCAGAGCACTCTCAGACACAGCCACAAGGAGCAGATTCAGCCCAGCCAGCAGGGTATGTCAGCTGGTTAGTCAAGCCCCCTCCAAAGCAAGCCCATGCACCTCCCCAGCAGAACTCTCAGTCCTGACTGGAAACAAGAACATCCCACCTCAGCAGGCAGAGGTGGGTGGTCAGTGTGAGGATCCCCTCTGCTCTATGGAAAAGAGCAGCTGATGTGATAATTATAGCAAGGTTAGACCTGGAGACCCTGGTCCAGGTTGCCCAGAGAAGCTGTGGCTGCCCCATCCCTGCAAATGTTCAAGGCCAGGCTGGATGAGCAACCTCGTCTGGTGGGATGTATCCATGCCAAAGGGTAGGACTGGGTGATCTTTAAGGTCCCTTCCAACTCTGGCTCCTGGTTCTGCCAGTAAGTCGCCACATGATCTCAGGCAATTCACTTAAATTTTGTTTTGCCCAGAGCTAAAACTATTCTGCTAAATGAAGCCTTTGCTACGGTGGACACACAGATGTGCATGAGGAACTGCAAGATCAGAAACATTAACCCCATGATCAGGAGAAGCCTGTGTGCTTCAGAGGGGATGCAGGGCACAGCTTTGCAGAAGGACTGTCATGAAGGGGGTTGGAGCTTTATGGAAGAGCTGGGGGAAAGGGCTGAGAACCAAGACTGGGATGGCAACTAAGACATGGGGCTTAACCTATGCTGTGTCTCACTGCAGTTCTGTCCAGGAGCCCCCCCGTAGCCCAGGATGATCCCCAAGCTGACCAGCTTCTTGGAAGCCTGGATCGTGTTGGTAAGGACCTGGTCCAGGTCGAGAAGGAGGTGTTGAACCGAGTGAGGTCTCCGGTGAACTACAGTGATCCCACAGATGACCTTGCCAGGAGGATCAAACACCAGCAGGTGGGTGTTGGGTGCTGCTGCGGGTGGGATGGAGCCGGATGAGTTTGGTAGCACTGTGTCCTTAGCCCAGACCAGAACTGATACAGGAATTGCACATCCTAAAAGAGAAGCTGCTGCCTGAGCGCTCACCCCCCATCCAAGGAGTCGCACCCGCCGCACCCGAGTCTGTCACTGCTTGGACCAGGGTCTCTTGGCAGCGGGTGACCCCAGGGAGCCCATGGGTGCCCCTTCCCACTCCTCACACACACACGCTTCCTCTCGGGCACACTCCTTCCTTCTTCAGGCTCGACCCTGGTTTTCCCCCAGCAGAACATCAGCCATCAGACTTTATGAAAATCCAAAAGTGAGTTGAAAGGTCCAGCAGCAGGGTCAGCCGGGGCTGGGCGCCTCCAGAGAGGAGCAAAGAAATCCCCGGGCAATGATGCCCTTGTGGTCTGTACACCCGCCCCTCACACGTTCTTCACACGTCTCTTAGGCCAGTGGTGATTTTTGGTCTGGGGTCTTCTATCACCTTGGATTCTCCCTCTGTGTCTGGGTTGGGCACTGACTGCTCTTACCCTGTTGATTTGCAGGCTCTGCCGATGGTGGTCACCTCCTTATCTTCTGGCTTACACTTCTCACACCCTGTGCTCGCTGGCAGAGCATGGGAACTGAAAAGTCCCAGACTTAGGGAAAACCACTGCCAAAATATCAGTACATTATCAACTTTTCCCTCAATTAAAAGACCAAACACAGCGCTGTGCCAGCTGCAGGGAAAAGGACTATGAAAATTAAATCCATTGTGGCTTCAGCAAACCTAGCTGCTCATGCCCAGTAAAGCAAGGCACACAGCATAAATCACACCATGTTATAACTCTATTCCAACCAAAACTTACTAATTTAAGCTAAACAACTAATACCTCTCAACACACAGGAGGTGACAGCCGATGCTTCAAAGGAGAAACCTGTGCTGCAGTTGCCAGGGTTTCAGGCCGGCTTGAGCCCTTGAAATGGGACCGGTTACGCCAAACCCTAGAGAAATGTGGTCTCTTCCCTTGTCTCAGCTCTGTAGCAAGATGGTCTATTCATTTCAGAGCTGTGGACCGGGTGCCAGTCTTGGGGGGTCCTCAACCTTGTCATGTGGATGCTGTCACCCTTTAGTCTCGAGTCTGTAGCATAAAAGATAAGAGGATGTAGGGAATTAATCCAAGGACCGGCTTTGGCTCACTCCATGGGAAGTGCAGACTGGGAGATGTGAGGGGGACAGGAAAAAAGGCAGGGTCCTGGAGCTCCCTTCCATTTCCCTGGGATAAGGTCTGGATCTGTAGTACTTCAGCTTGTTACATCTTCATCTGTGGGTATTTATCTGTCCCTGGCAGAAGGATGGACCCAGGCAGGTTGGTTTCTTCCATCTTTGTCTGTTTTGATCTCTTTCCCACACTCCGCCATCACCAGACAGACACAATCTGGATGGGGCCGTGCCCCAAGGGGCAGCTCCTCATGAGAGGGCTGTCTCAGCCTTAGCCCCACAGCAAAATCCACCCCTGAGGGAGACACGTTTTCGCAACAGTACTGTTATGACTGTGTTGGGTGACTCCGCTCCCATCTGCTCTGCCAGGAAACAACAAAGAAGCTTGAGAACCTGGGGGCAGCCAAGGATGCCTTGCAGAAGGAGTGTGAGACCTACCTTTCCAAGAAACCCACCAGCACCTCGGCTTCCCAGCTCCCTGTCACGTTGAATGCCCTCCGGAGTAAATACAACGATGTCAACATGCTCTCCAGCCTGTACAATGAGAAGTGAGTGATGATGGGAGGGCCTGGTGGGGGTGAGGGGAGGAAGCTGTTGCACAGAGGTGTCAACACAAAAGCATGAGAGAAAATGTGTTTGGTCTATATGGGCATTGGCTGAGGTCCATCTAGCCCAGGGCAGGTTGGAAACCTTCCATCCGTCATCAAAGGCACTTCTGAAGGAATTCCTGTGTGTAATCTGTGGTCAGATGCCCCCCATTGTGTGAAGTCCACCACAATGGGTGTGTGTCCCAGCTCTGCTGCATGCACTGAAATGCAATACATCTGGGCAGCGTGACAGGACTGTGAGTGCATATCGCTTGTTCTCTGCCACGCTGTAGAAGCTCTGATGTTAAAGCTTAGACATGCAAAATCAGAGAGAAGAGGAGAAGAATGGGGTCTTCTGTAGCTAACCTTGTCCTGTCATTTTTCCCTTCCCCAGGGCTAAGTCTGCCCTGAACCTGGAGACTCATATCGAGAACACAGACAAGATTGTCAGCACATTTGAGGCCAAGCTGGCTCAGGACAGCATCGTTCCTGCATCTCCCAATGCCCTGCAGGATCGGGCCAATGATCTGCTGGTAGGAGAACATCAGGCTCTTTGTTAGGGAAGGAAGATCTCTGAGCAACAGTGGGGAGAGCTGGTCTTTGCTTATTTGAGCACTCTGGGAAACCAACAATGGAGTCTTTCCAAGGACTCGTTCCTTGAAGGGTTTGTGTTGGTGTTGCAGGCTGACTTGCACTCACTACTTAGCAGAAAGCTGTGTCCTTCCCAGGCTACCTTTTTGGGTCCCTAAAATATAACATCACAGAATCATAGAATGGTTTGGGTTGAAAGGGACCATAAGAACATCCAGTCCAACTCCCTGCCCTGGGCAGGGACACCTCCCACCAGACCAGGTTGCTCAAAGCCCTGTCCAGCCTGGTCTTGAACACCTTCAGGGATGGGACAGCTATAGCTTCTCTGCACAAGCTGGGCCTGTGTCTCACTGCCCTCAGAGTAAAGAATTTGTTCCTAATATCTGATCTAAATCTCCCTCTTCCAGTTTGAAGCCATTACCCCTCATCCTGTCACCACATGCCCTTGTAAAAGTCACTCTCCCACTTTCTTGTAGCCTCCAGGCCCTGCACAGATATTGACAGTGTTAAGGAGGGCATTTCTGGTTGGTGCATCCACTGGGGCAAACCTGGAGGTGTCTTTTTTTCCCCTGCAGAAGATGAAGCGGGACCTGGTGGCCCAAGAAGACTGTGTGCTGAAGCTGAACCGGGCACTGAAGGATGCTGAGCACAGCTGCAGTGCTGTACAGAACAACTTCCAGGAGTATTGCCCCGACCTGCCCCGGCAGAAGCGGGAGGTGCAGCTCCTCAATGATCGCTACCATGCCATTGCAGACCAGCTGGATCAACGGTGAGCAACTATGACATCAGTTATGCTCCTCATGGCCCACCATTAGTCAGAGTCCCAAGAGCACCTTCTTCATTGCAGGAGCCTGATCCTGACCACTCTGCTGTAATACTGGGGACCAGGTTTGTCCTGCTGTGCAGTTGCCACCTTCCAATGTGCAGCACAGGCTTTGGGCTTCCAGATTGCTGTGAGATGGTGGTCTTAAGTAGCAGATGTTGGCCTCTGCCTGACCCAGTGACCCTACCCAGAGAGACCCAAGCAATTAACACTTCTCACAGGCATTGCTGCTGGTTGCCTGCTTTTTTCCTCCTCCCATCTCCCAAGCTGTGTTCAGGCTGTGGTAGCAAACCTGATGTGTGGAGAGTTGTGCTCCCCACACAGGGACCAGCTGTCACCCTCTTGTTTTTGTTATCTCAGTGTTTGTCGTAGTGACGTTGTCACCACAGTGCCTTTTTGAGCACTTGCACATTAATCTTTTCCCTTCCCCATCTTTTCCCTTCCCCTTGATTTTCTGGTTCATCTAAGGCACACACTGAGAGAAGACCCTCAGAAATATCAGTCTTACCTACCAGCAGTTCCAAAACTCCAACGAGAACCTGATGTTCTGGATGAACAACCTACCAAAGCACCAAGTGAAGACCACTGATGGGCCAAGCCAGATCAATTACAAGCTGCAGGCGCAGAAGGTGAGTTCCAGGGCAAGCCTCGTGACATGCAAAGTTACGGGGATGGTGGAATTTGCTTGTGAACACTATGCAAAATCATACCATCCAGCTCCTAGTTGTGTGCTTCACCCGTCACAGCGAATGAGCTAGAACAAGGAAAACGATGGATTGTGTCCCACAGATAATGTATCTTGCCTTGCTGCATTCATCTACGGTGCTGGTGTCCTCATCTATGCTAGTCACTCCTAGGACAATGTCCTCTCCATGGAGAGGACACAACCAGATCCTGAAAGATTGCACCCTGTGCTGAGATGTTGCATCTGGGCCCTGCATCTTTCTCTCCTTGAGCAGATCCTAAGATGACTAGATGTGAAGGTCTCTGTGTTGGCTGGTATTTATCTCATGATAAACCAGCAAGGCAGGTCTTGGTCTGGATTCAGAGGTCCTCTAAAGCCCAGGAGGCTTTTCTAAATGTCCTCCTGTCTCACCTTTCCTTCGGCGCCGTGCTGAGCTACTGCTCTTGCCTGCAAGAGTATTACTGGGTCGCTGTGTCTCAATGTGTCATGAATCTCATCACTTTTCTCTCCTGCAGAGGCTGGTGGAGGAGATTGAAAGCAAGGAGCCTGAGAAGGATGCAGTGGTCAGACTCTCCCGGAACGTGCAGTCCACACTCAATGTATGGATGGGTTTTCCCATGGGGCATTCCCTTAGTGTCTCACTCGAGAGATCCCAACTGATTCTTCTCTTTCTGCTCTGAACAGGACTATGAACTCCAAGCTGGCAAATACAGCTCTTCTCTGGACCCTTCCCTGACTGACTTTGCTGCAAAGAGGCTGCGTGTGACCCCCCTACAAGAAAGCATCCAGGCCCAGGTAAAGTGTTACAATGAAGGTGTGGAAGGTGTTGTCTGGCTCCTTACCCAAGCCCCATGTGCTCTGCAAGGCATTAATCCACTCTTACAGCCACAGCTGATCACCGTCCTCATCCCAAGGACAAACGTAGTCAGGGACCTCTTTGTCCTTGCTTGGGGCAAAGCAGCACATGAGATCCAGAATTAGGGCTGTGTCTGGTACCTTTGGTTGAGGTTGCTGGTGGTGCCTCCTTCCCATATTGTGTGTGAAGATAAGACCTACAGGGCAGGTGTGTGGGCCTGCACAGAGACCCCTTGGTGTAGGGGAGTTTGATGTTCTCCTCCAAACCCTTTTATTTACAATTTTTCTGCATTTGGGATCCTCAAGATTAGACGGCTACTGTTTTGTCAGATGTCCCTTGAGATTTGGGCATGACTTAGAAGAAATGGTGTAGGAACAGCTCTACTTCCAGAAGAATCCAATGCTTTTTCTAGGAGTGGGTTTAGAGGAGGTGCTCAAACCTTTGTCTCAGCTCTGCAGAAGCATGGCAAAGAGCAAGTCATTTTCCACCTTTCTGACTGTTACTGCTGAATGGTGGGTTTGTGGCACGTTTCCTCCATGTCTGGGGACCTGTTTTAATAATGCATTGAAGACTGACTTCCAGCTACCTGGGCAGAAGAGGTGTGCAGGTCCTGGGGACAGGACTGAGCCAGAGGTCCTGTGTGCTCTTCCCAGTTACACCCCAGTTCTCCTGCATCACCTTGGGCTGTTTGCCAGCTGGCATCCACACGTGGCCCAAGGTGAATTTGGAAGTTCCAGACCTTGTGTGGGCTACTGGATATCTAAGAGGTGCTCAAGCAAAGGAGATGGGATCTCCTAAATGAGTCCTTAGACTCCGTGTCTCTCCAGAAAGTCAGATGTGAAGACACTGATCCTCGGAATAGCACAGTACACCAAGTGCATTTGGGTGAAAGGAGGGGTGGGAGAGGGTGCCATCCAGCTGTGTCAGGGTGAGGGGGACAAGGCTCTCACCACTGTTTCTCTTTCAGGAAAATGATGTGACCAAGCTCTACATGGAGCTGACAGCAGAAAACAAACAGCAACTCAGCCGGCTGGAGTTTGCCAAGAAGATTGTTGAGAAGGTACTGGCTAACAGCTCGTGGCAAGATTGGGGTGCTCTAGTTTGGGGGTTGAAATGGTCTTTCCAAAGCTGTCAGCAACGTGCTCAGCTTGGCATCCCTTCACCCCTCCCGGAATCTTCACATCCAGGTGTGAGGAAAGACAGGAATGGAAATCCCTGTGAGGAAAAAGAGCACGAGTACCACAGTTTCACTGGCACTGATCTTAGGTTGTGACTTTCATCACCTTTGTGTGTCCTCAGCTCTTTACTGAAGCCATAGTTTACGCTAGGAAAAAAGATCAGAGCTCTTCAGTCCTGTTCTCAGCTGTGTCTAATCAGTGTTGACAGGCTGAGAATTTCAGATGTGCCTGTGGATGTGGCTGGAATTTAGCACTCCCAACCTTCCTAACACTTCCCACTCCCAACACTTCAAAGCAATAGGACTTCCATGCCTTTCTAGGGCTTGATTCACCTGTAGGAAAGGTCTCTCCTCTGGATGACTTCCAGTGTGCTCAGGAAGGACAGGAGATTAAACCAGGGCACCCTGTGATGCTACCATCAACCAGCTGTTTGAAATGGTGGGGATGTGTCCATGTTTGCCATTTGCAAACACCCTAATTTGGAGTCTTCCTGGGGATTCGGTACCAGTTCTGTCTCCTGCCATGCCTTGTTATGGAAAAGGTCTCTGTGCCAGATTCACAGGTTGACTCGATTTCCCTGAAAACTTTGGGTTTTTTAATTCTTTTTTTGTTTTCCCTCGCAGAAGGAAGTGCATGAGGACATTGAAGCTGTACATGAGCAAACTCAGCAATCTGAAAAGAAAGCCACAAGAAGCAGGGAATCTGAGGGGTTGAAATCGCAGCTGGAGGAGGAAAGGAGGAAAGTGGCCAAGATTGAAGAGGACCTGGAGGAACACAGAAACAAGTTGCTAATATTGAAGACTCAGAAGCCGATTGAAAGAGTGGAAGAAAAGGAGGTGATAGAATATTACAGAGACCCACAGGTGGAGAGCAACCTGTCTAAGATGGCACAGCAGATCGAAGAGGAAGGCAAAAAGAGGCAGAGCCTGCAAAAAGACATTGAAATGATGAGCCAGAAGCTTGCCCAGATGGAGAGCGAGAAGAAAGCTGTTCCTGCCCAACTCCTCACCAAAGAGATCACAAAAATTGAGAAAGATCCGAGCCTGGATAGCCAAGCAGCCAGTCTTCGCCAGGAGATCAAACGTCTCCAGGAGGAAAGCTTGGCTGCTGCTTCCGAACTCGAGCAGCGTAAGAGAGAGCTGCACATGCTGGAGAGAAAGCAGCCCAATATCCGAGAGAAAGTGGTGGTGAAGGAGCTGATCAAACTGGAGAAAAACCCAGAAATGCTGAAGTCTGTTAGGACCCTGCAGCTACAAATTGATGAGGAATCCTTCAAGAGGAAGTCTGCAGAAGAAGCAATAGTGAAGGTGAAGAACAAGATAGAGGAGGTGGAAAGACTCATTGAAACAGCAGAACCCAAAATTATTGTTAAGGAGGTGAAACAGGTCGAGCAGGACCCAGAGTTACTGAGAGAGTTTTCCAAACTTAAAACTCTGATTGAAGAAGAGAGGAGCAAGAACTTGATGCTCACAGGTGAGCTGGGAGAGCTGCAGAGCAAGTATGGTATTGCAGAGAAACAAAAACCGAGGGTAGAGGTGAAAGAGAGGGTCAATGAGATTTTCCTCGTGGATCCTGAAACGGAGCGGCAAATTGCACACCTGAAAAGGGAACTGCAGGAAGTCACTCTGAAAAGGACAAAGGTTGACAGTGAAGTGGAAGAGGCCTTAGCAGAGCTCAATGTCCTCAGGTCACAGAAACCAGTGGTGGAGCTGAAGGAGGTTATAGAGGAGGTGGTGAAACATGAGAGGAGTCCAGAGATTCTTAGAGAGATTGACAGGCTGAAACAACAGCTCAATGAACTAGTGAACACCAATGGCAGGACCCAGGAGCAGCTCATTAGGCTGCAGGGTGAGAGGGATGAATGGAAGAGGGAGAGATCCAAGGTGGAAACCAAGCTGGTCAACAAGGAAGTCATCCGGTATGAGAATGACCCGCTCTTGGAAAAAGAAGCTGATCGCCTCCGTCAAGAGGTGCGTAGCATGTCTCAAAAGAGGAGAGCTGTGGAGGATGCAATCTATGACTTGCAGAATAAATATATGCTACTGGAGAGGCGAAAGCCAGAGGAAAAGGTAGTTGTTCAAGAGGTGATACTGACTCAAAAGGATCCAAAGCTCCGAGATGAGCACAACAGGCTGAGCCGCAGCCTGGATGAGGAGGTGAGCAACAGGCGTCGCCTGGAACGTGACGTGCAACAGATTCGCGCGCTGGTGGAAGAGCAAGAGAAGCTGCTCAACTTTCAGGAGGATCGAAGCAAGAGGCTTGCACTGGAGAAAGAGATGAGACAGATTACCTTGCGAATAAAGGAGCTGGAGGAGAGTCCAGCCCCAGTGCAAGAAAAGATCATTATGGAAGAAGTGGTCAAGTTGGAGAAGGATCCAGTCCTCGAACAGTCTGCCAGCAACCTGCGCTTGGAGCTGGACCGTGAGAAGATGGAGGTGCTGAACCTGCAGAGAGAATGCAAGAACCTGCAGATGCAAGTTGATGTCCTGCAGAAAACAAAATCCCAGGAGAAGACTATCTACAAGGAGGTGATTCGAGTGGAAAAGGACAGAGCACTGGAGAGCGAACGTGCACGCATCTGGGAGCTGCTGAACAGGGAGAGAGGAGCCAAGCAAAAGGCAGAGGAGGAGGTACGGCGGCTCAGGGAGAAGATTGAGAGAGCAGAAGGCATGAAGAGGACATGGGCTCGCGAAGAGACAGAGCTGCAGAAAGCCAGGACCCTGGCTATCCAGGAGAGAGCCAACTTGGAGAGTGAGCTGAGGGAGCTGGAGAGGCAGAAGCAGCAGAAAGTCCTCTTCCTTCGGGAGGAATCCAAATTGCTCAACCAACGGACAGAGAATGACAGGCAGAAGAAGAAGCAGCTGGAACATGAGTTTTCCCTGTTGGAGGCAGACATTATTAGGGAGAAGGACCAGATCTACAACAAGGAGCGGTTCATTCGAGATCTCCAGTCAAGGGTCAACCGGGAAGAAATCAATCACGAGACCCAGATGAGAGAGACAAACCTCTCCACCAAGATCTCTATCTTGGACCCTGACACAGGGAAGGATATGTCCCCTTATGAGGCCTATAAGAGAGGTATCATAGACAGAGGCCAGTATATCCAGCTGCAAGAGCTGGAGTGTGACTGGGAGGAAGTCACCACCCTGGGCCCAAACGGGGAAGTCTCACTTCTCCTTGACAAGAAAAGTGGGAAGCAGTACTCCATTGATGATGCATTAAGGCTGAGGAGGATCACAAAGGAGGAGTACCAGCTGTACCGGGATGGCAAGATTCCCATCTCTGAATTTGCCTTGCTGGTGGCTGGGGAATCCAAGCCTCCCCCCTCCCTCTCTATTGGCTCTATCATCTCCAAATCCCCGCTCTCATCCCCCACCACCCACCAAACCCAAAGCTTCTTCCCCCCAGCCTCACAGAAAGGCTACTGTGATGACACATCCCCCATTGCCGGGGTGTACGACACCACCACTGACACCAAGTACAACATCAAGACTGCCGTTGCGAAGAAGCTGCTTGATCCCATGACGGCTCAGAAGCTTCTGGAAGCCCAGGCTGCTACGGGGGGCATCATAGACCTCATTTCTCGGGACCGTTTCTCAGTCCACAAGGCGATTGAGAGAGGGCTGATTGACAGGACCTACATGCAGAGACTGCTCAATGCCCAGAAAGCTTTCACGGGGATTGAGGACCCAGTGACCAAGCGAAGGCTGTCTGTGGGGGAAGCAGTTCAGAAGGGATGGATGACCAGAGACAGCGCTTTCCCTTACCTGGAGGTCCAGCATCTAACTGGAGGGCTCATCGATCCCAAGAAAACTGGTCGCATCCCCGTGCTGGAAGCTGCCCAGACAGGGATGATAACAAGCGATCTGGCCAACAGGCTCCAGGATGAGTCCAACTATGAAAAGGATCTCATTGACCCTGTCACTAAAGAGAAGATAAATTACAGGGAGGCCATGGCCCTCTGCCAGAAGGATTCCCTGAGCAGCCTCCTGCTGCTCCCAGCAGCGTCAGAGGGGTATCAGCGGTACCACCAGGCAAGCCGTTCCCCCAGGCTCTCACGGTTCAGGCATTGAATGGATTCAGGCACGTACTGGATCCAGTTCCTTCAGGAGTTCATCCCTTCAGAACACCTCTCCTCCCTGTGGAGGCAGCAGCGATCACAGGAACGGAGCGTCTAGCACTTAGGGCCGCATACTCTTCTGTCTTAGCTACCTGCTTCCCAACGCAGCTTGGCCGTGTGAGGAGGAAAGTGTGATCGTGTAAGGGTCTGACACACACCAGGGTCCCCGTAGTCCCCCGGGTGCTGCTGTGACAGCAAAGAGGGGTGGGGTGTGGGGGGGTGATTGCGAGAACTCCACTGGCGGTCGGTTAAACGCGGTTGTGGCCGGAGAGGGGGGAGAGCCAGAGTGTTGGGTCATTCTTCTGCATGCAATAAAGATAGAAAGTGTGTCTTGGTGGCTGTGTTGTCTCTGCAGGCCCAGGTTGCAAAGCAGACAAAGGCATGGCTCATCCTGCCTCCCTGGGCAACCTGTCCTAGTGTTCTGCCTCCCTCAGAGTAAAGAACCTATTCCTCATATCCAGTCTAAATCTGCTTTTCTCCAGCTTGAAGCCATTTCCCCATATCCTGTCACTGCAGGCCTTTGGAAACTGAAGGCCTTCCTGTAGCCCCCTTCAGGTACTGGAAGGCTGCTCTTAGGTCTCCCCAGAGCCTCCTCTTCTCCAGGCTGAACAACCCCAGCTCCCTCAGCCTGTCCTCAGAGCAAAGGTGCTCCAACCTGCTGAGCATTTTTGTGGCCCTCCTCTGGACCCGCTCCATCAAGTCCATGTCCTTCCTCTCTTGAGGGCTCCAGCCCTGCACACAGGACTCCAGGTGAGGTCTCACCAGAGCAGAGCAAAGTGGCAGAATCCCCTCTCTGGATCTGCTGGCAACACACCTTTTGATGCAGCCCAGGATGGGATTGGGCTCCTGGGCTGCAAGTGCCCACTGCCTGCTCCTGGCCAGCTTCTCAGCCATCAGCAGCCCCTGGTCCTTTTCTTCAGGGCTGTTTTCTGATACCTCATCCCCTGGTCTGTGTTGAGAGTGAGGATTGTTCTGGCCCAGGTGCAGAACCCTGCCCTTGCTCTAGTTGAACCTCATGAGGTTCACCTGGGCCCACCTCTCCAGCCTGTTCAGGTCCCTCTGGATGGCATCCTGTCCCTCTGGTGTATCAACACCACCACACAGCTTGGTGTCAGCTGCAAACTTGCTGGTGATGGACTCAATCCCTCTATCTATATTTTTGATAAAAATGTTAAACAGTAGAAGAGGAACCTGGCCTCCTGCCAGTGCAAGAGCCCTGGGAGCACAGCCAGGTGAGCCAAGGAGACCTGGACCAGTGTGGCTTCCAGCAGTCCTCGGGTCCCAGCTCTTCACAGCTGCTGGGAGCAGCCTTGCTGTGCTTCAGCTTTCCTCCCCCCGGCTGGGTGACAGCAGGGAGGATCCATCAGCCAGGAAACTGTTGCCTTTCCTGCAGCTCAGCTCTGCTGGACAAGGTGAGTTTGCCCTCAGTCTTGCCCTCTCTCGGCTCTGTGGGGCAGGGTGCTGGGCTCTAGGGCTGCCCTCCTCCTGGCTGCTCCCCAAGCGAAAGGGGGGAAAAAACATGCTTACTGGGAAAGCGCTGCCATGGTCACGTGGCGACTCTTTCCTGAAGTGCTGGTTACACAGTTTTGGGAACGCTGTGTAACTAAAGAACTTGGAGATCTGGTAATTAGGCAGTCGGTTAATCATTTTGGATAAACTGCTCCCTAATTGCCTGCTGGGAGGTATTTACCCAGGGCTGGGTGAACGCATTAAGAGGCGTTTAGGCGGCTGAGCGGTCTCCTTGAAGGCTGGTTTGCTTTTCCTTTCTGGAGAGCAAAGCGGTGAAAGGTCCTTTTCTTTGCTGTCAAGTGGGCCCCAGCTGCAGAAAGCAGCTCACACCATGTCCTCTTGATATCTCCACTGGAAACACCACACAGCCGTGAGGCTTCCTGTGGGTTGGGAATTGCTCACCCCTCCTTCCTGCAGTGCAGGATGATGGTGCTGCATCACAGCTTTCCCAGAGCAGTTATTTCCACAACCTGTTGTAGGTTCCCTTTGCTGGCAGTGGGGTCGGGTCAGAAATGACGTTCAGGCTGTTGCTTCATTTTGCTGGGCTAGATGGGCTGTAGTATTTTTATTTGTGTTTCTGGACTGGATGAATGGCCTTGGTATTTATTTCTTAATGCAAACCCAACAACCAACCAACTCATCTGCAAACGGTTTTTCTGGTGCAACAGGAGCAATTGTTTGCAGAGAGCAAACAACAGCCCATTGTCCATACGAAATGAATTGACTTTACAGCACGTATGCAAAGGCAGGGAAATGATCCCCACGGCAGAAACCATCCAGGTCTCAGAAAGGTGCCCCTGCGAGCTGGGTGTTGTCATACAGAGACACCGAGATGGTGCAGGGCTTCGATCTTTCTCCCACTCAGCTCTGGAGGCTGTGGTGTGAGCCCAGTTGCCTGCTCTCCCCTGCTCTCCCCACAAACCAGCCCTCCCAAAGGCAAGCAGGGCCACTTTTTCCAGGCAGCCACTCCAGCCTGACTCCTAACAAACAGCTTCAGAAGCAAAACAACCCCCACCCACCCCAAAAAACCTGATTTGTGCTAATTGCAGAGGTGAGCCAGCTCCCCAGCTCCCGGCAGCTTCTAAACCTGCAGGGGAAGTGCAGCCTGGATGGTGGGAGGAGAGCAGGAGGTCCCGGGGTTTTGCTGTCGGGGGGCTGTCAGGACAGACTGTCCTGTGTCACCAGCCCCATGGGCCGCGCCAGACAACAAGCACCGAGGTCTCTGAACAAACAACAAGCCTTTATTTTTTTTCTGTACGAAAGAAAAAAAAAAACAACAAGATGTCAAAACCACACCAAAAAAAGCTGGTGACAATTCTCCAAACATTTGAACAGCAGAAACATTTCCGAGACAATGAAGGGAAGGAAACGGCAGCACATCTGGAGCAATGGGGAAAAGGCAGTGGAAACAGCTGTTACTGTTTCCAGACAACATGCACCAAGTGCTTGAAGCTTCCCGGATCTTTTGGCTTCTTGGTCCCAGCCAAGGCATAAGGCACACACTAAGGTACTCTTGGCTGCTCTTCAGCTTGTGACACAGAAGAACATCAGCTCTGTTAAACAGCTCAGGTTAAACAGCTCCACCCTGGGGTAACTGCAGCAGAGGGCTGAGCAGAGAAGCGCTCGCCTACCCAAGTGGAGCTCCAGCACGCCCTGGTGTCAGAAACTGCCACCGACAGACCTGGGGATGCTCCAGTGCTGGGGGGACAGAAAGCACTGCGTGACACTAACGCGAGGACAGCGTTCTGGAAGATACCCTCTCATCGACATTTCGGTTTTTTATGCTGAAAAATACTGCACACCCTTTTGCACATCAACTCTTCAAAACAGCTCTGCTGGCTGTAACCCAGACAAACTGTCCCCCAGCAACAGGCTGAGAGTCTCTAAATGCAAGAATGTCCCCCCTCCAGGCTCCTTAGGAGATGTGAGACCCTGAGTTCCAAACAGCCCCGGCTCAGTGCCCAAAATCAGGTCTTCACCGGTAGCACGTGTAAGGGCATGGGGAGAGCTGTGTCTTCTCATCTGCAGTGTCTCTGCAGCACACGTTGCTCTTCAGGGCTGCGAGGGCTTCTCCAGACGAAGTACTGGTGACTGAGGGCTGCCTTGGCTGAGATGCGCTTGCTGGGATCGTACAGGAGTAATTGCTGCCAAGAGAAAAACCCAGCAGATTTAGGCTTTTGAAAAACAAATGATCAATTGTACCTGCCCGTGGCTGGACCCAGATGCAGACCTTGGTCCCACCTTTTCCCCTCTCTGGGCATCAGAAGTAACCCACAGCTGAATTTGCCATGGGGATTACTACGGAGGGGTTTCTTGACCCTTAGTGCAGTGGTTTTCTAGAAGAACCTACACTGACAGCTCCACTTCAGAGCCAGGACTGAGCCCTTTTCAATGATCCAGTGTCTCTGCAACAGCAGAGATGAACATCAGGGCCAGATCAGCTGGCCATCATCAGGGCCATCATCAGGCCATCATCAGGGCCATTTCTGGGTAGATCAGTCCCAAATATCCCTATATTTTGGACAGTTTGAAAAGGTCCTGTCTGTCCCCAGGTCTTGTTCTGAGCCCTTACTCACCACCAGTAAGTCTCTACCATCTCGATCCAAGTTGGGAACGATGTCCTTCATCTCCTTCCTTGCCCACCGGGGAAAGTCCCTCTTGTAGTCAGGCAGCTGGGTTACTCCAGGCCAGTTTACCTCGGTGGGAGTGCCCAGGGTGCGAAAGATCCGGAAGAGCTGATCGATCTCAGAGTCTCCTGGAAACAGGGGCTTCCTGGTCACCTGGGAGGCAAAGAGAAAAAGAGCTAGTTCCCACCTTTCCATCAGCTGTATGCTCTAACTCCCACTGCAAGCAACCCTTTGTCCCAGCAGATGCAAACAACTGCACTGACCCAGGTGGTGCCAATGCAGCGATTCTGCCCAGCAGTGTCTGGGGAGGTCACAGGTGTCTGTCTGCTTGTCTCCAGCTCCTCTCTATAGATCTGTGCTCCCCTGAGGCTGTCCCTCTTTCAGCCAATGCCTTCTTCCTCTCTGCCTCCAGTTTCCTATCACCCCCTCTTGCAGGCTAGCTCCCTCCCCACCTCCTCACCCAGGTTCTGCTGGTCTGGGGCTCTGGGGCTTTGCGAGCCAAGGATAGCACTGTTACACTGCAGTGATAACAAGAGCTCTTCAAAGTGGAGCATGGACCCCTTGGAGATCCACTCTGCCATGCTATGAAGTGCTAGTTCTCTGCAGCCCACTTCAGGGACATCTGCAAGAAAGTCATCTCCTCCCAGCATCAAAATACTGCAGCAACAAGGCTAAAGTTATCCCTTCTGCAAGGACTGGCATCACATTCCCATATACCTGGAAGTGCAGCAGGACTACAGAGGTCTCTTTGTCCTCTGCCAGGCCCCTGAGGGTGGCAGATTTCCTTTTGAGCCCACAGCTAAGGATCAGATAACCCTCAGGGTGGACTTTCTGTAAAAAAAGCCCCAGCACAGGGTGGGACCACAATATCCCAGATGTTCTGTGTCTTGTCCCTCCTTCCCCACTTCCCATTGCAGCTGCATCCTCCCTGCTCATTAAAGAGACAATTTAAACCCCTTCTACCATTTCTGCAAATATGCAGCCGATGCTCCAGATGTCCACAGCAGTTGAATAGTATTTGCATCCCAGCAGTATTTCAGGGGCTCGGTACCACAAAGTCACCACCTGGTAAGGCATCAACAAAAAAAACTTTGTCCAGTTTCCCTGGGTGAAACTGGAGGTGTGGGATCCTCTCTTCTCAGGGGTAATGAAGCAACTGTACAAATCAGAGTGTGCCAAGGCCACACGCAGCTAACCTTAGTGACACCAAGATTGGGATTAACAGATTATTCAGAATAAATGAATACGCTCTTCGCAGAGAAGGTAGGAACCCAGCTTGCAGGCAGCCTAGGGTAGAAGCAATGAGCACACTTTGTGGGGACATGAGATAACCCCTTAAACTGTGGGTTAGGTTAAGAGCATGTGCCTGGGCCCAGCTGTGCTGCAGCTATGGACGAGTAACTTGTGATGCTGGTGTTGTTCACTCACTATGGATTATGTATCCCTCTCTCAGGTAGCAGGGAATCTCAACAATACCTCGTGAGTGTATGTGCGCAGGGGGACTCCAAAAGCTCTTGCCAGTCCAAAATCGGCCAACTTGATTGCTCCTGCTTCGTTAATCAGCAAGTTCTGTGGCTTCAAGTCCCTGTGGATGACTCTGTGCGAGTGGCAGAAGCTCACACCCTGCAGCAGCTGGAAAAGGTAGTTCTAAGGAAGGAAGAGATTTTAGACAAGGCCACAATGAAACCATTTGGAAGGCTGGATCATGTGAACCAACACACTCCGGATCACTTATAGGCTGGAATGGGAAAAAAGAAATGGGAAATGCAACACCAAACTTGTAAGCCATTCAGCAAGATGGTCTGGAAAGCCTGGAAACAGCTGGGAAATAAATGTGCCGAGCAATAGGGTTATGAGGTTTTCCCAGCTGAAACGTCTGAGATCTGAGATGCTGAATGCCTCCAGTTAAGGATGAACCTCTTCCAGAGGCAGCCTGGGTAAGAGCAGCTCAGTGATGGCTCTGCCCAGCAGAAGGCAGCAAGGAGACACGCTCTCTCCCTGCCTGTTGGTGCTCCCTCAACACTGTACCTTGACCAAACTTAAAGGAAGCTCTCCAGTTCGGGGTGAATCCATGTATTTCTTCAGATCCTGATTCAGGTACTCAAACACCAGATAGAGTTTCTTCTGGCTGTGTACAACATCTAGAAGCCTGCAAAAGAAGTGCAAGTGCTCCCTCTAGTACCTTTCAGCACTTTCCCCAGACCTTCGCAAATACCCAAACATCGCTCCCCTCACAGCTGCCTCTGCTCTGTGAGTCCTTTGGGGCAGAGAGGCAGATATAAAAGCAGCATCTATTATCGGGAAGCAGCAGCTTGGACCAGCTTATGTTGCTGGTTGCAGTGCTGTGGGCTATTGCTGCAAACCAGGGAAGTGCAAGTGATTCCTGCATTTTCCTTTTTATTTTGCTCCCATCTGTGCAGTCAAGGAAGGACAGGAAAAAACCTCTTTCTGCCTGTACCTACAGACCCCCCCAGCAGGGCCCCATCAGTGAGCTGGTGGGGAAGGTTCATCCAGGTGTTACCTGACTATGTTGGGGTGCTTCAGCTCCTTCAGCAGCGAGATTTCTCGGATTGCGGTGCTGGGGACACCCTCCGTCTCCCTGCAGCAGAGACAAGCTGTGTATGGTACCGTGTCACCCAGTGGGATCCCACAGCACATCAGGGTCCTGTGTCCTTTCTCTCTTCCATTATACCCCACCCACCTTCCCAGGGGAGGCTCTCTCACACTGGGCACTCTGGGTTTGGGATGGAGTTGCATGTGGGGCGGGCTGGGGCAAGGCAGGGGGAAATGGAGCCATGGGGAAGGAAAGAGAGGTGGTGTCCTAGGCTATAAACTCTGGGGCAGAGCTTGTCTGGGGGCATCTGAGGGCACATTTGGAGAAGAAACAATGAAGTCTAAATGCCCAAGCCTCACTTTTTGGAGTTGGAGGGGTGTGTGAAAGCTCTTTGCCCTTCACGTAGCTGCCTCCACCATCCAAAGGGTCCACCATGGGATGCAGTCCCATCACCAATGGCCCCTGGTTCACACTGACATCCCATATTATGGAGACAGCCCAGGATCAACCCAGGAGAATGGTAGTAAGCTTATATCTGCTCAGCCCTTACCCTGGAGGGGTTGACATCGGCCCTGCTGGGTGACCAAGCCTCACCAGGCCCCATCACCACACATACCCCTGAAAGAGAGGCCATCTCCCAAAATGGTGGCTACTTCCCCCCGCCCTGGGCCATGGTGCCAGGGCCAGGTAGCACCGGGTCATGCCCTAGCTGCTTTCATGTGCTAATAGAGACACATTTTTCCCTCACGTTTTTCCCTTTTTTGAGCCTTTTGTGTCATTTTGGACATGGCAGGTGCACAGGGCTGTCCTGCTCGCTCCCAGGGCAAGGCTGGAGCACTGCTGGGGTCAGCTGGTGACCATCTCCCCACAGATGGCACCACTGGCCCCAGGGAAACCATTCACCCTCCTCTCCCGCCATTTTGCCTCAGCACTGTTGCCACCGTACTGAGGAGGCAGCTGGCCTGGTGCCATGGTGGGGGTGGGTGGGCACCGAGCTGGGCCATGTCATGGTAGGCCCAAGGACAGGGCTTTTCTCCACTCACGAGTCCAGGCGGATCTTCTTGAGGGCCACCAGCTGCCCCGTGCGCTTGTTGCGAGCCTTGTACACCACACCGTAGGTGCCCTCCCCAATTTTCTCCAGCTTCTGAAACACCTCCTGGAAGGTGTCCATGGCGCTGCCTCTGCCTGGCAATGGCAGCAGGGGTGGCTGGCACTGCTTTCTGAGGAGGGAAAAAGATGAGGAGGGGGGGAAAAAAAGCCAAATAAGCAGGTGTTGATGCTTCCTGTGTGTCCTCTGAGCTACTTACAGGGTCTGAGTCCCACGTCGCTGCTCCCTCAGCACAGGGACCCCTGAACTGGGGCAGCTGCTGGCAGGCAGGGCTACCTGGGAGTTTTGGGGGTATCTGGGGGGTCTTGGAGCAGACCCAAAGAGACAAACATGCCATGTACCCACCGCCCAGAATGGGTTGCTTACGACCCAGGTTGTGCTGTGTGCTGGCTGAAGGAAAAATTGAGCAAAATGAAGGTAGAGAGGTGCTTTGGGCCTGCAGGAAAGTCAGCAAGGACCACACAAGGGCCAAGGGAAGCTCTGCAGCTCTGTTTGTACAGAGCCTGGTGTCACGGGGATGTGGTGTGTGATTAGGGTTCCCTGGGGCACGCTCAGGTCAAACACACAGCAGAAACGGCTTTTTATTTTCTTTCAGTCTTGCACAATTGTCCCTTGAACCTCCCCACCGTGGGCTACACTGCTTGGTCAGCCTTTTGGAAGATGTCCTTTGTGGGAGGTGAGGGGAATTAATCATTGACTTGACAGCTGAGAGAGAGAGAGTAAGATTAAAAAGATATTATGATCATGGCACTAGGAAAGGCAGAGCAACAGGGACTGTCTTGTGGAAAGCTCGGGGGCTCCATGTCTCTGGTGGGGCACAGCAGGACATAGCAGCCCACTGGCTGTGTGGGTTCACAGTGCAGACCCCCAACTTTCAAGTGACCTAAAAAGGACTGATTTAACCCATTGCTGAGCCATCAGCTCAAAATCTTTCTTTAAATTATCCTGTGTGGTTGCTCTGTGGCTGAGGAGGGATCCACACAGCCACAGCAAATTCCTGCGTGGGTTCTCTGGTGGCTTGTGAAGATTGGGGTGCATTCATGTCTCCATCCGCAGTCATTGCTAAACGTGCTCTCCTCTCCCTGGCTGGTTGGATTTGTGGTTTTGTTGTTGTTGTTTTTTCATAACACTTGTAGGAACCTGGAATTCTGGATATTCCCAATCATGGTAGCTTGGATATTCCCAGTTCCCTGGCAAACCTAGCTATTTGGTTAAAATTTAAGCACGGCGAGGAAGGTAGACCAGACAGACGATGAGGTATAACCATAAACACATCATGACAGATTCACAATCTCTTACAAAACCACGTTAAAACCTAGCCTCTTGAGATTGTGGTTTTGGACTTGGGCTGAACAGAGTGTGTGCTGAGGCAGGGCTTTTGGATCTCTGTAACTGCATGAAGAAAAACATAAAGCTAAACTATGACTGAAGATTATAGCAAGCACTGTAATTACTGAGCCATCTCAGGCCCTTGAATCCAGCCTGCCAGTAACAGGGGACTTTGCCAATGTCTGTTGCATTTTGATCTGCTGCTGTGCATTGCATGGCTTCAGTTCTTATTTTCTGAACATTTCACCAAAGAATCTAGGCAAAAAGCAGAAAAGGCTGCAGGTGGCTGAGGAATCCAGGTCTGGAGATTCCTATAGCACAGGAGAGTCTCCTCTCTTTTGCAGTAATATTTTACTCTCATCTTACAGTAGTGATTTTCTGTCTTTTTGTTGGTGGCTTAATTCTGCCATGTCAGCCTGGTACCATGGTCTCAAACCAGAGTGGTTCTGATGTAACTTCCTCTCCTCTTCTTGCAACTTTTTAAAAACCAAGCACTTCCTTACACACCCAGCTCTTTGGAAAAGGAGGAACATTGCATATCACTAAATTTTCTTACATCATCCATAGGTTTTCTGGCAGGGCCTAATGCATTTGCCTTAGCAACAAAGAGGTTTTTAATCAATAAAAGACAAGCTTCCTTCTCTTTTCATCTTTATTTAGGAAAATACCAATCAAAACTTTCAGATGCTTCCAAAAAATAGTGATTTAAGGTCTCCTAAGTTTAGTTGTGTCAAAAAATAAAGTCAAGTGGTGGTTCTTGGGACACTATATGTATTTATTTTAGAACTAAATTCTGTGCCTCCACTTGCCACATCAGCTCCTGAAAAACCCGAAGAGGCAGGTGCTACTGAAAATAGCGACTCTGTTCTTCTTGTTTCTTTGTTAGTCAGTCCAGGCATGTGAGTGTTTTGACAGCAATGCCCCTGTGTGGCAGCTGAGTCACGGTAACCAAACGCCCACACTCGTGGGCCCACAGCCGCACAGGGCTAACGAACTTTGCGCAAACCCTTTACCTCCCATCTGCCCAAAGCCCAGTAGCCCACTGCACTTTGGCAGCACATGTGGGCATGAGCTGCTTAACTCGAGCTTCAGAGTCTTCTCCTCTTTCTGGTGTCTCCAAGCCTTACGTTACAAAAGGACCATGAAACTCAAGAGCTCCCTTGCCTTAACCACCCTTTTAAGCAAACAACGAACCCGCTTCCCAGAGCTGTTTTCAGTGATGACACCTGGCATGAATGGGCAACCCACAGTCGCACACTGACTCACAGTCTTCAAGTGTTTCCCTGCTTAGTGACTCGACATTGCTATTTGCCTTGGAAAAAAAACCCAGCAGTATGTCGCCAACCCACCTTCTAAATTTACTTTTAACGTATTTGTTGCAAATGGCAGCACAAGGATCAGCATATGGCTGGTCTCAGAGCTGCTGTCAGGATGTGCTCTTTCCCAGCCGCTTCTGCCTCTCATTGAAGTATTTCCTCTGCTCCTGTATGGCTTGTTCCAGCAAGGGCACGTTCATCCCTTCCACGCAGGTCAATATTCGTGCTTTTACCACGGGACCCTCACCTGGGAATATAAACAGGAAGCTTCTGTAGAAAGAAAAACACACGGAGCACCCAGGAGGCAAACAAGACAGGTTCCCTCAGGCTGCATACAGATCCAGCTGGGCAACCAACCAACCGTAGCCTGAGAATCTGTAGGAGACTGGACTGGCCACGTGCCTCCACCAAGGTGAGCAGCAGGCCCGGGAGCAGCTTAATTCAGCGACATGCTTTCCATCTCCCCTGCTGGCTATGAAATGCTGGTGACTGACACTGCGGTCTCCTTGCAGTGGGGAACGCTGAGCCCAGGACATGAGCCGGGGCGTGCCATGCAACATCTGTCTACTTTGTAACTGGATGAAGTTTGGTCTTCCCTGTCTAAAAAGCATCAGGGATGGGTCTAAGCTCATTTCTGAATGCCTCTGTGCACACAAGAAGAGGACAGGACAAAGCTGGGCTTAGAAGAGGCTCAATGATGACCATAACCAAGAGTTCACCAGTGGCATTCAAATGGTAACAGGGAGCTGCACAGAAAGGGCCAAACCTTGGTGACTCAGCCACCGCCTCAGCCTGCTCCCCTTCCACCCCTGCAAAATGGGGCCAATCCACTCCTAAGCTGCGATGACCAAAGTGACTTTCTAAAGGAATTCAGCAGCAGTGGCTTGGCAGGTCACTCACCAGATACCGCATGCAAGTGGCTTTCCACATACCGACAAGGATATCAAGGGCACGAATGCAAATTCTTGTTATCAGGTGTGGCCAAGACAATACTTGGGATTTGCTTCACAACCCCACGGCCCAGCCCAGATCAACTCCCCACGCAAAGCACCGTGCAGCTGGAGTAACACTCAGGGCACCCCAGGAGAGGACAACAGGGTGCCCTGCGTGACAGAGCCTGCATTCCTCACACCCCATGTCTGAGGGCAGGGTTATAATTAGAGCCTTTCAAGGATGGCAAAGACCAACCCAGCCAGCTTGCAATGAGGTATTGTTGCAATCAGCCATGTTTGGAGCAAAGATGATGTGGTGGCTGGCAATGGTGCCAGAAGGCTTTAGCACAGGTTTCACAAGCTCAGCGATGCTGCTGAGATGCCTCTTGTTTCTAACGAAATCCGAGCCAGAGCGCCAGATTTTCACCAAGATAAGGGTGACTCTTCTTATGGTCAACAGGGAGATGGGCTGCTCCTGCCCTCAGTCCCATGCTTCTGCAACTGGAGGCAGCCACAGATGAGCCTGCCTTGGCCAACGGTAATCTCAGCAACAGCGTGTCCCACCATGCACCCAGGGAGCCACAAAGGAGCTGATGAACCATGCACAGCAGCAAAGGGCACTGGTTCCTGGAGCATTTACCTTCCCTGTGTTCGGCCTCTCCCAGGACCATGTAGCGAGATCCCAGCTGGGCTTGGAACGGCTCCACAAACTTGGTGTCAACGCAGACCTGGTACTGAGCTGAGCTGTGCTGAGCGGTGAGAATGGCTTTGGACTCGGTCAGGTCGTAGCTGCATAACCTGGGAATGATTGATCTGGGGAGCTCAATTACAAAGGGAGGGGTTCAGCCAGTGAAGGAAAGGAAAAGCAGTATTTGCTATGCAAGGAGAGTGGGGTACCCTCTCACCTGCCAAATGTCCTCAGTGCCTCCCCCTCTGGGACTGAGCTGTTGATCTCCCATGGGAAGTAATAGATACCAGCACTGGGCAGCATCTCACACAACCACCGCTGGGCCTGCAGTAAAGCAAAAGATCTGAGTCCCTGCCACCCCAGTACCTGGCATAAAGAGAGGCTACCTTCCACCCCTGCAACCCAACATGAAGAGCAACAGGCAGCCCACCAGATTCTCCAGGTCAGGCCCAGACTGATGGATGGCTTGAGAAAGGTGAAGGAAGTGGGAAAAATGGTGATTGAAAAGTTCAGAGAGTGTGACTGAGTTGCAGAAATAAACTCAGCTGCTGGGGTGACAGGGTACCACACAGCAAGGTTTGAGGTTCTCATGCCACAGGGCAAGAACTTCTGGCAGTGTCTGACCCAGTAGCTGGAGAACAATCCCTTGGATACGAGCCAGATGGGTTTCACCAGTATCTAGTAGGGTTCAGAAGATAGTGATGAGTGAGAATTATTCACCCTGAGACAAGACTCGGGTGGGAACTCCTGGGAGCTCCAAGGCTGGCAGAGGCAGGCCAGCCACAGCGCAAAGCACACAGAAAAGCAAGAATGCAGAGCGGTTTTAGCAAGATTTTAATTCTGCCCAGCCAGTGCTGTAGCCAGGCTGCTGGCTGTCCACAAAGTGGTTTCTTTTGGCATCATTTTCCCTCCCATCTACCTTGCAGGGTGCCTGCGTTCAGCAAACTTCCATGCTCCTTTTACTGCTTTTCTCTCTGGTTTCTTGCCCCGGTGGGGAGGACCATCAAGAGCTGCACAATGGCCCAGGCAGAGAGTCCTGTAATTCAGACAAGAGGAGAACCCCAATACTGATTATGCAGCAATGGGGACACGCTGAGCTGCTGCTGCTGCTTTAATGCCTGGCACCCTTGCCCACCTCACGCACTGCTTGGGGCTGTGAAACCCCCTCTGGCAGCGAGGGAGGTGGAAACCCAGCTCCCTGCACCTCCACCGCACCTTAACCAGGTTCAATTCTGCACCTCCCAAGTGGGGGCCAAGGCTGTCACACACGGCTCAAGTTGTGCTCCCCAGTCACACCGTGTGGCAGGAAGGGATCAGCCAGCAATGCAAGACACTCAATGCACACTTAAGCACAGAATTGTGAGTTGGAAGGGACCTCTAGAGATCATCCGGTCCAACTCCCCTGCTAAAGCAGGAGTGCCCAGAGCACATCCCTCAGGACTGCATCCAGGTGGGGCTTGAAGGCCTCCAGAGAAGGGGACTCCACACCCTCCCTGGGCAGCCTCTGCCAGGGCTCTGACACCCTCACCCCAAAGAAGTTTCTCCTCATATTTGAGTGGAACTTTCTCTGTTCCAGCTTGTGTCCATTGCCCCTTGTCCTGTCACTGGGAACCACTGAAAAGAGTCCAGCTCCATCCTCCTTCAACCCACCCTTCAGATACTTGTGAACATCAGCAAGGTCTCCCCTCAGCCTTCTCTTCTCCAGGCTAAAGAGTCCCAGCTCTCTCAGCCTTTCCTCATCAGGGAGATGCTCCAACCCCTCCAACATCTTTGTTGCTCTACGCTGGACTGTCTCCAGTAGTTCCCAGTCTGTCTTGAACTGGGGAGCCCAGAACTGGACACAGTATTCCAGTTGTGGCCTCACCAGTGCAGAGCAGAGGGGGAGAATGACCTCCCTTGACCTACTGGCCACACTCTTCCCTATGCAGCCCAGGATTCCATTGGCCCTCTTGGCCACAAGGGCACATTGCTGGCTCACGGGTAGTTTACCATCTACCAGGACCCCTAGATCTTTGTCCTCAGAAGTGCTTTCAAGCAGGTCCACCCCTAACCTTGACTGGTACCCGATGATGATTTAATGCACCTTTTAACACCACCCCAACTCCCATACGCTCATTCCATGATCCCACTCCATGCACCATTTAACACGTGTGCAGCCTCAGCTGCAGCACATTACATACACACTGCACGCCCAGTTGGCCCCCAGTACAGCACCTTATACGCTGATTTAGCACACTACCTAACGCATAAGGTGTGATAAGACACAGCGTGCTGTACATGCTCTTTATTTAAGAACTATTAAAGGCCTGGCTGCAGATGCAGCATGTCACACACACTCACAGTGTGGTATTTAGTGCATGCCTAGCCCAAAACGCAGCCCTTTACCTTAACGCCGGCCCAGCCCCAACTGCAACGCACTTTATGCCTATTTAGCGGACCGTTTCACGCACAATTTGAGGCAGCGGCTGCACACGCACCCAGGTCACAGGCCGCTGGCGGACGGGAGTCTCTAGGCCTTTAGCGTGGGCTTTATAGCACCGCTGCCGGCACAGCCCGACGCACCATTTAACGCACGATTATCCATCCTGCCCGCCCTCCCACGGCCGCCGCCCGCTGCCCGCACACTTTAAAGCGCTGTTTAACGCCAGCCGCCGCCCGGCCCCGCTCCTCACCGCGCCTCGAAGGGAATCGCCGGTCACGCGGCCGCGCGTCATGTCACGTCGTGGCGCCGTGACGTTTCGCCGGGGGGTGGGCGTGGCTGAGGGGAGGCCGGTGACGGGCGGTGGAGGAGCCGCCGCCGGTGTGGAGGATCGCGATGATGAACGCGGACCTGCGGAGGGAGCGGGCCGCCGCCACCTTTCAGACCGAGCTCCTCACGCACATCCTGGATGGCGGTGCCGAGCGCACCCGCCGCCGCAAGGAGATCGGTGAGGAAGGGCCAGGGCGAGCCTCCTCCCCGGGCCTCGGCCCCGTGTCCTCCGCTGAGGGCGGTGTGAGGGTCTTGTCTGGGTTGGGGGCTGCGGGGAGAGGGAGGGAGACCAGGGTTGGGGCTCGGGAGGGCTCTGAGGGGAGGAGAAGGTTTTAGGAGAGGGAAACGGGGGTGTGGGGAAAGAAGAGGCTGCGGGCAGAGGGGGACACCCAAGAGGGGACCTCTGGGGAGAGGGAGACCTGGGTGGCGGCGGGGGACAGCCCCGGGGGAGGTGAGGGAAGGGAGGCCTGGGGAAGGGAGAAGGTTGTTGGGAAGCTGTGGAGAGAGGGTTTGTGGGCTGTAGAGGAAGGAGGATGCGGGGAAGAGCTTTTGGGTAGAGGGGAGACAACAGGGAGAGGTGAAAGCTGGGAGGGGAGGGCTTGAAGGTGAATGGGCCTGCACGAAGGCAGGCGTTTCAATCTAATGGGTTAGAGGGGAAGAGGAGCAATGTTATGTCCCCAGTCCCCCTCTACTTCCCTTCCCAGAAAAGATGAGGGGTGGCCCGGGTAGGGTGGTGTGCTTCTACCTGTCTTTCCCCAGAGAGTGAGAGGCAGCATCCCGTGAGCATTTCTCTTGGCCCCTATCCCCTCCTTTTTCCTTTCTAGCATGCTCTTGACCAACAGTAGAGATATGACCTCACCCATATGTTTCTCACCCATTACTGCCATGCAATGTGAAATTAATGAAATACATCCATGTTTTTTCTTTTCCCATGGGGTGGGACTGTCAGAGGCTGGTGTTGTGTAACTTGTGTGCCAAAGGGGACTTGGAAAGTCAGTGGCCTCTGGGTACCTTGGTTTGCAGTCAGCATAGCGAGAAAAATATCTGTGCCCTTCTGCAAGGAGTTGTGTGGGGATCAAAGTTCAGGAGGCAGTCTGATCCAGCAGTAATGATGGCTATTTGAGGATTTGAGATTGCTATTGAAGGGCCTGCAGGTCTTGCATCAGTGAATTAACCTCCTGCCAAGTCCAGAGTGCTCTGAACCTGTGGTTTATGTCTGGAATGGGAGAGTGCCCTGTTGCTAGAGTTCCTCTCTGTAACCTTTGACTTCTTTCTGACTGCATTAACTTTGGATTTTGCTTTTATTTTCTGGTATTTGTACCTTGAAGTACAGCAGAATCATTTCTCAGCCACTGTCTGGTGAGGCTTGTGGAAACTGAGTGTGTTTTCCTCTTCTCTTCTGTCCCCAGAGGCCTTAGTTCTTAATGACCCTGACTTCCAGCATGAGGATTTGAACTTCCTGTCCCGCAGCCAGCGCTATGAGCAAGCCATCAGGAAGAGTGCTCTGATGGTGATGAAGTTAAGAGAATACGGCATTGCAGATCCCGAGGAGATCTATTGGTTCAAAAGGTACCCAGCTGTAGAGTTTGCTTCCTGTATGTACTTTGATCACCACCAGGGACATTAAGAATTGTGCTTTTTTTCCTGTGTTTGCTGTCTGAGGGAAGCTCAGGACGTGTATGAAAGCTCACTGAAGTCTTGGCTTCAGTGAATTTCAGATGAGACCCTGACTTTGTGAATATTGTGTTTTCTTAGATTTTTGGCTGGAAATGCATCATTCATAATTATATCCTTTTTATTATAGATAGTGCAGAAAGTCTGTACTTTGTAGTCTGATTATTGGGGTTTTTTTACCCCCAAAGGGGTAAAAAAAATACACTGAAGTACTTTGAATTTGAATAGATCTGATGAGGTTTCAGCTTCTAGCGAAACCTCCCAAAGCTGATTACTTCACTTTGCACTTAGACCTAATAAAGTTGCATTACAGGCATACTTGGAAATGTTCCAAGTTAGCTTATAAGTTCTTGTTTGTAACTATCTGTCCTCTCTCCCTCCTCCAAGCTCCTGGTGCTATAGTGGTTCCCTTTGACCTGCAGGTTTTTTGTGGGGTCTGACCTTTTGTTTGTGTCACACTATCGCCCTTGGGTTAATGAAAATGAATTTGTCTTTACGTCTGAGTGTCATTCCTTCTAGTTTGCAGGGAGCTTAGTTTCCTGACTTGGGATGTTTTTCTCCCCTTAGTTAATAATAAACTCATTCTGATACGATCAAATGTGTAATACCATGAATATTTCCTCTGGCACATTAAATGAACATTGCATGTTAAATGATGCACTGGTAGAATCACAGGCCCCCTCTGACTGGATTTATAGAAAAGCTGCCATTGCCCTCAGGACATGAATATTGGGACTAACTAATTGAAACAATCTTCTCTGATGTAGTTTTAACTTCAAAAATATTGGCCTACACTGACCTATGTCGTGAAAGTTCTCGTGGAAGTATTTAAAATGTCCTTTTGAAAACTGGCATTGCTGGACAGTGATAACAAGAAAAAAGTTCAATGACTGTATTACTCGGGTCCTGCATGAGAAAAGTTAATGATTAATTTCTTGTCTACACAAAAAGGATTATTGGAGGTGACAGGGAAGTTTCCCCGAATATCTTTATGGAGAAAATTCAGAGAATGCTGTCCATCATACCAGCTGGCAAATTTCAATGAAGTTTGCAATGTAAATGCTGTCTTTGGGTAACATTACTGCCAATGTTTTATGAAAATAGGACTTTTCTGAAGAAGTCAAACGATAGATTCTAGTTTGGTCTTTCCACCAACAATTATTAACTTTAAATGGCTGCAAGCTTTGTGTTTCATATAGGTACAATAAAAATAATACATCCAGATCTTACGTGATACGGATAGTCAGGTGTGGCGAGTCAGAATTCATGATGCAAAATCAACAGAAGCACTGAGGAAGGGTTACTTTTTTCCCCAAGTCAATTCTAATGGCAGACATTCAGGATTTTAGGAGGTGATTGTGATTACTATAGACTGACTGTATTTTCCAGTGTCTTCTGCAATAACCTGTAGAAGAACGAAGAGCAGTACATATACTTGCCTACAAGTGTTTGCCCTAAGAACTATATCCGGGTGATATTTTTGATTTGAGTTCTTCAGCATCAGGTTTGGTGCTTGCTGTGGAGGATGTTGACTTGCTGCTTAACAAGTGGAAGAAACTAAAGGGTTATTTTCTTCATACTTTGATTTTATTTTCATTTTAAGGTCTGACCCCACTTTCACACCCTCTGAGTGTCAAATGTGTTTTAAACTTAGTGAACTCCACCCAACTTGCAAAATTGAGTTAATTTCCATTGCATATCCAAACATGCTAGTGGGTGCTAACTAGAATGACTTCATTTGTGTAACAGCTGACCTGAAGAAACTCTGTTTGGGTTTGCTTGTTTTTTCCAAACAGGAAAATTGAATGGATATGGTGACATACCTTGAATGAAGTTTATGAAATAGACTTGAAGTCCTTCCTTCAGATGTCAAGTTGCATTTATTGTGATTGACCATCAGATTTTTACATATGAAATCTTAAGATATTTTGCCAATAATCCCTCACACCTTCTGGTTGTCCCCAGACTGCATGGACAGATTTATTTACATATGCAACTTTTGAGGGTTTTGAGCTAGTTTTTGCTGTAGTTTTTGTATACAGCCAGAACTTCACTAGGTAGCTTTCTATCATGAATGACCGACTTCATGAATAAGTGAGGAGAAATGCTTCTTCCTTCAGCTCCCCTGGAGATACACTTAAACAGTTGTTGCTGCTGCAGTGACTTGTTGAACTGAATGGTGTCCCTTCCTGTTCCCACAAAGGCTTTGTTGGACTCCAAAATGTAAAAGGATTTATTAAATATATCTAGTCAATTCTTTCTGTGTCTTAACAAGTGTTGACACTGCAGTTGCTGTTGTTGACTACAGGTTTTGAAGGCCAGCAGCCTCCAAGGGCCAATATTTAAGATTTCTTTTACAGCCTAACTGCAGCAAAATGTAAGTCAGTGTGAAAAATGGGTATTTTTTCTGCTGTATAATGCTATATAGCTCTTTGAAGAGAGTAATCTGGTCAGTTTTAATTCACCTTCAAGTTTAAATAACTTTTGCTGAGGAAAATGGGATGAAATGAAGAAGTTAAAAGCAATTGGGAGAAACTGGGGCACAGAAGAAGAGAAGATCTGAGAGCTGCAACAGATGATTCCCGTGTTTATAAGCATTTTATGAATGTGCACTTTCCCCATGAGAATTTGTCCTTACTTCTCATCTTTGACACTGAAGTTAGGACCTGGAGTAGCTTTCATCAAATCAAAGGAGAACTGTACTAGAGGCCGTACTAGCCACAGCTAAATTGGTTTGGAGTGGATGAGCCTGACTTGGGTTTTTTTGATATAGCTAGAAAAGGAGTTTCTCACCATAGCATTTATTATCTCTGAAGCCCAGTAAGCACAGGTCAGATATCTCCAGCTCCTTATCCACCCTTTGTGCTCTTCCTTGTGAGAGTTACCTCAAGAACCACCCGAAACATCCCTGTTCTTTGACCCAGTCTTTGGTTCTTTGACCACAGCCTGAGAATGTCTTTGCAATTGTTCATTTAGATGTCTTGGAAAACGTAGGCTTTGCTTCTGCTGTACTCTGTTCCCTGACAGATATGTCATCGAACTCATCTGTCAAATGCAAGTGCCTTTTATTATGTGGGTGGCATTGGTTGCTGTGAAATCTGGAAAGGTCTATATTGCCAAAGTGGTGGATTACTACACAGGGATTTGGGAACTGCAGCCCTTCAGACTCACTGATTGTCACTGCAAGTTTGATTTCAGACCTTCAAGGGGATTGTTGGTTAGCTGGCCACGTTCAGTCTCGGTGTGGCAAAGCACTTGAACAGTTACACAATGCAGCCTTTGGTGTGAAAGCTGTATGGGGTGGGAAATGCCATGTGGGAATGTAGAAACTGGGAGGGGAAGGAATGAGAGTTTGGAGAAAGAAAGCCTGTTGTTCCCTTCGCAGCTGGTCCCTCTTCAGTTTGCTCTGTCTTGAGGAAAACGGGATTCTCTCTCGTCATTCAAGTTGTTAAAAGGCACATTAAGGAAATCCTAGTCATTCAGCGTGGGCTATATCGAGATGTAAAGTTTCTGCTGAAAATCAGCTAGTTTTAGTTCTGCTTTCAGCTTTGTTGGTGCACAAAACTGCTAAAATGCTGCATGTTTAGTCAGTGAAATCGAATGACCACCTGACACGGGGATGTTAAAGTGTCCTCTTGCAAAATGTCACTCTTCTTACTCTTATCAGAGAAGGTGCTAGTTAAGCATGAAATTCTTGGCACTTGCGATTGAACTTACTGATAAGCAGTAAAAGTTGCTGGTGTGACCGTCAAGATTCCTTTTTTCCTGGAGCAGTACCTTCAAAGAAGCAGTGTTTAACCTGATTTTTCTGACAGCAAAGCATGTGCTGCACCTTTTTCACACGTTCTTTCAGTGGCTCTTGATAATACACAAAGAACTGGCAGTTAGGGCAGTGAAGCTGCTGAGCGGTCTGGAGAATAAGTCTTAGGAGCAGCTGAGGGATCTGGGGTTGTTCAACTTAGAGAGAAGGAGGCTGAGGGTGTAGAGAGGCAGGAGTTGGTCTCGGCTCCCAAGTGACAGGCGATAGGACAAGAGGAAATGGCCTCAAGTTGTGCCAGGGGAGGTTCATGCTGAATATTAGGAAAAGTTTTTACACTGAAAGGGTAATTAAGCATGGGAATGGGCTGCCCAGGGAAGTGGCTGAGTCACCAACCCTGGAGGTATTTAAAAGACAAGTTGACATAGTGCTTAGTGGCAGGGTTTAGTGATGGTTTTTATCAGAGTTAGGTTGATAGTTGGACTAGATCATCTTAAAGGTCCCTTCCAACACAGACAATTCTATGAACTGCTCAAGCTCTTCCCAAGCTGCCCTGAAACGGTATATTTCAAAGTCAGCAATCACTTTCTCCCTCTGGGTTTGTCCTTTTTGGGCCCAAGGGACAGATATACCGTCATTGTGCTGTAGGCAGAGAGGAAGTAAAGGGTGCTGCTATTGCCACGTGGGTCCTGGACTAAAAGAAACCACAAGAATGCTGAAAAGTATTCTGTCTCGCTGTCCTTGTAGCATTTTTGGGCCCTTGATCACCCTGATAACTTCAACTTTGTTAAGCATGTGCTGCTGTAGGTGATAGTGTTTTCTCATAAGAGAACTCTCTGCCTCTGGACACTGTACTTGCACTCACAACAACTTAAAGCACAGCTGGTACATTAATCACCAGCTTTAAATTACTTGATTACAAGGGGTTTGTTCCTGGAAAAATCCATGGCTCATTCAGTCATGTCCATTTAAATTAAATTTAAATTCCATTTTAAAAAGAACAGTCTTCAGCACGCAGTCCAGTGGTGCTGCAGAGGCTTTGTCCTGCTTTCTCTCACCTTAAGGCTGGGTTTCACAGTTTGTATAGGGATCTGGGTTTGAATTATCAATTATTTACTCTCTGCTCCCAAGCACCTGTTCCAGGCATGGTGTAAAATGCCAGTCTCAAACACTGCTGTAATTTGACAAACTACACTCATAACATCTCCTGTGGGGATGTGGGGATCTCTGCTGGCCACCCATTCTTCAATGTGTTCCCTGGGCGGGTGTTAATACCCCGAGATGGAAGGATATATTTTCCTTGTACCTACAAGGTACATCTGGGGCAGGTAGGAGAGATCTTGGATGTAGATATTCATGCAGAGTGCTCATTTTTCCCTCCTCCAGCTTAGAGTTTGGACGGAATAAGCATTTGTGTAGAGTAGACTGAAGGTGAAAAAACGTTCAGACTTGAGAATGCTGAAGGGAATTTACCGTGTAGCTTTCACACAGTGACACTTCCTTACACACTTGTGTTATGGAGCTTGTTTTAATTAGGAATATACTTCGCCTGCCATTGTGGCTACTAAATAAATAGAGCTTTCTGTCATGAAATAACCTTTGTTTTGATGAAGCACTCCTAAAATGTCTGATTTTCCTTCCATTCCCTCCAGCAGTAGCCTGTAACAGACATTTTAATTGAAGGTGAGCTCCTGACCTCACAACTGATAGAAGCAGCTACAGGTAATACGCAGCTTTTCTGAAAAGCACGTGGTCACCTAAGAAGCCTTTTCCTTTTCAACACATAGTGCTTCGAGCTAATAATGGCCTAGTTCTTGGCTACTAGCAGCAGTGGGACTTACTCCCACCAAGCCTCAGAGATGGGAGAGAGAAGTTGTTTTTCGTATCCTCGGTTTTAAGTTCCCCATGAATTGTGGAATATTTTTTTTCCAGTTAGATAGCAACAGCAAGATTCATGGGACGAAGGAAATACCTGAAAGAAACATTTATTTCCCCATTAGCTTCTGATGCCTCCGTATTTGGAGGTTGCCTGTGGGACAAAAAGGGGTTGAAATAGGCAAAGAGATTCTTTTATGCTATGGTTGGAGAAAAGCCTTTCAGGATCACAGTAACAGTAAGACTGAGATCCAGATCCCTCTATTTCTCTCCTGTAGAACATGCTTGGGCAATTTTCCTGAACCTCTCGGTCTCCACTTCAGCATGTTTCAAAAAACCATAGAGACCCAAACGACTGATGCTCAGAAGAAGAAATGGCTGCCTCTGGTCCGTGGAGTCAAGATAATTGGCACCTACGCCCAAACCGAAATGGGACATGGTTAGTTCCCTTCAGGGATCCATGGGTAACCTCTTTTCTGCAACTCCAGTTTGTAAATTGATGGTGCTCCCCAGGTAAATGGTTTGGGGAAGCGTCCTTGTTTCCCATCCTAACAATCACAGAGCTACTTTTGGCCTTTTCCAGAACGCACCTCTTAGCTGATCACTGGCTGTAGCTGTTTACCTTTGTTTTAAGATGAGGAGGTTGTTCTAAGCCCTGGGAGTCTTGAATTTGACTTGAACTGGTTGGAACATGTTAGTCAACGCTGCTGTGGTTTTTTGTTTTTGCCTGAATTTGGGGCATGTGTGTCTCTGAGTCCTTAGAGCATGACTGGCCTGCAGAGACAGGTCAGAAGTGTGCCTGTAGATGCAACCTAGCATGATGAGATCGTGCATTTTTGTGTTTGAAAGTAAGGTATGCTTTGCCCCAGGTACTTTTCTTCCAGTTGCTCCCCGTTGCAAATGTACAACTTCATGGAAAGGTCTTGGCTTCAAAGAAGAAAATCATCTTATTCCTTCTATTGTTGAAAACAACTTTCACTCCTGATCAGAAATCAGTCTTTTGGCCCAGAATTGTAGCTGGTTTAACACCAAGAATGGTTTATGAAACCAAAGACTCCGGTGCTTGTCCTGGCACCTAAACTTGGAGAGCATGATATGTACAAGTCTGGACGATTGTGGAAGTTGGGTGGAAATGCCGATTGCCTGGCTGTTCAGTTACAGCGACTCGTGGTGGTTGAAAACCTTTGGAGAAGATGCAACGGCGGAAGTCCTGCGTCTGTTCTGCTCGGGAGAGGTGGAGAGAGGAAAGCTAGCTCAACCCCCAAAGCTGAGACAACTGGATCACCACTAAATGCCTGCTGACCTTGTTTGCTTTTTCGCCCCAGCTTCTTTAAATCAGACACACATCCACACCGCAGTGATTCATTTTCCTTGCTGTTTGGCGTCAGATCATTGCACTTTCTTGCCTGGTGATGGTCTGGTTTGCTTATAGTTGTCACACTGTTTGATGTTAAAATGAGTAGTTTTACACTTAGTAGAACTAATATGGTGGTAGTATGGTGAAGTAAATATACTTTTGGTGCTGAATAATTAAAATGCAACCATTTGGCATTCCTGCTGGGAATGTTGAGTATCTAACGACTTCATTAGTAAAGCTTGTCACTGAGCTCTGCTTAATTTGATCCTGATGTTTAAAAACTGGTGATGGATTATTGAATTGAATCCTAGCCTGGCTGGGTGCTTACTCAGTTGTATCTCAGTACCCACTTGACAGGCTGTATTGATTTTAACCCATTCCATGGTGAATAAGTCTCTCAAAAATAAAAGAGAGAAAAAGCACAAACAGCACAGGGCTGAAAAGGAAACAAAGGGGAGTGATGAAAATACCGTACTGTTTCTACCTGGTTTGTAGCTATTGCTAGTAAATAAGCATTTTCTTTCAGTCTTTGACTGTCTGCTGTGTACTTCTCACCAGTACTGAACTCACTTAAATCCAGTGTTTCTGATAACCCATTAGCCCCCTGTTGAGCCTGGCCACTGTTAGTCAAAAAGACATTACTACTGGGTTTATTAGCTGGTTGAATTTATTTGTAGGTGCTAGAGTATATCAAGAAGTAGAGTTCTTAGGAAGCTCTAGGACAAGTTAATGTGTGTCTAGAGGTAACACAAGAATGCGTTCTTCCCACTTTGAGAAGAAAGAAAACGGTTTGAGCTAAACTCAGATCAGTGCTCTTTCCATAATGCGTAACTCGTTCCAATGGACATAGTCCTGTCAAAGACCAGTTACGTTATTTCATACGTAAATGTGCCGGATGGACAACCTTTGTACAGAAGGTACGGATCCTCAATCTGTATTGCCACTATTTTAATACTCAAAAGCTATCAATAGTTAAAGATTTAAGAAGCATTTAATTCTTAAACTTAATAGACCACCGAACTGCCTAACAGTGGTGTTTGACAGAACCTGGGGGAAGAGCAGTTCTAATGAAACATGTTTAATTGGAGAGACTTTGGTGATGTACAGGTTGAAAAATGCTGGCTTTTTTGCCAGATTGTTTATATTCACAACTTTGACTTACACGTGCAGAGCACTGTCCTTTTAAGAGAGCTTTTAAAAATAGCAAAAGCGGATGGGAGTTGAGTTGGAATGTAATAGTAATACATGCTAGTTGTGCCAGATCTTGAATGGAAGAAGAAAAAGTGAAGTAGACTGTGCAGACAGGACTATCCTTTAAAAAAAAATATAAAGTCTTCTGAAAAAGTAGCTCATGGCCCATTTCTACCTAATGTGTGAATGGTAGAACTACCAGAAAGCTGTATAACCCAGGCTTTCTACCTCAAACCACAGGATGGGGGAAAATAGGACTTTGTATATTTTGGGTGAAGGCTGACTTCAGCGAGATCACACTTTCAACAAACCGACTCAGCCAGTTTAACTTAAGAATGCTGTGGTTTCCAAACCACAGTGAAGCTAGTCTTTCTTTTGGTTTGGATTAATCCTTTTTTAATCACTCACAGTGCATCAAAAATACAAGAATGTTGCAAATTCATCTTATGTATGATTATAAAGAAATTGCAGCATGTTCCTTTCAGAGGAAGTGTAGTTTCTTATTATTTAGGCCTGAGAAAAGGACAGTGCTCTGGCTTTCTAAAATACACTTGCTGAATTCAGATTTACACATGAATCATTTATTTGTTTTCTTTTTGTCTCTTCCTGAATCTCCACCATCAATCCTCATGCTTGCTTCCCTCCCATAACATTCCCTTCACACTCCCATCCCATGACACTTCTTCACAGCTTTGTTCATCGTGGACGGCCTGAGCCTCTGGACCTTCATCTGGGCATGTTCCTCCCCACCCTTCTCACCCAGGCAACCCCAGAGCAGCAGGATCGCTTCTTCATGCCTGCCTGGAACCTGGAGATCATTGGCACTTATGCCCAGACTGAAATGGGCCATGGTACAGTACATTCACTAAATGCTATTTCTAAGAATGGCTTTGTGTACAAAGGATTCCTCTGCCTGGGAAAAATGGTGTGTGTTTCTCCCATAGCTTTTACCTGTGCAGTTGTGGCTACAGGGAAAAGTGGACTGCCTCTGAAATTTTTAATAAATCACTATGCTACATGCTGCTTGCCATTTTTTTCTCCTATAGGAGAGTTTGATGCCCGTAGCTCTACATATGAGCAATACCCAGTGCTCCTCTTGTGCCATTCGAACCAGTATAGATTATTGCATGTGGCTATGGTGATGTAGATTTGGTGACATCTGTTCCTTGCTGCACTTACCATTCTTTCCAGTGTGATTTCCGCTTTGCTCTACTTAATAACCTTCAGTGTGAAGACAAAAGGACAGAGCTTTAAAGTCCTGAAAGAGATGCCAAAAAAAACCAAACCCTAGTGAGAGTTGCTTGTCACCTTGGGACTGACCTTGGATCAGAGAACGTGTGGATGACTTGGTTCCAGTGCTCGTTGGGGAGCTCTGTTCCCTCGGTTCTTTAGTTTGCTCCCATGAGTTCTTTTTAACTGGACTGTGAAATGCCTTTTGGGTTTTTTCTTTTTTATTTCTCTGTTCGAAGCAGACTTTGTTCTTTGTTGTTGTTCCTTTGCTTTCGAGCCTTGAAATGGGTTTTGGTAACTCCAGCAGTATTGTGATGGCAACACTTTTAATCCAGGTTTCAAAGGGAGGATATTATCCCTCGGGAAACTTTAGGTTTGACACCTGAGTGTCACAGGTGAGAATTATTTTCTAAAACTGAGCAGGATTCATCTCTGTGCTGAAGTGAAATGTAGAGACTGTATAAAGCATAATGTAACTGCAAGTCCGTGGAGAATCTCTTGCAACTAGTGAGGTGTGAAGATGCCTTACCGTCAGAGTAAGCCTGTGTTAAGCTGCCTGTGGAAGTCCTGCCATGAACTCCATGCTTTGGAAGCACGGTTGCGTCAAGGTGATACCATTTTTCCCACTGAAGCTCTTGTGTAGCCTCACTGGCTCTGTCAGTCCAGACTGTCAGGAGCATTCACAGCTTCTCTAGCTTAAACGTGTAGGCCTGATGATTTTTATTTTACTTTTTTATAAGCATGCAGGGCAGTGCCACTGCTGAGACAGGTGCATGTGAAGTAAAGAGTTGGGGGCAGAAGACAAAAGACTGTTCCTGGAAGTGTTACCTTCATCTTTTTTGCAATCTCTTCATCTACCTGCATCAGTACCCTGGTGTATACATGCCCTTACTTGCTGCTGTCTTGGAGCTATGGGTGATCTCGTTTGGAAGAAACTGCTCCATCGAGTGAGGAGAATGTAGGCCTGACGAGGGAATGAAAGAGATGTTGGGAACTACTTATTTCATCTTGTGGCTGAAAAGTATGATTTTTAGTTTGCAGTGTAATCAGATTGCAGTTTTAGTGAAATCCAGGTGAGCATGTTTTTGTGGAGGTTTTGAATGAGAAAGGGCTTCTGGAGCATCATAGCAAAAAGGTGTCAGATTGGAGGTGCTTGGAAAACTAGTCTTAGACCACTGGGAGAAAAAAAAATATATGTTTTTTGAGAATTGGCTTCGGGTCCCAGAATGGTCTGACTCTCACTTGTTCTTCCTTAATGGATTGATATTTAGTCCCTTACATAGCCTAGAAGCAAAACTAAAATTTGTACACTACTACTGGAGTTCAACTTTCCATTGTCTGATTCTGTCCTTGTCTTTGTTTTGTGACTGACTTTCTGCAAAAACAAGGTGTTTGCTTACTTTCAGGAACTCATCTTCGGGGTCTGGAAACTACAGCCACCTACGACCCCGCCACCCAGGAGTTCATCCTCAACAGCCCCACTGTGACCTCCATTAAGTGGTGGCCGGGTGGACGTAAGTGCATCACCCTGCGTCTAAATCTGGAAGATGTGTGGGAAGACTTAGGGGAGGTGGTGTCATGTGTATGGTATCTACAGAATGGTGATTGAAAGTTGATCCCAAGAGTTGGCAGAAAGGCAAGGTGCTCTTGCACAATGAGTAACAGGCTTATCAGAGCCTCCTGCAGCTTTGGATTATCTGTGTGCTCCGAGTTGCTTCTCAGAATCGTTCATGCTGTATGGCTTTGGTGTAATTTTTGATCAGTTGTATTAACAACTCCATCAGCTCCATGGGCAGGTTTGCTGAGGACTTGATATTGTAGAGTCAAGAGAAAGGCATTGTGCGACTTTGGCTGGAGCAACACTGTTTGCCTAGCTGTAGAACTGGGGTGATAACCGGTGTTGTAAATCTCATCTTCTAACGCATGGTGTGGTTAAGGAAATCTCAGCTCCTGCTTTAAGGAGAGATACTGTCTGTATATAAGTTGACTGTTGTTTTTTTTCTTCCTTCTGACTCCCCCTCCTTCTGCAGTTGGGAAGACGTCAAACCACGCCATTGTCCTGGCTCAGCTCTACACTCAGGGCCAGTGCAAAGGGCTTCATGCCTTCATTGTTCCCATACGGCAGCTGGGCACCCATGAGCCTTTGCCAGGTAAAAATTTGATGTTAAAGGTTTAGTGCTGGTGGAATAGATAAGCTGTGTTTCTCTCCTGCTATAAACAGCTACATGGGACTTGTTGATGTCCGTGGCCACAGCTGATTGCAGTGAGCTGATAGAAGGTCACAGGGTTTGAAGGAGTCTTTTCTTCTGACCAAATAGCCACTAAATCATCTTGCATGTTGCGCCTTTCAACGTGAAGGTTATTTTGGGAGTTGATTCTGTCCCGGTGTTTCCCAGCTATGCATTTTGTGAGGCACCATGTCCTTCTGCTTTCTGGAAGGGAAAGAATACCTTTCATCCTTCTCTAGGTAGAAGTGAGATGCGTGATCTTTAGAGGCAGCTCCCCCAGTGACTGGATAGTAGGGCTGTGTGTAAATCATGAAGTACCACATGATTCGATGTCCACTTTTCCATCAGAGAGATTAAGGTCCTCCTTGGCTGTCACTCATAAGAATGCCAGGTCTTGCTAGAAAACTAAACAGTCTCTTTATTGGAGAAGGCTTGAACCTTTTGTGTGGAGTTGAGTTCCTGTTTCTTACTACAAGCCGCTTTGTCTGTGGCAGGTATTACAGTGGGTGACATCGGGCCAAAATTTGGTTATGATGAAATGGATAATGGCTACCTGAAAATGGACAACTTCAGAATTCCTCGGGAGAACATGCTGATGAAATATGCCCAGGTAAAGCAGAGAATTTCAGCATATGCTGTTAGAAATGGACACTTCCAACACTGGTGAATATTGTACTCCTCTTCAGTGGTTGAATATTATGCCAAAGAGATTGTAGGTTGCCTCCAAGTGCTACTTGATGAGCTTAGAGCTTGAGAAGTAAATGTGTAAAAGGGAACAAACTGTAAAAATCAACAGGCATTTTAATTTTTTTATTGGTAGGTTGAACCAGATGGCACCTATGTGAAACCACTTAGTGACAAGCTGACCTATGGGACCATGGTCTTCATCCGCTCTCTCATCGTAGGCGATTCAGCTCGCTCCCTGTCCCGGGCTTGTACCATTGCCATCCGCTATAGTGCAGTGAGACACCAGTCTGAGCTAAAGCCAGGGTAAGTGCAGTGAAATAAAAGAGCAACCTCAGTGCTGAGGGAAAATTCCCGAATACGGGAGGGAAGAGGGAGCGTGGTTGATGTTGTTTGCAGTTTTGCTAGTGTTTACCAGCCACTGTTGTTCTAACTTACCTGTATTTTGTTCTAGGGAACCAGAACCCCAGATTTTGGATTATCAGACCCAACAATACAAACTCTTTCCTCTCCTGGCAACAGCGTATGCTTTTCACTTTGTGGGAGCCTACATAAAAGACACCTATCGTCGAATCAGCGGAGACATCAACGAAGGGGATCTGAGTGAGCTGCCAGAGGTACTGTGTCCTCTCTTGATTTTATATAAGGTTTCTCTATAGCACAGGAGAAAAGGCTTTCACTCATGAGACACCTTTAGATTTGAAGTTCCCAAGCCCAGTATATGCTGGTGACTATTTCTTTATTCGCGCTGTTCTTTGTGCATCCCTTCACCAATACAAATAGGGAATAATGCCACTCAGAAAGATGCTGTGAATGTTTTTTAAAAATATTTTTTCAGGAAAGATGGCATATCATTTTGGAGTGGAGTTATGCTTGTGCTGTAGTTTCTTGATTCTTATTCCAAGTCACCAGGGTAGAACTGGTGCATTGATTGAAGGTATCAGTACTATACTGAGGGGTTGAGGTTGTAGGATGCCAGTTTTCAGTTTGGGATTCTGTCTGAGAACCCAGTGTGACAACAGGCAACTGAAAATGGTTTTGGATATAATGTATGGAGACAGAGAGGATGAGGTACTGAAATCTTTACATGTATAGCGGCTTTCATATAAGTAGTTTGGCTCACAGGAGAGTTTTTAAAAGAAACACAAGACTCTGGGGCACTGGAAGGATGTTGTTGACTTTACTTTTTTTTTTCTTTTACTTTTTTTCTGGGAGCTGCAGTACTTGGCATGTGTGTGTGCAAGCTAAGAATGGAAAACAGAAAAGGCTAACCTGGCTTTGCTTTTGTCCCTCAGCTCCATGCACTGACAGCAGGGCTGAAAGCCTTCACCTCTTGGACTGCCAATGCTGGTATTGAGGAATGTCGGATGGCTTGTGGTGGGCATGGCTACTCCCGCTGCAGTGGCATTCCTGACATCTATGTCACATTCACCCCATCCTGCACCTATGAGGGAGAGAACACAGTCATGATGCTGCAGACGGCCAGGTATGGTAGCTTCTCTCCGCAGACGCCCTTACCTTGGTGTTATGATCTTTATAGCTGAAGTGATGAGCAGAATAATCCTGTATGACCTTGAAACTGGTCCCTTGTTTCTGTCCCTTGCCCTGTTTTTGACGGAAAGGTATCTGCCTGCAACCGTTCTTTGCTTCTCTGACCCGAAGTAAGATGGCTTCTCTCTGTTCAAACAACTTATGAGTAAGAGCTGCTATTTGTTGCCTCTGTTCTCAGGTTCCTTGTCAAAAGCTACACCCAAGTTAGTTCTGGGCAGCGGGTTACTGGCATGGTGTCCTACCTGAACGATCTCTCCAGGCAACGCATTCAGCCACAGCACGTGGCTGCCAGGACTGTGACTGTGCGGATCAATGATCCAGTCAGCTTGGTAGAGGCCTACAAGGCACGTGCTGCCCGGTGAGTTCACACTTAGAAGGCTGAGCCAATAAAATTGTGTGTCTTGGGAGGTGGTAGTGATGTGCTGACCTGCTTAGGTTTCTTGATTTCTCAAGATGTGGTTTCCAAAGCTTTGCTCCACGTCTTGCTTTCAAGAGGTGATGCACTTTACGAGGCTGGGTCAGTCTTAAGTGCTTTGAGGTTACAAGAGGCCGCATACAGCCTATGCATCGCCCAGTTACTCTGCTCTGTTCCATTTTGAAATCTTTTGCTTATTAACAGGTAAAGTATATTCAAGCATGCAAATACCAACCTTGTTCAAACTGCTCAGAGGTCTGTCTGGAGATTAATCCTGGTGTTAAAGGCTGTTGTAAAGGAAGTGTGAGAGTGGAACAGACACCTATATCTAAGTATTCAAGCAGCACGTGAATGCTGTGAGATGTCTTCTTGCCCCTCTTGTAGCTGTGCTCTGGCTGCAGCAGTGAGGATAAGGGGGGTTTAGAGCCACGGCTGTCACTCCAGGCAACGTATTTAGTCGTGTCACATGATCTCCAAGTTCTTCTCATGTGAATTCAGTGTATGTAATCTTCTTAATGTGCATAACCTCTTATTCTTTCTTTTATGAAATAGACTTGTAGAAGCTGCAGCAAAGAACTTGCAAGCTGAACTGAACCACAGAAAGAGCAAGGAGGATGCCTGGAACAGAACTTCTGTTGATCTTGTGCGAGCATCTGAGGTCAGTGATGGGCCCGCCAAAGAAACATGCTGTAAGAGATTCTCACCTTTTCATGAACCTGATCCACCTTCCTTTCGTTTCTCGTAGGCTCACTGTCACTATGTGATAGTGAAGCTTTTCACAGCCAAGCTGGCCGAGATCAGTAACGCAGCAGTTCGTGCTGTCCTGACTGAGCTCTGTCTCCTGTATGCACTCTATGGGATCAGCAAGAACACGGGCGATTTCTTGCAGGTTGGTGTCTTTCTCCATCACTTCTGAGTCTCTGGAGCTGGAGTCATTGTTTGCAAAGGTGCTTAAAATGCAAAGTTGCACTAATGCTTAGGCATAAGGTCTTGACAGTTGATTTCCAGAAGGCCATTAGCTTTGCAGGTCTGGTGGAGGGCTCTTGTCAGATTTCAGAGTTGGATGATAAATGGTAACGTGGCATCTGTCTAGGTTAGATTAAATGTTTTCCAGTTAGTCACCAGGTGGTGTATGTTAAAAAACAAGGAGTTAATAAAGGAGATGTAGTTAGAGATGGAGATAAATTACTGCACAAAATGGGGATATTATGTACAAAATCTTAACCCATCCTTCAGCGAATGGGTTTAAATTGTCAAGTATTCCTTGTCTTTTCATTCTTTCAGTTTGAGAATGGATTTGTGCAGCAGTCTTGTGTTTTGTCTTCGGGCAGATATGGTTTGTTTTGTCTTTACCATTTTTCTACTTACCAAAAAATTCCCTGAAGCCAGGAGGAACTTAATATACACGTGTGCACACTCTTCAAGAAAACTTGCTGTTAACATACAGGCACTCTGGAGAGCGAGTCTCCCATTAAAGATTCAATAGCTAAGCAGGATGGTGGGCTATGCTGGACATCTCCTTCTACGCCAACAAATTGCCAAACTGATTACTTAGCGCTTCATAAAACACTAGGGATTTGGTGTTGGTTTGTGGGTTTTGGGTTTATTTTTCTTTTTGTTGCCAGGGGCGGGGGTGGAGACTGACTTATGTTAGATCACAGGGGAAGGGAAGGTTCTGGCAACCTGCATGTTCTTCTGATAATCCCTCTTTTCCCAAGGCGGGTATTCTGACCGATGCCCAAATTACTCAAGTGAACCAGCGTGTGAAAGAGCTCTTGGCTATAATTCGTCGCAACGCGGTAGCACTGGTAGATTCCTTTGATTTTCATGACGTTCATCTTGGATCTGTGCTTGGCCGATACGATGGCAATGTCTACGAGAACATGTTTGAGTGGGCAAAGAAATCCCCACTGAACAAAACAGAGGTAAAGAAACCATTTTTTTTCATCTTTGTGTCCCATGGCTAGAGAAATAACCCAGTTTAGGGCTTTTTAATTTTGTTCCAGTGATCTTGGCATGGAATCTATGTAGAGGGAGGGGAGAAAAGTCACTTAGGGTAATGGACCCAAACTAGCAACCTGCCTGTGCTCCTCCACTTTCAGCACTTCACACTCAGCTACTCTCCCATGTGTCATGTGTCCCTGTCGGGATACTTTTGAATTCCTCAGTTGAGAAGGGAAATCATACTCTCCTTAGAGAAACAACTGAATAGTCCTGTTAAATTTAAAAGAAATTGTGTTTTCCTGTTAATCCTGCTTAGTGACAGCAGCTGGGAAAGCCTTACCTGCTTTGTGACAAATCTTTTGGTGCCTTCAGGCATTAGCAGTGACTGGAGAAGAAAACAAATTGCTGTCATGTAGTAGTGTCAGGTGTTGTACGTCTGCCCTAAAGCTGTAGCTACAGCTGAGCTAATTACAAAAACTGAGCTGAGAAGAGTCAGTGTTCCTCTTCCATCAGCCAAGACAGAGCTCTAAATCCTGTCTCAGTAGCCTTTAGATTCACAGAATCACTTAGGTTGAAAGAGACCCTTGGGATGCAGTCCAACCATCAGCCCCACTCTACAAAGCTCTCCCCTACACCAGATCCCCCAACACTACATCTAATCAGTAGATTAAAAGCAGTCGGGGATGGTGACTCTACCACCTCCCTGGGCAGCCCATTCCAGGGTCTGACCACAGAAAGATCTGGGAAAAACTCTTTCCTCATGTCCAGCCTAACCCTACCCTACTGCAGCTTGAAGCCATTCCCTCTCGTTCTATTGCTAATTCCCTGTGAGAAGAGACCAGCACCAACCTCTCTACAATGTCCTTTCAAGCAGTTGTAGAGAGTGATGAGGTCTCCCCTCAGCCTCCTCTTCCTCAAGCTAAACACTCCCAGGTCCCTCGATTGTTCCTCATAAGATTTATTCTCCAGGCCCTTCCCCAGCTCCGTGTCCCTCCTCTGCACTCGCTCCAGCCCCTCCAGATCTCTCTTGTGTTGAGGTGCCCAGANACAGTGTCAAATGCTTTTTGAAAGTCCAGTATACAATATCCACTGCCTACCCCTCATCCAGCAGTCGGATCCGCTGTATTGGGTTTGGACAGACTATCTCCTGTGATGGGCTGCTGGAGACTGGGATTGGACTTAAATCCCACCAGAACCTGCTCAATTTCTTTTGTGCTTCTGAAGTCAGATGGGCTCGGGAGCTTTGTTACAGCCCCCTTAGGAGACATCTCTCTTTGAATTGAGGTGCTGAAGAGTTGTCTGTATGGATAGAAGAAGTCTTGCATTCTTTTTTCTTACAAGAAAGCTAGTGGGGAAGCCAAATTGTTTTGGCTTAAATTCTCATCCTTTGAGTCATGTAGACACTCAAACACAGGACTTGGTTGTTCCAAAATCCCTAAGTGCCTCTGATTTCAAATTTCTGTAGTATAAAACCACGCTGCAAGATGTAAAGAGCTGAAACTGTTTAAAAACTCGGGCCTGACCTTGTTGTAACCGCTGTCGTCTTCTTACAGGTTCACGAGTCTTTCCACAAACACCTGAAGCCGATGCAAGCCAAGCTGTGAAACCTGCTGGGTTTTGGGGTTTGGGTTTGGTTTTGGTTGTTGGTTTTTTTTTGAAATGCACACTTTTTCCTGACCTGAGAAGTGGGTGTTTGCATCCCTTTGTCAGGCACCTGAATCAAACCTTTCAAGTCCTGGTAGCTGTAGGACGGTGAATAATTGTAGCCTTTCTTTCCACTTTTGTAAATCCAGGAGGTGTTTGAGGAGAGCGTGTAGGGACTGATGCCTGTTTTTAAAGTGCAATTATAATGGTAAAATTAACCTTTTTAAAAACCTGGGAAAGCTTTACGGATTCATACAAGGATTGCTTTTGTGAAGCTGCTGAACTAGAGAGAAGTTACTGTCAACTGGAAAGGTAGCAGGATTTTACTACTAAGTAGTTTAACAGCCCTCGGGCAGTAGGTTCTAATGAGCGGTTACCTCCTCCCTTCCAAAAGCATCACTGAATTGTTTTATCATTATTTTTGATTTATTTGTTTTAAGATTAGCACCACCCCTCTCCTTGTTTGGCAAATATTTATGCTGTCTAAAGCCTCCTGCCTGGGTTTGTGCATAGGAATCGGCATGTTGGCACTACTTTCCTGATTGTAGCTGGGAAGTAAACGCCCATCCTTCTCTGGAGCTCTGCTTCCTTCATCACATCAACATCACCAGGAGATGTTTTCCATCCTCGTGTTTTCCAGTCCATCCCTTCTCTCACTGCCCTGCAGGAACTCCTCCTGCCCGTGTGCCAGCTCCAGCACCGGCACCTTCCTCTTGCTCAATAGGAAATCAAAGGAGAATATAGTGATGCTGCTCTGGAAACAAAACCCCAACCAAACAACACCCAAGTAGCACTAATCAGCTCGGGGCTGATAATAGATGTTCTACCCTTCTTCTAACTCTTAAATATTTTTGTAGCACTATCTCAAAGCACTTTACAAATGTTAATTATGGTGATTTGATGGGAAAAGCCACACGTAGTGGTAGAAACTGCAAATTTGACCTGGAATGATGAAGCTGGTATTTGAGGGTAGAAGTCAGTTGACCCCAGGTGCTTGGGTCTTCACGTTGCTCCGGGATGTTCTTCTGGTTTTTAAAGGTGTTCCTCACGAAAATGACAATCCCAAGTGAAGTGTTCAGATTTATTTTTGGGTTGGGTTGGGTTTTTTTTGCCTTACCCATGCATTTCCAAGGAGCTCTCTCTGATTTGCTTAATTTGTTTTTATATTGATTTGGGACTTGAACAGTGCTGTCTGGATTTAAGAGGTGAAAGGCTTAGCTTTGAACAGAACCTCCTCATGCCCAGCAAAATCATTGTTGTTTTTCACCACCCGTAACTCTCCAGTAACAATAAAACCTCTCCTCACAACAGAAAAGAGCAACTTTGAGCTTAAAATGGTAAAAAGCTTCAGCATAAACCCAAATCCCGCAGTTCTGAGGCAACATCTGAGAAGCTGGCTCTCTGACAGCTTTCATGTCAGTCTCTAATTAGTCTCTAATTTTGGATCGGTTTTCATGGAGGAGTTCAATGATCAGGCACAACGTTTGGCTCCAGATGCAGTAGCTGAACAGAAAGAAATGTTTAATTTTAAATAAAATAATCAAACTTGCCTTCTGGCTGCCGAGTCTTTCAGGGGGAGTGGAACCACCGCTGATGAGGAAACCGAAGGAGGCAAAGGGCTTTGCCTTCCCTTCACTCCGTAGAGCGGGTGGCTGATCTGGGGAGGGGTGATGGAGGAGCAGGTTAAAAATACGTTAACAAGAACAGTGCTAGCTAACGATGTACAGATTTAATAAATTACAAAAAAATCTGTTTTCAGACAAAATGTCTTTTGTGCCTTCATTTCAGTGGATCCCATTTAAAGAAATGGGTCAGGTATAATGGAGTATTCAGAAGACCTTAAATTAGTGGGATTATTAATCAATTAAATACTAAGACAGGGCTTTAAAGCCCAGTGGGGCTGATTATTTGGTTGGACTCAATGATCCTAAGGCTCTCTTCCAACCCAAATGATTCTCTGATTCCTGCCGGAGCCACCCTGCTGCCTTGGAAGGCACAACTCCAAAGGTGGTGGTGAAGGGAAGTGACTCCCTCTGCAGTGCTATGTCCAGCTCTGGAGCCCTGGGCACAGGTGAGACATGGACCTGTTGGGAGTGGGTCCACAGGGAGCCATGAAGGTGCTTTGAGGGCTGGAGAGTTGGGGCTGTTCAGCCTGCAGAAAAGAAGGCTCTGAGGAGACCTTAAAGCCCTGAAGTATCTAAAGGGGCTCCAGGAAAGGTGGGGAGGGGCTCTTGATGAGGGAGGGGAGCTGTAGGAACACTAGTAACGGTTTTAAACTGAAAGAGGGGAGACTTGGATTAAATCTCGGGAAGAAATTCTTGACTGTGAGGGGGGTGAGAGCCTGGCCCAGGTTGCCCAGAGAAGCTGTGGCTGCCCCATCCCTGGAGCGGTTCAAGGCCAGGTTGGACGGGGCTTTGAGCAACCTGGTCTGGTGGGACGTGTCCCTGCTATGGGCTGGGACTGGATGGTCTGTGAGGTCCCTTTTAACCCAAGCCCTGGGTGTTTTCGGGCACTCGGAGCCTCCAGAGGCCCCGCCGGGAAGCAGGACGATCCCGCTGCTGCTCTCGGCCCGTCCTGCCCGGGATGAGGTGCAGGGTGGCCGGGGTCGGGGGGTGCTGTACCTCGCACCGCCCGAGTTCCGGCGGGGAGCGGTGCCGCCGGGCCCCGGCTGCCGGAGGGCTGTGGTTCCCGTACTCCCGAGCCCGGCGGGGACTACATTTCCCAGCATCCCGCGAAGGGAGAGGAAGGGCCGGGATTTCCTGGAACCGGACGGGGCGGGGGGATCCGGGGCCTGCGGCTTCCCAGGCGTGTTACGGGCCGGGGGCGGTACAGGTAGGGCATGGTGGGGCTGGGGGCTGCTGCGGGCGAGGGACTGGGGTGCTGTGAAGAGGGGGACCACGGCACCACGGGCCCAGGATGCTGCCGGCCAGCGGGTGCTATGGCAACGGGATGCAAGGAGGTGGGGGGCAGACCTTGCTGATGTGAAACCTGGGGGGCTCCTTTTGTCCTAGGAAGTGATTGTCCTCCTGTGCTGGACACCGGTGAGGCCCCACCTCGAGTGCCGTGTCTAGTTTTGGGCCCCTCACGACAGGAGGGACATTGAGGTGCTGGAGCGGGTCCACAGAAAGGCAACAGGGGTGGTGAGGGGTCTGGAGAAGAAGTCTGATATGGAGTGGCTGAGGGAGCTGGGGGTGTTCAGCCTGGAGGAAAGGAAGGGAGATCTTATTGCTCTCTACAACTCCCTGGAAGGAGTTCCTGAAAGCCTGGGGGGGGTTCCATCTTTTCTCCCAAGGAACAGGCAATAGGACAAGAGGAAACAGGCTCAAGTTGAACCAGGGGAAGTCTGGGATGGGTATTAGGAAAAATTTCTTCACTGAAAGGTTTGTGAAGGCAGCTGAGGGAAGTGGTGGAATCGCCATCCCTCAGGGTATCCAAAAACCTTGTAGGTGTGGTGCTGAGGGACATGGGTTAGAGGTAACTTGTCAGTGTTGGGCTGACGGTTGGACTTGATGATCTTAAAGGTCCCTTCCAACATAAATAATTCTGTGATTCTGCCCAGCTCACACCCCAAGAGGCACTTGCACCCCTCGTCACCAGCACCACTTGGTTTTCTGCATGGGCTCTGCAGCCATCCCACCTATTCCAAGATCCCTTGGGTGGTCCTGACCCAAAGAGATGAGGTTTCCTTCCCATCTTCCCCTCTTCCTTAACAAGCCCTAGCTGCCTGGGGTGTTTTCTGGGCTTTGGGCAGAGCAGGAGCCACCTCTTGGGCAAACTGGGAAACCCTCCTCTTCCTGCAGGTTGGAGGTTGGTGTGGATGTGACTAATGGTGTTAGATCCCCCGCAACACGGAGGTGGAGATTGGATGAACCTATAAACAGACCTGCTGGAGCAGGGCAGGGCTGGGATCCTGCGATGGTGAGTGTGATACAGTACAAAGGCAGGCCTGGGAAATCAAAGTTTGATGTTCTGGCACCTCTGCTCAGAGGCAGGAGTGATCCCAAGGGCTGGAGGCTTCTGCCCAGCTGGCAGCTGGCGGGGGGAGGCTGTGCTCACCGGTGTCTCAAGTTGTAAATACCTTTGTGGTTTCCCTGTGTTTCACGGGCCATTTCCCAAACAGTGTGGGTGGGAGGAGGGCTTCGTTGTTGCTCGAGGGGTTGTCTGGAGAAACCTACCTCTGGCTCTAGTCTTTTGAGAAAGCCCAGGTCAGACTTGCTTTGTTTTCTAACAAGAGAATTTGTCTTTTTCCATAGGCTTCCAAAGCCAAGAAAAGTTCAAGAGGTACATATGCTCGTGTGCTTTGCTTTCGCTGTTCATAGATGCTTTGGTCTTCTGGGGGTGCGTGGGACAGAGGAGGGGGGACACTGGGATCAGGTGGTGGTCCTGGCTACTGAAATATTTCATGGTCCTTGTGAAAGATGCAGTTGACTGCATCGTGTCAATACTGAACCACAGGTACCTGTCTTTCACATCAAATAGATTTGGTTAGTGGGGTCCTATATTCCCTTCTTATGAGCTTTCTCAAATCCAGGGGAGAAAACATGCATTTATTTCAGTCCTTCCCCTCACCTACTCCCTGACTGCTTGGTTAGAGGCCTCCTGCACCTGATGCAGGACATTTTGGGGGGCTCTGAGATACTGCGGGGTGAGAGCTCACAGATTTAGTGCTTCCTCTGGCCACTGACTGATGGAGTAGAAGGCAGCTGGTTCACTTGATAAAGACAACCCATTTCCGACTAAGTGAAGCCAGATCTTTTATCCAAAAAATACTGGAGGGTTTCAAAAGAGCAAGCTGTGCTGAAATTGAGAGCTTTTTTACACCTGCTTGGTGACCTCACCTGCCTCAACACCTTTAATTTGTCTTGTTTCAGCTTCTGTTGATGACGTGCTCGGTGACCTCCTGGGATATGATGGTAAAAAAAACCCTTCTCTACAGCTCAAAGGGGGGCATCCTGGTGGTATTCCTCCTTTCCTGGGAGCAGGTGGTGCTGGTGCTGTAGCCATTGGTCTGTGAGGGGCTCCAGCTGTGAGGGGGGATGAAGCAGGGAGCGGAGGGGACAGCAGGGTTTCCCAGGGTCAGAGGCCACTGAAAAGATTGGACATGGGTTTGGGGAGGCAAAGTGAAGTTCTTCTCTGATTAAAAGCCTCTGTGGTCCATGAGAAGACAGCTTTGGAGTGCCTAGGCCAGGAATATGCCTGTGTCCATCATCCTAATGTCTCCCTGTCTTGTTTCCAGATGAAACCCCTGTTAAATCTGCCAGAGCTTCCCTGCTGGCCGGAAGCAGCGGTGGGAGAGCCCGGGGCACCAGCTTGCAGGCCAGTAAGAAGTGAGTGCCTTTCAGACACATCTGTGCTCCCCAGGTCCTTCTGGCCTGCCCCATCCTTGGCTTCTCCACCTCCCTCCCTGCCCTGATAGCAACTGCCTGGGAAGGCAAGTTACCTGTGATGCCCTTGGGAACTGGGAGCCTAGGGCTTGAAGATTTCCAGCAAGAGTTGGGTGCCTCCAGCCTGGTACATCTTCTGTAAATCTCCCTTAGAGCAGTTCCTTACTTAAATATAGAAGTCCCAGCACTACTGTCTTCTATCCCGCTGCTATTTTAGCCTCATTTTCTGTGTTGTGTGATATGAGCACTGCAGGGTGCCCGTGTGGTCCACTCCTCCCGTTGCTGCATCTCCCTGCAGCCTTGCTGAGCTCATCTGTGGTGCTGCTAACCCCCAGCCTTGTGTCACAGGTCCTTTCTAGAGGATGATTTCTTCAGCAAACTCCCTGCAGAGGACGTCAAAGCTACAGAGGTGAGCCCAGATTTTGGGAGGGAGCCTGGGTGTCCTGAGGGCTGGGGCTGAGCCGAGTCAAGCTTGCCCCTGGTGTCACCCCATCCAAGTCAGCAGTGGGATATCAGGGATGAGCTGTGAAGTTTGGCTGAAGAGATAACCCCTCTCTGGCATCGCTGTGGGGTGGGAAAGATGAGATAGGGGAGTGGGTGGTAATGGAGAAGGGCTCCCTTGTGCCCTGGGTGAGAGGGGGCAAAGCCAGAGGGGACACATTGTGCTGCAGCCCAGCCTTCCTGGGTGATGTTTGGATAAAGTATTGTGGGAAGGGACCCTTACCCAAAGCAATGCCTTTGGTGCTCCTGACGCTTCTCCCAGAGGCAACAGGATTCCAGGAAAGGAATTAAAGCACAGGGAGCTTCTAGTGAGGGGGGCAGCAGGAGGAGTTGGGCATGGAATTCTTCTATTCTATAAAATGAGGAAAACCAGGGGCCAGAGTGTGGAAGTAAGGGGTGAGGAGTTTCCAAAGTCTGCTTGTCTCTGATCTCTGCCCTCCTTGGCACGCAGGAATCCAGTACCTCTGACGCAGACCCACAGGCTCTGCTGCAGACCCTGCAGGTAAGTACCGAAGTGTCCTTTATCTCAGCCCTGCGTGTGCTGCAGCCTCGACCTCCAGCACCAGCCTCCGAAGGGAGAAGCAGCACTGAGGTGTTTGCAGCACTCATCCTGTTCCCATCCCCATCCTGTTACTTTCCAGGACATGGACAATATGGAAGCTGATCTCCTGGGAATATCAAAGCCCAGTTCTGGGCCAGGGAAGACAACTGGGAAAGGTCCTGGGAAATGTGACTCCTCTGGAGGATCAGTGAAAACTGCAGAGAAGCTGTTAGCTACTGAGAAAGGTCAGGAGATTCTGCTCTTTTCCTCAGAGGGTGTTTTCTTCCAGGATGGGAAACAAAAAGTGGATTTGTTCTCTAAAATCCTTTTCCTGTTGGTTTGTTTTTTTGTTGGTTTTTTTTTTCTGGGGCTGTCCCAGAAACAGAGTGTTTAGGTGGTCACATGTTCTCCTTTGGAGGATCCCTGGTCTGGTCTCATGTCATGCTGTGGTAACATCACTAATATCAGCAGTAGCAACAGCCATGCTGCTGCCTCCCCCCAGACACCGTTTGGCCATTCCCTGGTGCAGGTCAAGGACCAGGGATCTGCATGAAAGGAGAGGCAGAGGGGTTGCATTAGGACATGCCAGTCCCCAAACTGCCCTGCTCTTCTCCAGGCCCTTTTCTCCTCCTCTGCCTGCATGGAGACCCCTCCAGAGAGATTCCCACCCTGTAGGGGCGTGGGGCGACTGTGTCCCTCAACCTGTGCTTTTAGGGGGCTGCCACCAGAAAAGCGACCTTCAGCCAGGGTGGGAGAGTGACATGTCTGTGGCACCTTGTCTCTGAGAGCCGTGGTCTCTCTTTCCAGCAGAGTCTGCACCTCTGATGGAGAAGCAGCCACTCACACCCCGCCCTGCTGCCCGGCAGTACAAGAAATTTAACTTTGAAGGTAGGATGTCTCTTCACTTCAGCTCACAGATGCACGGGGGCAGCTGAGGACTCTGCCCTCGCTCTTTGCCCATAGCTTGCCCTTTCTGTTAACTGAAGGCTTGGCTGGTTAATGAGACACAGAATCCTTTACCCCTATGATGCTGGTGCAAATCTAATCCTTCAAAGATGACCAAAGGAAAAAAAACAAACCTATTACAGCTGTGTGTTTGGGGCAGAGAGACTGGGAGACACGTCCTGGGGGCATTTGCACTTTCACATGTGCTTCTGTTTTTAACGACTGTCTGCAATACTTGGGAGCTCTTGTGTCAAGGGGGAAATCTGTCCATCTTCTAACCAGGAGCATGGTTTCCTGCTCCTGCTCGGCTGAGACCTGGTTGTCAAAGCCTCTGCTTTAACCAAGACCAGCATCTTCTAAAATCACTGAGGTGATTTAGATGATTTTGCCTAAACAGTGTTCAAGCACCCACGTTTTGAGTTGTTTTCTTCTAGGAGAAAGAAGCTGTGAAAAAAACAAACGGAAATGTAACTCTTGAGTGTGTAAAGTTCAGGGGGAGATTGGGGGTATCCCAGGTCCCTGCAGAACCTGCAGGGATCCGCCTCAGGGGTGGATACCGCCTCCTGTCCTGTGTGCATGTGGTAGGGGATAGAACTTGGCTTAGTGCAGAACTGTTCTTCTAAATAACATTGGGTTTATTTGTTTCTATTATTCTCCTTTCCTGTCCCTATGGGGTAATTCCCAGATTTAGATGATCCCTTGGCAGGGCTTTTATCTGATGAGAAGCAGGATGCTCTCAAGAAGCCAGCTAAAAGCACCTCTGAGAAGAAAACAGAACAGAGCAAAGAGAAAGGTATTGGGGTTGTTTGGTGTATCAATGAATCAGCAGCCTGGGGGTGCATCTCTGGGAGGTCCAAACTGGTTCAATTGAAAGCCACCTGGTCCTGTGTAACTCAGTAATGGGGTTAATTGTGACACAGCTTGATATCTCCAGTGTGCTACAGGTTACAGAAATGACCTTTCCTTTCCTGGAATGGGGGGCTCAGATCTTACCTTTCACCTCACCCAGCCTGTTCTGCATGTTGCCAAAGGAGAACAAGTTGTTTGGGTCAGGATTTGGGTGGCTGAGAGCATCACCGGTCCACGCCAACCAACAGTCGGGGCACCTTGTGGGTGGGATCCAGCTGCTCTGTGGCTGCGTTACCGGCGCTCCTCCCTCCTGTTCCTGCAGCAGGGATGCTAATGGGTCTGGTAGTACCCTAAAATCTCATTTTACCCCAATAAATCCACTCTGGACACAAGTAGCAGATGGTGGATTAGGGCAAGGACTAAGGTGCATTGGTGAAGGGGGACAGGGATTAGCTGATTGGGAACTTGCAAAGGTAGAAAAAGGGTCCTGGTGTTAACCAGAGCTGGAAACCCCAGTGTTAGTGCCATGTCCCATCAATGGATGCACGGCCACAGACCAGGTAGTAGCGTGCTGCCACTTTGTCACTTGCTGTGAGATTTGGTCACTGAAAAGAGTTATTTAAAAATGACTTTGTAAATGGTCCTGAGAGATAAGAGCAGGCAGGACTGCTTTGATCTCTTCTTAAAAAAAAAAAAAACCAACCAAGTCAAACCTCCTGCCACATGTGATCCCAGCGACAGAGCCACCTCCACCCCAGGCGCCCCTGCACACTGTGGCCCCAGCCCGGAAGAGGGAGGAGCTCGTGTTTGAAGATGATGGTGATGACCTGGTGGATGTGCTGGGATTTGGAAACGGCCCAAAAGGAGATCAGAAGCAGGGGAAGAAAGCAGCAGAGTAAGAGCAATGAAGAAACGGTGGGAGTAAAGCAGGGGGTGGCTTGTGGGTTGAGATGCTGTCACCGTGCTGGGTGAGGGACGCTGTATCTTCTGCCAGTGTGTGCCAGAAAGGGGCAGGAGCAGCCTTGTCTTGCAGAGAAGAACCAGAGCACCCTGGCAAGGCAGGGTGACAAGGAACCAAGCCCTGCCTCTTGAAGAAACCCATCTGCCACTATGTCCCCAACAGAGAGAAGCTCTGGCCAGCCCACTCCAAGCTGGACGAGTTGCTGGGACGAGGCACCGTGGCCAAAACGCAGGAACAGCAAGTCATGGGAGAGCGCAGGGAGTTCCAGCTGGATGAGAAATACCAAAAGCAGCAAGGTGAGCACAGCCAGGAGCATTGGGAAGGTCTGCAGAGGTCACTGCATTTGCTTGGGAGTGAGATTGATTTCTCACGCCCTCACAGGGGAAATGCCAGTTTTGTAGTGGTGAGCGGGGCTGCTGATGGGCTCTCCGTCCACACAGAGGGGAAGGTGGCTAACACAGAAGTGGCATAGTGTGCCCTTGAGGTGGCCTGGGAGCATTCACATGGTAGCCATAGCTCGGGTCCTTTGGACCTGGGCTGCTTCCCAGCAAAGACGCTGTTTCCACCTGCCCTGAGGAGACACATTGCTCACAGGTTTCCAGGGAAGTTGTTTCCAGCTGCGTTTTCCCAGAGGCAGCGATCCCAGTGGGAATTGCAGGGGAGGAGGAGGGCTGGTGTGTCTTTGCAGCCAGCTGCTCCTCTGGGCGCTGACTCAAGGCTGCTTGTCTGAACAGAGAAGAAAGAGAGTTGGGACGATGAAGATTTTGTCTTTGGATCATACAAGCCCACGGTGGCCTCCACGCCTGAGGGCCAGCCAGCAAGAAGGCAGTCTGTGAGGTATGGTGTGCTCTGTGTGCCTCTTGCTCCAACCACACTGGCTGGGTGGAGTAGGCTGGGTCCCCAGGGTCCCCTCGCAAGCAGGGTCTCTGAGGTCCCCTCGCAGGCAGGTTATGCAACTGCCTCTCCTTGCAGCAGGTTTTCAGCTGAGAACATCAGTGAACTGAAACCAGAACTGTGTTCCAAGCCTCCTCCTGCAGCAAACAGGAGCTCCACGCGGGGCAGCAGGGCTGGAGGCGACTGGCTGGGTTTGAAGGATGAGGATTTTATGGATTCCGAGCCACAGTCTCCAGCAAAGGCCAGTCCAGCCATGAGCTACCCCAATCCTGCCACAGCCAGAGGTCCCAGCCCCACCAGCCAGGTCCCTGCTGGAGAGGAGGCAGCGGCTAAACCCAGCCCAGTGGAGGAGGAGAACTGGCTGAGCGCTGCCTTATCTCGGAAGAAAGCCCAAGCCCAGGCAAAGGCCCAGGAGGGAGGTGCCAAGCCCTCGGAGGTCCCAGGCAAAGGGCTGGATCCCCACTGTCTTGCCAGGTAAAGGTACAGTCAATGGCCATGGCACTCCTGGCTGCTCCACATGCAGCTGCTCCAGCAGGACCTCTCAGAAACCCTCAGCTCAGATTCAAGGAGTTAATTTTAAGCCCTACCTTGTCTCAGGTTGGGATAATAGCATGGGGCTTTCTACCACTGATGCAGCCCACGGTCCCATTACACCTCTGGGCGCTCCTTCCGGTTGTGGCCAAGATTGAACACACTGCCCGGGCCCCACAGAGCTGTCCTGGATCAGCACACTCCCAAGAGCTCCCCCATGCTCCTAATGCTGCTTTTATTCCCCTTCATTCCTCCTAGTTCCAGGCACACCACCTCTTCCAGTTGAGATTACATGGACATGGGTTCAGACTTGTGCCATTTGAGTGGGTCTCAGGAGTGAACTGCTGTGTATCGTGGGCAGGGGTGTCTTCACTGGGGAAGCTGCTGCCTGGGGGAAGGAGGTGGATACAGCAAGGGGGAACACTGGTGATGGAGGTTTTGGGGTGTCTGTACTCCCTCTGCAGCCAAAAGGCTGAATCCTGCCACGGCTGAGTGGGACAGAGGCTTTCACCTGGGAGGCAGGAACTGGTGTTGGGGGAAAGGATGTTGTCTTTCATCACCGTCCCGGTTCTTCAAGTAGGATGGTTTTTTGCTTGCAGCCAGGCAGCCGCCTCCACGGGAGCACCGCAGCAGGGAGCTGCCCTGCAGGACAAGGCAGCAAGCGGGGATGGCTCCGGGTAAGGCCTCCTTTGTGTTTCAGTCATGCTCCTCGGGTGAGATTTCCTGCAGAAAGCAGCTCCGCGGGTGAGACTGGGGAACGGGGAGAGCTGATAGCCAGCAGCGATCGCTTTGAGATGAGATCTCTGTGAGCTTGAGAGGGAACTCAGCCCTGTAAGATCATCAGGCTCTTGCCTGCTTGATCACAGTGGAACAGCCAAGCTTTAAACTCAAAGAAAAGCCAAGCAGGATGATGTCTGTGCTCCTTTCCACAAGCTGTGACGCTGCTGTTTGTCACTCGTGTCTCTGTGCCCGCACAGGCAGCCGGTCCCCTGGCTCAGCACCACAAAACAAGCCTCAGCTCACCCATCAGAGGCTGTGAAGGGAGATCCCTCCAGAGAAACCAGTGGCCTGGGTGCGTTTCATGTGGTTGCACAATTTGGGCAGGAGTATGTGGAGAGGGTTCCCCTGCCCTGCTGGAGCGGAGCAGGCCCCTTCTCCCTCTGCCCAGGAGACCCTGGCCCTCATCCTTCTGGTTGGGGATGGTTCCCATTGCCATGTCTGAATCATGGGCTTGTTCAATTTTCAGTCCTCACAGCCTTGATCCCAGAAAAGCAGGAGACACAGGGCCCTGTCCCACTCGCTCAGGTAGGTCTGCTGGTCCCATGACCCCAAGAGATGCAGGGTCGGGGTGGTGATTGCACACCCTCCCCTGCCGACTCGCTGATATCCAATGCTATCCATGCTCCCTGGGCAGGAGGAAAGGATATGCCCTGCTTTGCATCTCCACATTCCTGGAGGCAAAGTGGTTGGAGGGCCCCAAGATGCCACAAGTTGTACTTATCAGGGCAAAGCAGGTGTGCTGTAGTTGCCTTGTAAATCTTGTGTATCTCCTCTAGTGGGAGGTGTCCCTGCCCATGGCAGGGGGTGTTGGAACTTGATGATCTTTAGGGTCCCTTCCAACTCTACCCATTCTATGATTCTATGATTTACAACCCTGCACTACCTGAGCAGCATTCACATAGTTCCCCAGGCATTTATATATTATATTAATTAGATAACAGAGACTCCAGCTGATAAAGGACTTTTTCATCAGCTGGTTTTCCCTGGTGTGGTGGTGAAGATTGTTTCTAGACAACTGAAGGGGAATCGGAGCCTCTGACAGAGAAGGCAGCTCTTGCTTGGTCTTTGAAGGCTCAATTTCTTATCTAGCTGGGCCTCCTCCCCCTGCCCTCATGGCAGGACAAACACTGTCTCCCCGGGGACTCATGCTCTTATCCTTAAGTCTCTCCCCAGAGGAGGAAGAGCCCAGCATGCTTGTGTCTGGGGTGGGGGCTGCTGAGCATCACCCTGGGAGAAGGACCCCAGGCCAGCAATGGGGTTGGGCTGGGGAAGGGTAGAGGAGGGACCGCAGTAGGGTGGGGATGGATCACTGTTCCGAGGTTAGGAGGTGTTCTCCCCAGGGCTTTACCTCTCTGAGAGCATCCCTGTGTCCCCACAGGTTACCACGTCCAGCGCACATCTCCAGGCTGCCCCACAGCTGCAGGTGAGGCATGTGCCTTCCTTTGGGGGCTGATGGCCACATCAGAAAGCCACTCATTCTGAAGGGATCTTCTCTCTCCATCCCCATAGGCAGAGTCCCCAGCCCTGGGCTTGCTGCACGAGAGGAGGCTGGGGGCTCCTGTAACCCAGCTCCATGAGGATGCGATGGGCTATCGGTCAGCACTGCTCAGTGCCCAGGCCCGTGTGGCAGAGCTGGAGAGCCAGGTGAGCCTCATGGCCTGCTGAATGGGGGTCCATGGGGGAAGGAGAAGGGGCCATGGAGGGGAGGAGAAGGGGCCATGTCTGCTCCAAAATAACACCAGGGTGACAAGGGACAGGAGAAACCTCCCTGTCCAGAGATGCCTACTGCCACCAAGTGCTGCTGTGGGAGCTCTGTCCCCAGAACAGCACAAGGACCTTCTCCCTGGGTGTCTGGCAGGTCCGGATGCTGGAGCTGGAGCAGACACAACACAAACTGTTGTTGGAGAGTCTTCAGCAGCGGCACCAGGAGGACCTGGATCTCCTTGAGAATGCCCACAGGTACCAGGCTCTTGCCTGTGCTCCCCTCCTGTGTCACATCTTTGCCCACAGCCCTGTCCATCACCCCTGGGGTGGAAGTGCTGGGGCGCTTCCCAAACCCATCCCTGGAGTGGGCAGGCACAGAGCCATGTCAGTAGGGACCTGGTGAGGACAAAGAAGAGTCCCACAGGTAAGCCACGGTGGGGGTCTGCTCTCACCACAGGTGACAAGGAGGAATTGCCAAGTCCCATTGCTAGCATGTGCCCAACCAGGGCATCATACTGGGTTGCAACAGGAGGGTTTAGGGCTCAGACTGTGGAGAGCGAAGCACCCTGTGCCTCAGTTTCCCTACGCACACAGCGACACTGATCTGCTCTTAAATCCTCATGTGCATTTTGGGCACCAGGTATTGCTGTGGAAGTAACACTTCTTTCTTGCTGTGACCTCCCATCGGCAGAAGCCGGGTGAAGGTGGTGGAGGAGACCTACGGGCAGCGGGAAGAGCGACTGCGGCGGGAGAAGGAGCAGTTGGCAGCTCAGCTGCTGTCGCAGAGCCAGGACGCGGAGCGGGCACGGGCAGAGCTGCTGGCACAGCACCAGCAGCGCCTGGCAGCACTGGAACAGCAGAGCACACTGGAGCTGGAGCGGCTGCGAGAGCTGCAGAGGTGAGAGTGGCACGAGTGGCACACGTGTGGGGCTTGTTCCCCTTCTTTGGCAAAGGGACCAGGGAACAGGGACACTGTGAAAGGAGAATTCAGTCTCCAGAAGCTCTGGGTTGTGGGCATGTTGGTGGTGGCTTTTGGGAAGGGGAATTGCTTTGTAGGCAGACACAGGGAGATCTGGCTGAAGACGTCATTTCAGAGCAAATGCATTGTACTATGAAAAATGCCGAATCCAGTGTTTCATTTCCCCCAAATCCCTTTTATTCAGGTCAGCGAGTCACTGTTGTCCACATAGTTTGGGTCACTGAGGAATCAGTTTTTGGCAGAGAAGCCCATAACCCCCAAATGTGGTCCTTCCCAAATGTGGATGCCTGTGGGTGGGGTGTCTTGTGGCAGACCAGGAGGAGAGCTCAGCTCCTGGGGCCTGGTTCTCAGCCCCACGGCCAAGACTCTTCCTTGGTGCCTGTCACAGGGAGCACCAGTTTGAACAGCGCCTGGTGGGCTCCTTCCCCCATGTCCCACAGGGTGTCCGTCCAGGAGATGCGCAAAGACCACGAAGAGCAGCTCCAGCGGCTGAAGCGGCTGAAAGACCAGGAGATTGATGCAGTGACCAGTGCCACTTCACACACCAGGTACCAACAGCTGGCATTCCTGTGCTGGTCCCTGGCCGTGGTATTCCTTGTCCCACAGGGAACCAGGCTTGGACCACAGGAGGAACAGGGACTGTCCCCTCTCCCACCCATTGCCTCCAGGGATGCTGAGCTGTTTAATATCCATCAGTTCTCCCTTAAGCAGCAGCTACATCTTTGTACTGCACTGCTATGACCCAGAGAGGTTTGGGAGGACCCACCACACATGGCCCTCTCCATCGTGGTGAGACAAAGCATGTCCCACAGGGGTGACCTGCCCCTCACTTCCCTCTGCAGGTCTCTGAATGGTGTCATTGAGCAGATGGAGAAGTTCTCCAGCGACTTGCATGACCTCTCGCACAAGGTGGAGGCCACACACCACAGCACCTCCCAGGAGCTGGCCATGGGGGCACGGCAGAGGGACATGCAGCTCAAAGGTATGTCTGCCATTCCCCTGTGCCAGAATGGCTGTAGGGTACCTGCTGGGGCTGGGGACACCCAAAACCAGGGAAGAAGTTGGGCTCTGAGTCAGCCAGAGGCTGGTAGCCCAGGCTGGCAAAGCCTTGCCTTCCTTGGTCACTGGACATCTCAGTGTCTCCCTCTTACAAATTGATGTCCTGGGGACATGCAGAAGGTCATGAACACAAATGGGTGCAGCTTTTCCATTAATATGGTGTGGACAGAGCAAGGTTCCCACCTCATGCTGCTAATGGCCCTGCTGCTGTCTCTTCTCAGTGCTCCAGGACAGGCTGTCACAGCAGCAAAGGGACATGGAGGAGGAGCGGAGCCGTCTCCAGGAAGTGATTGCCAAAATGGAGGCAAGGCTGGGCGAGCAGACTCGGCTGCTGGAGCAGGTGAGCCCACGCTGTGGCCTCGGCCCAGGTCAGCCCTCCTCTCTGGGTACGGGGCATATGTCTTGCCCACTGGAGATGGAGGAAGTGAATGGAATCTGTCTCTCCTCTGTGTCCTGACCCAGGAGCGATGGAGGGCAGCAGCAGAGCAATCCAAGGTGGAATCACTGCAGCGCTCGCTGGAGGAGCAGAGGCGAATCATGACCCAGCAAGTCTCCATGGAGCGAGCAGAGCTGGAGAGGGCGAAGGTGTGGAGTAGGCCAAAATCGCTGGGTGCTTTTCACGAGAGTCTGAGTGTGGCTGCACTGCAGTGGGTGGAGGGGGAAAGAGCTTAGTGCTTTCTCTCTCCCTCTCGCAATGCTCTCCAGAGCACCTTGCTGGAGGAGCAGAAGTCGGTGATGCGGAAGTGCTCAGAGGAGCGACGGAAGCTGGCGGCCGAGTGGGCTGAATTTCACACCCAGCAGCAGCTGAGCAAGGAGAGGATGGAGCGTGACATGGACCGAGCCCTGCAGATGGACTCCCGGAGAGAGGGCACCATCATGAGCCTGGCCAAGGTACCACAGTGAAGCCCCTTCTTGTGGCCTCCAGCACTACCTGGTGGGCTCACGGGTTGGTCCTGACCACAGGGGAGATGTTCAGAATTGCTTTCAGGTGTTTAAGACAGAGACAACACTTTGGGGTGGTGAGAATCAAGCTGTTCCGGGAACAGCCTCCACCAGCCTGTTCTAGATGTTGACTGAAACGTCAGTCCCCTCTGTCTGACCCCTTTGTGAGGAGTTTGGGTCACCAGACCAGGCACTTCTATTGTAAGTCCGGTGGGAGGAAACCCCCATGGTGGGTAAAGTAAAGCTTCCCTGTGCCGTGGGGGCATCCAGAGCCAGCTCTGCTCCCCAGTGGGCAGTCCAGAGAGGATATGTGGCACAGAGTATGGCAAAGCCTTTTGAAAGGCTACCAAGATGGAAAATAACTATTCAAGCTGGGTATTTCCACTGCTGACAAACTGCTGTGCCTTGAGCATGTTTTAGGGTGTGCAACATGGTGAGGGGCTCTGTCCTTTCCAGGGAAGGAGTGTGCGTGTGTCTGTACAATCCCAGCTCTGCCAGCCCTGGTCCTCAAGGGTGGGTGGATGAGGGCACTGCTCAAGTAACCCAAACTGGAACGAGAAGCTCAGCAGGGGCTCTCCCATCACTTGGGAAGACATGGGATGTTGTCCAGGACAGGGCAGGTAATGCATCATTTTCCCCCTTGCCCATCCTAGGAGCAGGCAGAGATGAAGATCCGGAGCCATGAGCTGAAAGCCAAGGAGGAGCAGCTGGCAAGGGACAGGGAACTGCTGGAGGAGGCCTGGCGGGAGCTGAGGCTGGAGAAGGAGAAGGTGAATGGGGCTGTGTTGCGCATCCGGCAGCAGGAGGAGGAGGTTAAAAACGTGACCAAGGTAAGCGAAGCATTTGAGCTGCAACTCACAGCTGTACCCAGGCCAGCAGCAAAGCTGGGGCTTCACACCCCTCCCAAAGTCATGAATCCTCATCCTGTCTCAGGAGGGGAATAAGGAGATGCACAAAGGACCTCTGCCCCAGGGCAGTGAGGATCCCTGTCCCCAGCCTCCCCAGCCGCTCTGCCTTGCAGAACTCATGCCAGAAGTACGAGGAAGGGGAGCGAGCCCTGCGGGAGGCGTGCAGGATAGAGTCCGAGCACCAGAGCAGGCTGCAGGTCATGCAGCAGCACCTGGAGCACCTGAAGCAGCAGGAACAGCGTCTGCATGAGGTAAATACCCTCTTGCCTGCCCTTTTTGGCCTGGGGCTGCCATGCCAAGGGCCTGAATCTTTACCAGCAGCTTCTCTCTATGCCTTTCTCCTGGGGATGGGGCAGGAGCGGCTGAGCATGGCTCACCAGAGAAGACAACTCGAACAGCTACGCGAGGAGCTGCCCAGCAACACTGCGAAGCTGCTGACTGCAGACCGGGACCTGAGTGCCCCTACCAAAGGCTTCTCCAGCACGTTGTGTAAGGCTTCCTGCATGCTGCTGATGGGAAAGGATGTGCTGGGAGGGCAGCTGTACTTGTATTCTACTTTTTGGGAGGCTTGGGGTGTTCCTGAGGGCTTTTTGAGTTCCTTTGTATATAAACCCCAGATGTGAGTTGTCCTCTGAAGGAGCTTAGTGGAGCTTTCTGAGCCAGGGCAGTGGTGGGAAGGGGGTAGAGGGGGCAGAAGGGGAGACCTGGGTGGGTTAAAAGCCCCTGTGGACTGGGAGGTTGGGAGAGACCCAACTGCAGGGACTTGCAGGCAGCAAAAAAAGGGATGCTCTGTTGTCTCTGTCTGCAGTTCCTCTAACAGGAGCAGCACCACACAGTTGGGCTCTCATTCCAGGCTTTCCACCTCCTGTCAGGGTGCTCCCTCAGCACGGCCTGGGGAGTAGCAGGGAAACCCCGGCCATGGCTGGCCCCACTGAGCTCTACGCCAAACTGCTGCTGCTGAAGCACAGGGCCCAGCAGGTGAGGTGGTGGGAGACTGGGGCTGGAAGGGGCTTTGAACCAGCCGGGTGGGAGTAGGACTGGGTGAAGCCTGATTTGATCCTGACAGACACAGGGTGGGGGGTCTCCTAAGATCATTACTGAGCTGGTGGGCTGGGTGGCTTTGCGGGGGGCGATGGCACCTAGAGGGGTGATACCAGAAGCAAGGATGAGTGGATCCTCACACCTTGTTTCAGGTTAATCCATAACGTCCTTGGCTCAATGGGGTGCCCCTCCCCTCACCCCCTGCCTGCTGGGGAGAAGCCAGCTCTGCTTGACTCTGGTTTCATGATGTCCCCATCCTGTCCCATCAGCTCCCTGCTTCACTGGTGGGTCGTTCCGCAGGTGGGGATGCTTTTGGAGGCTTCCTCTGTGGGACGCACAGGTTATAGGTTTTTGGGAGAGCCCATACACCCCAGAGGGTACAACAGATGGGTATCTGCCCACTGCACGAAGAAGGGTTTGGGATCCTTCTCATACTCACGAGAGACACCCTGGACTGTGAGCCCATTTCTGTGGCACTCTCTGATACCCATCCCTTCCATCCTTCTCCTCAGGACCGTGATTTCTTAGAGGATGAGCAGTTCTTCCTGGAGACCCTGAAAAAAGCATCCTACAACACTTCATCTCTGTCAGACTGAGGAGGTGGCATCTGCATGTGCAACCCAAGGGACGGCTGTGTCAATCCTCACAGGAGGCCGCTGTGCCCTCCACATGGGGGAGGAAAACAATAAAGAAACTATTTTTTTTTTTCTAAATACCACAGACTTTGGGCAGTCAGATTGTGAAATCCACCCCCACAGGCTGCGAAGCCACAGTTTGTCTGGCTTCTATACCTCAGCAAGTGCCAGGGGCTACCGGGATGCAGTTGCCCCAGTGGGTGTGGATTCAGTTGGCCATGCCCATGGCTCTTGGACCAGCAGCTTGCCTGGCTGTGGGCAACCAAAGGTGTTAGAGGGGATCACAGATGTCTGGCTGAGGTGCAAGGCAGAGCTGCCACGGCTGTGCCCTGGCGCTGCACTGAGGTTCACCATCACCCTGAGGACGTTCCACAGCTCACAGGAAACTCTGGCTTTTCCTTTTGGGCCTCTTTGTGAAGAAACCTGGATGTTGTGCCGGGCTTCACCTTCCCTCCCTGCTGCCCCGGGGTGACAGCAGGGCTGCCATCCTCCCTTCAGCGGGATCTGCTCTGGGGACAGAGGAGCAATGGCGCAGCTGTAGCGAGGGGCGAGCCCGTCGTTCTGGGACGGTGGAGACATTTCGAGTCAGGCCCAGCAGAGGGCAGCCCCGTTGCTATGGCAGCAGGGGGCCTTCTACGCCAGGCCCTGCGTGGCGCAGCCCCCGTCGCTATGGTAACGGGGGCCTCCCACTGGGGGCGGCGCGCATCATGGCGGCGCCCTTGCTGAGCGCGGCGCTGTGCGGTGTCCGGGGCTGGCGGGCCTTCGGCACGGCCGGTGAGCCCCGGTTCCCCATGAATGGGAACCGTTTGGAGTCGGGGAGGGAGGAGGGATCTGTCGGACGCCTGGGTTCCCCATACATGCCTGGCGGGGCCGCCTCGGGAAGTCGGGGGTGGTTCTGGCCCGGGACGGCGCTCCCCGCTCTTCCCGGGGTCTCTCGGGCTCGTTTCTTGCTCTCTGTGTAAAACGGGAACTCTCTCCGCTTCCAGCTGCGCTCTGCAGGCGGGCAGCCCCGCTGGGGCCGATGCCCAACGAGGATATTGACGTCAGCAACTTGGAAACGCTGGAAAAATACCGCAGTTTCACTCGCTATTTCAAGCTGGCGGAAAAGGAGAGCAGGAAGCCCCGCTGGTGGCAGACGTACAGGCAACACACCAACCCCCAGCCAGGTACTCTTGGAAGGAGCTGCACCGCACGGTTTTGCTGCTGAGGGTCAGGGAAGCTGTTGTTGGGGCCACGAGTTTGCCCCCAAACCCATCCCATAAAGAACTGCTGAGGTGCTTTGGTGTGAGGTTGGCCCTTCTCCTGTATAGAATTCTGCAAAGCACGAGTGTCTTCAAGGAAATAGATAGCAGGTTTCTGGAAGGAGATAGGCCAGGACCTGCCAAAAGATACAAAGCAGGTTAAAGACGTGATTTCTTGATACCCCAGTAGCATCAGAGAAAGCAGCCCAGGAACCAAAGCTTTAGGCCTGCAGCAAATTATACTAGAGTTTGGCACCTCTGCTGAGCAGCCACGGGGACCAGACCTGCTCACCAGCAGGCAAACCTTGGCCTGGGGGTGTGCTGAGTTGGGGGAAGAGGAGGGAGTGGGAGCATGGAGGTAGAGAGGGAAGGCAGAGATGGTAGAACTGAGTGATGCCTTGAGGTCTGCGCCTCTTTCACACGGTCTCCTAACGTTCTGCAGCAGGTTTGTGTTTGGGTATTTTTGGTATTTGCATTTTTCACGTTGTTGATTTTTTTTTCACCCCTCTCTGAAGAGCCAAAGACCGACATCGGCTTGCCACGTGATAAGCTGCTGCGGGCAAAACAAATCAAGGAAAGAAAAAAGATCCTGAGAGAAAACCACCAGAATGCTGAGATGGAAAGAGCAGCGCGGCTCCGGACTGGTCTGTACCCTGCCATTCCTCCCTGCCCCAGCCCGTCTGGGTCCCCAGCTGCCTCCTACAGTGTTTCTCTTTCCTCACAGTGCTGATCCCCCTCGATGAAGTCAGAGCTGAGTGGGAGAAGACCAGCGGCCCCTTCCACAAGCAGCGTGTGGCAGAGCGATGTGGGATATTCCGGGATTTGTTCAAAGGGGCCACCTTTACTCCCTGGGTGACCTTGCGGGTGGAGTACAGCCAAGAGGATGAGGACCTGGTGCCAGTCTATTATGGGAACATAGTGACTCCATCAGAGGTGTGTGAGGGGAGCTGGGAACAACCTCAACCCCATGGGAAGCCCGTGTGCTTTTGTTAGATTCTTCTAATGGGCATTGTCTGTTCTGGGGGATCTCTTTTACGAGGATATCCTCTTTTACAAGGATATATTCAAGTCCTGCCTGACGAACCTGATCTCCTTCTATGATAAGATAACCCGATTGTTGGATGGGGGGAAGACAGTGGATATAATATATCTGGATCTTAGCAAAGCATTTGACACTGTCCCCCACCACATTCTCATGGAAAAACTGGCTGCTCATGGCCTGGATGAGCGTACGATCTGCTGGATCCAGCACTGGCTGGAAGGACGATCCCAAAGGGTGGTGCTCAATGGAGTTCAATCCAGCTGGCGGCCAGTCACAAGTGGTTCCTCAGGGCTCAGTACTGGGGCCTTTCCTTTTTAATATCTTCATTGATGATATAGATAAGGACATAGAAAACACTATCAGTAAGTTTGCAGATGACACTAAGTTGGGTGGGAGTGTTGATCTGCTTGAGGACAGGGATGCTCTACAGAGGGACTTGGACAGACTGGATAGATGGGCCAATGTTAATGGCATGGCCTTCAATGAGGCCAAGTGCCAGGTCCTGCCCTTGGGCCACACCAACCCCATGGATGGCTACAGGCTTGGGGCAGTGTGGCTGGAGCTGCCTGGCAGAAAAGGACCTGGGGTGCTGGTCGAGGGGCGGCTGAACATGAGCCAGCAGTGTGCCCAGGTGGCCAAGAAGGCCAAGGGCATCCTGGCTTGCATAAAAAATAGTGTGACCAGCAGAAGTAGGGAGGTGATTGTCCCCCTGTACTCAGCACTGGTGAGGCCACACCTTGAGTATTGTGTCCAGTTCTGGGCACCTCAGCACAAGAGAGATATCGAGGTGCTGGAGCGAGTACAGAGGAGGGCAACAAAGCTGGTGAGAGGCCTGGAGAACAAGGCTTATGAGGATCGATTGAGGGAGTTGGGGTTGTTTAGTTTGAGGAAGAGGAGACTGAGGGGAGACCTCATCCCTCTCTACAACTGCTTGAAAGGGCACTGTAGAGAGGTGGGTGCTGGTCTCTTCTCACGGGCAATGAGCGACAGGACAAGAGGGAATGGCTGCAAGCTGCAGCAGGGTAGGGTTAGGCTGGACATTAGGAAAAAAATTTTCACGGAGAGAGTGGTCAGTCAGTGGAATCAGCTGCCCAGGGAGGTGGTGGAGTCCCCATCCCTGACTGTGTTTCAGAGTAGATTAGATGTGGTGTTGAGGGATCTGGTGTAGGGGAGAACTTGTAGAGTAGGGCTGATGGTTGGACTTGATGATCCCAGGGGTCTCTTCCAACCTAAATGATTCTATGATTCTATGATTCTATGATATTCCCCTGTGATGAAGGAAACATGTTTCTTGCACGTGCTGAGGACAGAGCTTTGAAGCAGAATTGTTGTCTGCTGGGAGGAGGATGTTTATTGATGCTCCGAGGGTTCTCTCCTGGTGGAGCTGGATTACTTGGCTGTGGCCCTCACAAGTTTATATTCTTTCCTTGGAAATCATGACATGATCTTAATGGAACCTTTTGTCTGAGTGATTTGTATTCTCTTTCTGTTGCTTGTTTAGGCCTCCAGTCCCCCTGCAGTGTCATATGAGGCAGGTGAAGGCTCCCTCTGGACTTTGTTGCTCACAAATCCAGGTGAGTAGCAGGATCCTGTTTAAACTGGGTTGTTTCACTCTGCTTTTGGTTAGCTCCTGTTTCTTTTGGCTGTACAGTATCTTGTAATTAGAGGTGTGTTACATACACAGGAGAGATTGTAACCTCCCCAAATCTCTGGCAGCTGAGAGACGGGATAGTGATGCAAGGAGACCTATGTCACAGTGTAGGGGAAGCAGTTCCCTGACTCCCTTCTTTTGTTTGCTCCCAAACTCCTCTCCCTCACAGTCTGGCTGGGAGGTAGATTAGCTGACACTGTTCAACCTGAGAAACCAAGGCACAGTGAAGCAGCTGACCAAGAAATCCTTTTACTTTTGGAATTAACATCTGTAGAGTTCTTTGCTCAATCCTATGAGAATGAGTTACTTTTCTGCTAGGAAAGGAATGCTGGGAGGTCTGGAGCTGCCCCCTCTGTTCACTGGGGGTCTGGGTGTGACCCCTTTGGGAACTGATGTGAATACTGGGCTGTCACTAAGTCGACTTTCTCCATTTTGTGCTTTTCCAGATGGACATTTAAGAGACACAGACTCAGAGTACCTGCACTGGCTGGTGTGAGTACTGCACATCAGTGCTGCTTGGCTCAGGGGAAACCCAGGTGGGGAGGGCAGGAACTCCCAACAGAGCTCGGGAATAAGCATTCACTAAGACGGTTCCATGGCTTTCTCTGGTGCTCCTGCTGGTTACCCCTGTGTTCTGGGTCTTGCTAAAGATGCAGTACTTCCAGGTGTTGCAGCTGTTAGGCATCTGCATTCCTGGGGGGTGATCTTTCTTCCAGTGAAAACAGCCTCCTCTAGTCAAACAGGGTATAATCACATCAAAATATAGCACAAGATGACTTGCAATGCTGGGTGAATCTGCAGATCCCGTTGGAGGGAAGTGAGTGGATATATAATGAAGTAAACCTCTTTGCATTCAGGACAAACATCCCAGGCAACGACATCAAGTCGGGTAAGGAGATCTGCCATTACTTTCCTCCCTTCCCTGCCAGGGGAACTGGCTACCATCGCTTCATCTTCCTCCTCTTCAAGCAAGACTGCCCCATAGATTTCAGTGAGGATGTTCGGCCGACACCATGGTAATTCAGGCTTCCACAGGGCAGTTTCACGCTCTGCTTGGCTGGGCTGTTACTGCTTGTTATGGTAATGTCTTCATTACTGCTGTAGGAGAGCAGTTCCTCTTAATCTGCAGGGCTGCTTGAAGTTTGTCACCTGAAGCCACAATCCCAGTCCTTCAAGCAATTTGGAGTCCTGTTGCTTTTAACTTCATTAAGAAAGTGGTTTTTTTCTGCCTGAGGCAGAAGTGTGCATGGGGCTGGAGAAACTGGGAGATCTTTTTTTGCAAATTCCTTTTCCACCTCTGCTTTATAGACTTGAAATGATGTGGGGAAGGAGTTGCCTACCAGAGTGCTGCAAGAAAAGAGATTCACCTCAGCTCTTGTGCTTGTCTCATTTCCAGCCACAGCCTCAAGATGCGAACCTTCAGCACCTTTGACTTCTACAGAAAGCACGAGGGTGCAATGACCCCAGCAGGGCTGGTGTTCTTCCAGAGTCAGTGGGACAGCTCTGTTACCTCGGTCTTCCACCAGCTTCTCAGTAAGAAATGCAACGTGGGGGCAGTGCTGGAGGGGGGCCCATCTGCGGGCTGGGGCTTGGCCCTGCGGGTAACGCACGGGGTCAGGGAGTGAGCTTGGTCCTGGTGCTTGTCCAGGATCTTTACAGCACAGACCAGGTACTTACTGAGCCATCCACCTCCACCAAACTGACAGCAGTCTGAGGAACCAACCTTTAAAAGACCAGTTTGAAGGAACATGTTAAAATATCACCAGGAGAGCCTTCACCCTGTGTGCATGGGGGAACGGGGAGGGGGGGTATTGCTGGCAGAGGAGGGGGCTTGGGGTTTGGATCTGAGCTGTATCACTAACATTCTGTATCGCCCCTTTGCAGATATGAGAGAGCCTGTGTTCGAATTTGTGCGGCCGCCCGCTTACCATCCTCCACAGCTCAAGTTCCCACGCCACCAGCCTCTGAGGTACCTGGACAGATACCGAGACACCCAGGAGCCCACGTACGGCATTTATTAGGGGCCTGCCTTCCTCTGGAAGGCTTCCATACTGGAGTGTATGCTGGGGTGCCAGCCAGGCAGATGGGGCTGCTGGCTTCTCCACGTTCGCCCAGCTGTGAGCATCTGCACCTCTGGAGGGAAGACAAAGTCTCAGCCCATTAGCTCCCGGTTCCCCTGTAGGAGGAAGTGTGCTGGGGGTAGCAGGCATTCACGGTGCTGGCAGCTGTGTGGTCAAAGGATACTTAAAAAGGAGGTTCAGAGCAAATCTCTGGCCAGGCTGAAGTCTTACTACTGATTGTGTAGCAGAGCTGGTCAGTTAGGGTGGCAGGGTAGAGTCCCCCAGAGATACCCTGCCTTGTTTCTCTCAAAGGATTGTCTCCTCTTTTTTGCCTGTTGATAGAATAAACAGAGCCAGGCCAGCCTGGATTTCCTGCCCTTACAGCACTGTGATTTGGGGCTGTGTTGGCTTTCGTTTGTACAGTCCTCTTAAAGGGATGGGTCTGATTAAATACACTCTTGAAGATCCCGGTGGCACTGCCTTGTACTTTATCAGGTATCCCAGCCAGCTGGTAGAGAACTGGGGAGCTCAAGCAGGGGAGAAGGGCAGCCCTTCCCCTGGCTGAGGTCTCTGCTTCCCCCTTAGATGCTGCAGGGAGGGAAGAGTGCAGCTACGCAGGAGGTAAACCTGTGGAGCTGGCTTTTCCCAAGTACGTGGACTTCAGTCCCCTTCCCCTCGCTCCCTGGAGACTATGCACTCAGGGTGGATGGTTGGAGCAAAAGCAGAGCTGCAGATCTGCTGGGGTTGGGACAGACACAGAGTGGTGCCCTGGTACCCAGGCTGTGGAGAGACTCTGCTTTCTGCTGTGCTCCTCAGGGCTCTCTGTGTTTCCCCCTTTCACATGTTTAAACCCCCAAATGCCAACGTGTTCCTGCCGTGGCAGCTGCCTGTTCCCAGCTCTGCTTCCCACTTACACGTATTTTCTGAGGTTTCCCCCTTCTTCAGAGCATGAGAGCCTCCAGCAAACAATGGAGGTTGTGCTGAAATGCCAAGGCTGAAATGTTACCAGCTATACCTGAGCTGCCTGAACAAGGTGGGAACTCTCCTCCCACCTTGAAGGGCTCTGGGGTCTGGTTTAAGCCTGGAATAGGTTGCCCGGAGGAGCTGTGGCTGCCCCATGTCTGGAGGGGTTCAAGGCCAGGTTGGACAGGGCTTTGAACAACCTGGTGTGGTGGGAGATGTCCCTGCCCGTGGCATGGGGTTGGAACTCCATGATTGTTAAAGTTCTTTCCAACCCAAACCATTCTGTGATTCTATGAATCAACTGGTGAGGTGTCAACCCAGTGGGAGTGCAGGTGTCCTACAGTTCTGGGCAGACACAGGTTGTGTTAGTCCCTCTCTGAGCTCAGAATATTTCATCAGAATTTGGAGATTCAGCTCAAAGAAATGTTTTAGGGACTGAATCTATGCTGGACTGCACAGGAAGTTGTGAGGGATCCCAGGTCGCCTCCTGGGTCCAGGGAAACTCTGAGGGCTGGCTCTGAGCCTGCCTGTGACACAGAAATTGCTCTGACACCCACCCACCAGCACCCTACTGGTGAGCCCCCAGCTGCAGCACAGACCTGGTCTCCACTTGCCCTTGTAGGTGGAAGCAGAGCCGTGGGTGTGGGGAGGCTGCAGAGCCATAAACCCAGGCCGGAAGCCTGTGCAGAAGCGATAGCTCATGTGCACGGGCAAGGAGATAAGGTTTGGGCTGGAAGGTTGGGAGCTTTTTCTCCTCAAACTGAACTGTATGAAGACGGAGGCACCAGAACTGCCTCCGGGCAGAAGTCACCTGAGCAGGGACTGGGTGCCCCGACAATGTCCTTGCTGTGGTTTGGAGTACTCATGTGCACAAGGTGTCGCAAGGAACTCCTCGGGAAGAGGGGTGGGGGAACGTGCGCGGGGACACGGAGCAGCGGGAGCTGGAGTTTAACACGAAAAGATGCAAGGGCAGGATGTGGCCCCGGCTGGCTGCTGGCGTGTGTCACAGCCCTTGGCGCTGCGGAGGGAAGGTGACAAGTGGCTGCAGGAGTGGCGGGTGCCCCTCTCTGCTGGTTCCCAGGCTGGCTGAGGCCGGGAGTGCCGTACTGAGGTCACTCTGCCAAGAGGGACTGCCACGCTCTGCTCAGGGTCCCGGCCCTGGCAGAGGTAAGGATGCCAGGAAGTTCCTTCAAAGGGGGGGGGGAAAGGAGTGAAATCAGATTATACATCATACATGTGCTCGTGTGAATGTGCTCACGGGCATACACGTGGCTCTGAACCTTCTCATGTGTCTCCCTGTGCTGTTCCTGCTGCGTTTAATCCTCTCCAGAGCCTCCTGCTCTGCTTCGCAGCCCTCCCCGTCCCCGGCAGGGAGCAGCTCCAGCCCTCCCCAGCGTGAGGCACAGCCAGCAGGGCTGAGGGGACACCCGCTGAGTGTCGCTTTAAGAGCAAGCCTGGCAGGGAGCCCTGACCCGCCTCTGTGCTGCACGTCACCCTGTCTTCCTCTTTTGCCCAGCTGAGTTTCTCTTTCCCCGGCTTCTTCGCCCCCATCGCCCCGATCCCTGGTACAAGCAGGATGGCATCCCCCATCTGGCAGAAGCTGGAGTGCTCCATCTGCCTGGAGCTCTTCAAGGTGCCCGTGACCTTGCCCTGCGGGCACAACTTTTGCCACAACTGCATCAAGGACCACTGGGACAAGCAAGAGCAGGTGCCCACCGCGGCCGAGGAGGGCTACAAGTGCCCCCAGTGCCGCAGGGGCTCCGAGCAGCGTCCGCTCCTGGAGAAGAACATCACCCTGTGCAACATGGTGGAGCTGGCGAGGGATGGCGAGGCGCGGGTCGTGGGTGCGGAGAGGTGCGAGGTGGCCCAGGGCGAGCTGTGCCCGCAGCATGGGCGCCCGCTGGAGCTGTACTGCGAGGAGGAGCGGCGGTGCATCTGCTGCGTCTGCACCGTCCAGCAGTGCCAGCAGCACCGGCGAGTGCTCCTAGAGGAGGAGCGCTCTAAAAAGGAGGTGGGGATGATGGGTGGCAGGATGGGGGTGGGTGGGTGAGCAGA
>VZTM01032539.1:487604-497815 GCA_013400555.1 Jacana jacana
TGGCGGCGACGCGGTCGTGCCTGGTTTGCCTGGCTTCTTTCTGCGGAGCCCACCTGGAGCCTCACCGCCGGGCCCCCGCCTTCCGAGCCCACCGCCTGGTGGCCCCGCTGCGGCGGCTGGAGGAGGGTCTCTGCCCCCGTCACCTCCAGCCCCTCGACGGCTTCTGCCGGGCCGAGCAAACCTGCGTCTGTGCCCGCTGTCGCGCCCACGAGCATCGCGCCCACGACGTGGTGCCCCTCGAGAAGGAGCGCGAACACAAGGAGGTGCGTGGAGGGAGGCACTGGGGGGGTGGTGGTGGAGGGGGTGCNTGCTGCACCCCTTGTCCCCACGCAGGAACTACTAACCCTGGTGGCTGTAAGGGATATGGTGCTTGTGGGGCATCCTGGGTGGGGTGAGGTGTGGTATCCCCTGGGAGGGGTCCATGCTGCACCCATGCCCCCACGGGGGACCTAATCCCCACATGGGACCTAGTCCCCACGTGGAAGGTGTTGCCGGTGCAGCAGTTGGGGGGGATGTTCTGTGTGGGGTGGGGATGGTAACGTGGTCTGGGGCAGCAGATTCCAGGGGGCAGAGGATGCTCGCTGGGGGTAACAGACCTCTGGGAGGAAGGGGGATTGGAATGGGTTGGCAACAGCTTCGCAGGACAGGAGGAGATTTGTGTGCAGCGACTATCCCTGGGGTCAGCAGATCCCCAGAGAGGGTCAGCATGCTCCCCCCATCATGGGGGTGATGGGGTGCTGTGCCATCAGGGCACCCTGTGAGGTGGGGACAAGACCGGCAGACCAGGACAGGCATTAGGGGCAAGCTCCCTGGGTTTGCTTCTGCTGTGGGGCTGAACTCGCAATCCCAGTGGGTGTAGGGCTGGGGGCCAGGGCTCCCGGGACACCCCGCTGTGGCCGCCCCCGCGGTCATGGGGCACCCGTCTTCTCCATCTCGTTCCCACAGCTCCGTCGAGGCGGCTTTTCTCGGCGCGCTGGCAGCCTTCCCGGCCGCCGCTCCCGCTCCACCAGCCCTTTGTGTCCTGGTGGTTTTGGCAGCGGGGTTTTTTCCGTCACTCCCATTCCCAGATGCGGCTGAGTCACCTCCCAGATTCGCACCCACGAGCCTCCCCGGGAGCCAGGGCTCCAAGCCCAACGCCGTGCTGCCTTCTTGGGCACTGCTGCCTTGAGCGCGTGGGGCCTCTGCGGGCTGCAGGCAGAGGGGAGCCTGCGAGGCTCGTGGCGTCGTGGCCTCCCCTGTCTGCGTGGGGCACTTGGAGACCTTGGAAGGGTTTGCTTTTTCCAGGGGAGAGCCCGGGGGCTGCGGACACTCTGGCGGGGAGCACAGTGGCAGCCCTGAGCCAGCTCCCACTCTCCTGTGGGCTCTTGGAAAACCCTTTTGCTGGCGTTATTAGTCACCAGGTGCCTTAAAATAGAAAGCGTGTGTGATCCCAGCCCCGAGGAGCTGACAGGCCTCAGCAGCCGCTGCCTAACGTCACTGCACGCCTCTGTGACCGCTCTCTGCCTCTCTGCCACCGCCCTGGCGCTGCTGGGTGGGAAGGATGGATGGGGAGAGCACCAGTCCCCCATTTGCCATGCACTAAGCTGGGGGCTGAGCATCAGGAGAGAGAAGAACTGCCCTGGCTGGGGACACGATGCCCTCCTGTGTCCCAAGGGACCTGTCCTGATGACGGGCAACGGCTGGTGCTAACAATAGCGTGTCAGGAAATGCCGCATTTGAACGGTGCTTCCTTTGCAGCCACGCAACAACCTGTGCTCCTGAGCCTGGTTTGCTTCACTCCTAATGAGAAACCCCCAGGGGACTCAGCACTGTGTTTCTGAGAGCTCTGGGCCTGCCCTTCAGCTTCCTCAACTGTCCCAGGCAGCTTCTTCCCTAGCCTGGGGATACACGCTAAGGACCTAAGGACGTGCAGCTGAGCTGCCCTTGCTGCAATCGCTGCCCAATGGTTTTGCTTTCAATTCCTATTTGGCTTGGTTTGCGCTGGGAGCAGGGTGGGGAGCATGGAGCTGGGCACGACCCTTTGCAGCTGCTCCTTTGGTTTTCCAGCTGAGTGAGAAGGGATGTTTGCAGTTTGGACGTTGCAGGGGAGGAGAACGGGAAAACTCACAGTTCCCCTTGCACCCTTCATCTGAAGCCTGATAGCAAGGACATGGTCAGAGAGTGGGATGTGGGTCCCGTGCTCCTCCCTGCTGCTGGGATAGTGAGGCACATCTCAGCATTTGTCCTTTGTGTCCACAGGCCCAACAAGCCAAATTCCTAAGTGATGTGGAGAACGAGCTGGAGGAGCTGGCAGTCACCATTGCGCAGGCCAAGAAGATGGTGGAGCTCATTAAGGTGACTCTGCGATGGCTTCACTCCGTTAGGGTAGCTCTGCTGGGCCAGGGAGCAGAGGCAAAGGGACCAGGAGCTTCTGGGTTGTGTGGGGTGTAGAGGTGGTGCCCAGAGGGAAGCAAGTGTTCCATACAATGATGGTGACCCTGGCAAGGATTCTTGTTTCTCATCTTTGCTAGCCCTCGTGGCACCTCTGGTTGCTTTCATTTGCAACCTGGAAGGAGGAATGGGGCAAGAACCATGCAAGAGCATCGCTGGCTCTTCCACTTTCTCTGTCCAGGCTCATGGGGATTTGGTCCCCTTTGGCCCTTGTGAAACCATGTCACTTCACCACCTGGGGACATGAGACATGGTGGAGCAGTAAGAGACCATGCCCAGCCAGATCCTGGACACCTGGGTTGTAAAGTGCTCTGACTTTTTGGGTGAAGGGGACTATGGGCTGACAGGGGGACTCCACAGAGCTCAGACCTGGGTGCTTGGCAGGGCACAAAGGGTGCTCTCCTGTACCTTTGCCTGCAGGAGGTGACCCTCACCCGTCTCTCCTTGCGCTCAGGGTGCTGCCACGAAGGAGAGGGAGAGAGTCGAGAAGCTCTTTGGAGAAGCCTCTGAGGTCCTGGCAACCTTCCAGAAGGAGGTGGCTGGATTCATCGAGGACGGGGAGCGCTCCATGCTGGGGGAGGCCGAGGCCGATCTGCGCTGGAAGGAGGAGAGGCGAGCGAAGTTGGCCCAGTGCAAGCAAAACCTGGAGAATGTCCCCAGCACCGACACCATCTACTTCCTCCAGGTGCCTGGCTGGGATGGGGCAAGGAGAAGGAGCCAGTAATGTTGCCTTTTGGGGGTTTTGTCCTGTCTCAAGTGAAGCTGGGTTCCATGAGCCCTCGGACAACAAGGGCTGCAGAGTCTCACTCCTGTTGGCAGAGCCTTCTCCCCTCCCTGCTCCCAGGGACACCAGGTGGCCAGGACTTTCTCCTCCCTCACCCTGACCTCCATCCTGACTGTGACTTAGGAGAAGCTGCCTGGGCTGGGTACCTTAGTGTGGGGGGGCAGACACCAAAAGGTTGGGGTGCCCCACTGCCCCCACCCTGCATCTCCCCTGCCCCCTCCCCAGCAGCCCAGCAAGAGGAGACCTTTTTGGGAAAAGACACTGCTCCATGCGAGGTGGGAATTGCCTGAGTCCAGGTTTGAAAGGGAGCGAAGAGAAGGTGCCAGAAATGCGTGGCTGGGAAAGCTTTCTCCTCCCTTTTGCAAGGCTGTCCTTGGGCCAAGCCCTGCAAGCTGCCAGTTCCCAAATCCTCCGGGGCAGGGTGGGGTTGTGGAACAAGAGACAACTTCGGCTTGTTTGAAACCTCCTGAAACTCCCCCCTTTTATTTTATTTTATTTATTTATTATTTTTTATTATTTTTTTTGGCTCAGGAATTTCAAGCTTTAAAAGTGGCCATGGAAGAAAACTTCTCCCCGGCGCTGAGCTTGCAGAAGGAGCTGAATTTCACCAAATGCACCCAGGCTGTGAACGCCATCAAGGATGTGCTGTCTGCTGCCTGCAAAAACCAGTGGGACCACTTGCAGGGGAAAGGAATCGATGGGCTGAGTTTCCAGGAGATGGAAGAAGGTTTGTGCTCACCCAACCCCTCTGCTTGGAGGTCATCCCGTCACCCTCCATCCTCCCTGCGTAGGTGGGAGATGTCTGCAGTATCGATGTCTCCGGCGAGCGCTGGCCCCTGTCCCGCCAGCCCTGGAAGCTGCTGGGCAGGGTTGTGCTGCACGTTGCTCAATCCCTGTCTGGGCTTTTGCCTCCTCTTTGAGGTTTTATGATTTTTTTCCACAGAGACCGGAGGCTGCAGAGGCAACAAACAGCCTGGGAGTTAGGCAGGGCCCTGTGGGAGGGGGCAAGTGGCCAAAGTGGCCTCCCATGAAAGGGGACTCTTTCTTCCCAGCACAGATGATCCTCTTCATGGGGCAGGCTGTGGTCTCCCAAACCTGCCAGGGTTAGAAAGCCACCGTGGCAGCTGGCTCCTGAGCTCACTCTTCTCTCATTTGCTCGGATGACCAGAGGAATGGCAGATGGTTCCTTGCCAACCTCCTGCCCATCTCCCTGGGGTGGCAAAGGTGGCATCTGTCCTTTCCCATGTCTGAGCCAGCAGAGGTGTGCAGGGGGTGCTGGCTGGGGCTCGGGGGCTGCAGCAGCTGGGTACCACCAGGGTGTCACTGGTAGCATGGGGGGGGGCAATGCTTCAGTAACACCTTTCTTTGAGGCACCAGAAACGTTTCTTTGCTGATAGCAAACCCTTCTGTCCCTGTCTCTGCAGCGTTGGCCGAGTCCCGATTTCCAGAGAAGTCAAACAATCCCGCCTGCCTGGAGAACCGTGATTACTTCCTCAAATGTAAGTGAGGGACAGTTTTGCTTTGACAGTTGTTACTAAGATCATCTTCCCTTTCCTCTCTCCTGGCCAGCCGGCTCCTTCCCATATGCCTGGCAGGAGCGCTGCTGCCACCAGAGGAAATATTGCTCGGCCACAGAGGAAGCCTCCTTGCTTTCCTGACAACGGTCTGTCATGGTTTCAGCCAAATTTACCAAAATCAAGCCTTTGACAGATGGCCCTTCCTCCCCTCAAAAAGAAGGGAGAGGAAGAAGATAAGGAGATTTACGAGTTTAGAATGAACTAAACTACTTTAATGAGTATTAATGCTAAAATTAAAACAAACAAACAAACAAACAAAAAAAAGAAAATAACGAAATAGATACAATGTTTACAAAACTGAATCAAGCTCCCAGGATGATGCTCACATCACCAGCAGCATCAGGAAAAGTCCCAGACTGGACTCGGTGACCGACAGGAGCTGGATTCCAGCTCTGGAGTCAGGAATGCTGGGATCAGGGTCAGAGGCAGAGGAACAGACAGGATCCTCCTCAGACGTCGGCCACCGCAGAGAGAGAGTTGCCCCTTTGATCCCTCAGCTTTTACACTGAGCATGATGGGGATGGGATGGAGCACCCTGTTGGTCAGTTTGGGGTCCCCTGTCCTGTCTACTCCTCCCCACAGGGGTGACCCCTCAATGCTTTTCCAGTTCCAACCCTCCCATGGGGCAAATCCCGCCATTCCCTGCCCTTGGCTGTTCCAGCAATAAGTCCAAGCCAGGGCCTCTCTGCACCATCCCTTGGGGTGATCAGGGCTGGTCGCTGGGAGAGTGAGCAGTTTCTGAACAATCTGCTGCTCAGTTCAGAGTTTAGTGAGTTAGAAGAGGCCCAGCTAAAAAAAAGGAAAATTACTGAACAGAAAATTGGTTCTGTTTTGTCTCAAACCAGGACACAGTTGTAATCTGTTTAGGTGATATTTATTTTCCCTTGTCTGTGGTTCTGCCGGGCCGGCTGCCGGGGGGAGCTGCAGGCGTACCTTGTAATTTCTGCTGCTTCCAGACCTTCACGGATTGAATCCTCTGTTAAATTAGATCAGAGCCTGTGCATCTGCCTTGCTGGCTGCAGAACAGGGGATGGATGAGGGGCAGCTCCAGGGGCAGCCGAGAGATGATTCAGTGGCTGAGCAGAGACAGTGGGGCAGAAGGGGCTGAAGCTGGAGGGTGCAGGGCTGCACGTGGGCTCCAACACCCCACAGGTCTGCCTGAAGCCTGATGGAGGATGCAGGGTCACCCACTGAGATGTCTGTAGGAGACAAGATCTACCTACATTCTCCAATGTGTGGTATGGTTGAGATGACTGAAGAGCCCCTCTGCTCTCTCCTCTGCCCAGTTACCTGTGGTCATCCTGCTTTTGGGAGCATCAGCTCTTTCAGCCCTTTATCTCCATCAGCTGAAGCTGGCCGTGGGATTTAAAAGCAAAAGGATAGAGTGATGGTAGAAGTCAGGAAGGATTGTGTGAATTGCTGAAGTCTGGAGCAGGGGCTCAGAGAGGGAAGGGCTGGGGAGATTTCCTTCCGTTTTCCTCTTCATCCTCGCATCTCCTTCTTGCCCCACACAGTTGCCTTCATCATTGACCTGGACAGTGACACGGCTGACAAGTTCATCCAGCTGTTTGGCACCAAAGGGGCCAAGCGGGTGCTGTGCCCCATCCCCTACCCCGAGAGTCCGACCCGGTTCATCAACTGCGAGCAGGTGCTGGGCGTGAACCTCATGAATCGGGGCAACTACTACTGGGAGGTGGAGATCATTGATGGCTGGATCAGCATCGGAGTCATCGCTGAGGACTTTGACCCCCGGGAGTCCTACAACCGTGGGCGCCTGGGGCGGAATGAGAAGTCCTGCTGCCTGCAGTGGAATGGACAGAACTACGTGGCCTGGTTTGGTGGCTTTGAGTCTGTCATCCAGCAGCCGTTTTTCCACACAATCGGGGTCTTCCTGGAGTATTCGGAGAAGGCCCTGACCTTCTATGGAGTCAAGGACTCCAAGATGACCTGCCTGCAGCAGCTCAAGGTCTCCCATTTTGCCAAGGGTCAGTTTGACCCCTTCCAGAACAAGATCAACCACCAATTCACCTCTCTCTTCTTATGCAAGCTGAAACCAGCCTTCTTCCTGGAGAGTGTCGATGCCCACCTGCAGATCGGGCCACTGAAGAAAGACTGCGTTTCGGTGCTAAAGCGTAGGTAACTGCCCGGAGAGCAGGAGCACGGGAAGGCCCAGAAGAGTCTCTCCTGTGCCTCTTGCTGCCATCACAGCTTCCCTTCGTTGTATTTCTCTGTGGCAGCCATCCCTCCCGGCTCTGTGCTGTTGGTGGCCCAGGGGTGGATGAAGCTGGCTGGCGGGCAGAGCCCCGGGCTGGGAGCCAGGCGGGAGCCGGATCCAAGTGCCATCTCTGCTGCTGAGCCACTAAGCCCCAACTCAGGCGAGTCTGTGCTGCTCCCTCCCTTCAGTTTCCCTTTCTGGACATCAGGGACAGCGATACAGCCTTTCTTGGTAAAGCCCATTGCTCAGGAGAAGTGCCATGTAGATCTGAAGCTGTGCCTTGGCCAGCTGCCGGGCTGCCAGGTCCCTCTCCTTAATATCTCCATGCACTGTCCTGGTGACTTGCACGGATGCTCTGCTTTGTGCCTCATCTCAATCCGTGTGTTGCTGCTGCTGCTTTTTAAAGCCCTGGCTCATCAACACCTTCCACATGCTCCTTATGAAGTGCCTTGGAAGTAGTGAGCCCAACACGGGCTGGGCAAACCCCAAAGCAGATGTGGTCACTTCCCTGGTGCCCACATCACCCTCGTGCCTTGGTGTGGGTGAGCAGGGTGCTCCGGGGTTGGGGGGAGACGATGACATGCAGTGGGACCCAGGCAGGGGGGTATGTAGGAGACAAACTGGATGCAGGAGTGATGCTGCGGTGACCCCGTGGGGCTGACCTCTAATTAGTGCTGGAAAAATGTGAAACGAGCATCTTTGCCCTCCCCTCATGCTCCGGCCAGCGGGTATTTTGAACACTGGTCTGTGGCCAGGTGTAATGGGGAATTGCCATGGTGTGTTGGAGCCCCACCTCAGCCAAAAAATTCCCAGCTGGGAAAGGGGGGAAGCAGCAGCACCATTCCTGCCTTCAGATGGCAAAGCGAGCAGCATGAAACAGTTTTTTGAGGACGTGCTTTTAGAAAACACGTTCCCCAGGAACTGCTTATAGAAGCTTTACAGCCAAATTCTGCCCCCCACTGCCATGGTTTGATGACCTTGCTATTTGAGGAGGTTTTAATATTAAACTCCCAGCTCTTAAAGTACCGTGGGCACACTTGAGCTGTACCCCTCAGCTTAAGAGAGTTTTCTAAGTGACAAAGAGGTGCTGTGAGAATGTCCCAGGGAGAAATGGTTTATTTTAGGGACAGCCTTGAGTGCATCGATAAAAGGCTCAGCCTCAGGCAGTTCCTGAATGACCCTTTGAGACTCTGGCAATCAGTGACAAAAAACAACTCTCAAGCAAGCGTCCCCTCCAGGAAAGGTGGAAACTTAAGGCTGAGAGCCAAAAATGCCAGTTCACGTGTCCAAAGGGAGCTTTTCCAGAAGAAAAATACAGAAACGCCGTCTGTAAGGGCAGCACAGTACAGCCCCTGTCTGGGCGCAGCGTGCTTTTCCACAAGTTTGTTTTTTTCTGGGATTCCTTTGCTACCTACCTCCTAAAGCTCGCTTTACAGAACCCTAGTGCTGTGTAACATGGACCTAGAGAGAAAAAATACCAGGTCAGTTTCCTCACTTGGTGTGAGTGAGTCAGTGGTGACGCATCAATGGTCAACAGAGATGGAAAACGGCCCATTTAGCTAAATATGTAGGTATATATATATATATATTCCCCAAAGGATAAGCTGGAAATCATAGTGCTGTATTCAGGGGCAGCCAAGGGAAAAAAGTGAACGTGACTAAAGAGGCAGCCCCAAAGCTGAGAGGTTTACAGTTAAAGCCACATTTACATAAACACTGGAGCCTAAAAGCTCCTTTACTGTAACTCCTTTGCCAGTGCTGCCAATTAATGCTGGTGCAGGAAGAGGTGCCGGTCCCCAGTGATGTGGGCTCCCCTTGCAGAGGCTGAAGGCTCCGACCGCAGCCACCCCCTCCCCAGGACAGGGCTGGTGAGTGGGTCTGGGAAGGGAAAGCCTGGGGTGTGCCTGCAAATCCCTTCTCTTCCTCCTCCGCAAGCGGCGATTCCTAAAATCCCGCAGGCGGTGGGAAAAGGGGAGGCAGGGCTTCCAGAGTGAAATCTTCGGATGCAATCTTGGCCTTTCCCAGCCAGCGGGAATGCTGCCCGGACTTCTGTCCAGATGGGAATTCACTTCCCGTCTCCGGAGCTCCTGCCTCAAAACCGCTTTGTTTGGGCTCCCGCCGCTCGCTCCCCCAAAGGCAAATCTCAGCCTTTGCACGAGATGTCAGCGGTGACACAGCCCAGGCGGCCCCGCTGTTTTCTTACCACCAGTGAGGACCGGGGCTCAGAAATGCCTTACCCGACAAGAGACGTGGGGATGTGACACAGCCCCATGCGTGGTCACATCCCAGGAAGAAGAGGAAGGTACCCCTGACCTCCGCTGCACGCCTGCAGGAAGAGATCTCGCAGACGGGCTCCCAGCTCAACTCCGTCTGGGCTCTAAATTTCATTTATTCCGGCAAAACTCCCTCTGTTCTCAGCCAGGAGTTTTGCCAGAGTAAATAAGAGCGGATCCAGGCCTTTGCCCTGTTTCTTTTCACCGTAGGCGGACAGATTGCCCCGCGGGGACAGCCGTGCCCCAGCCACCCGGCCCTCCCGTCCCCGCGCTGCCCAAGGCACAGGCGTGAGTCTCCGAAGCTCCCCCAGGGTTGGGGATGGTTCTGCAGGATCTCACTGCTCTCCCTTTCCATCCTGCAACCAACATGAGAGCAGCTCAGGAGGACACGTCCAGCAGTCGGGCAGTTTTGCTGCTGGTTGGGCTGCTGCTTATTTTGTGCTTAATTTACCTTAATTCCCAGCCCCAAGAGCTGGGATGTTGATACACAGCTTTTCGGAGGGATTTGAGGGCTTGACCGACCCTCTCCTTCCCGCTGCCTGCTTTTATCCCGGTGGGAAGCTCTTTAAATCCTCATGGTTTTAGGGCATAGAGCAACTTCTGACCCATTGAAAGCAGGAGCAATCCTCCCACCCGAGGGGTTGGACCAGAGTGTGCTCCGCATTGCCAATAATTTTGGGGCGTAAACTGGAAGGATTGGGAACCCTGCGCTCTTGCCAGCTCCGGATCGCCGGGTCCCACTGCGAAGGGACGGGGTTTAAACGCGGAGCGTGGTGAGTTCAGACAGACAGACAGACAGACAGCACTTGGCAATTCAAATTCCACAGTCCCTCGAGTTACTTCTGCTGTCACAGTGTTCCTCTTTTTAAATAGGTTTGTTTTCTTTTATTCCAAGTAGAGTTACTGCATATTTTACAATGGGGGGGGGGGGG
>VZTM01032539.1:497855-582793 GCA_013400555.1 Jacana jacana
ACAACCCTGTAACAGAATAATATAATGATGTTAGAGATTATGATTTACCATTAAATATTACACAAACATCACCCTGGGTTGTTTTTCCTTTGAATACCAAACGTTATAGCTGTGCCCTTATCTCGTGTTTATTTTCCCACCTCCTGTACATCTGGGGTAAAATAATGCAGATTTTTCTTTTCCAAGCGCGGGAGTTGTGCCAAAGACGCGGTTCTAGCGCTCGACCCCAGGAGCGGAAGAATCCTAAACTCCCATGACAACATGGGCAGTCCTGGGCAATTGAAAACAATGAATTGTTTTGAATTCTCTTCTTTCCACCCCTGCCCTCAGCTTAGAAATAACAAAGATGAACAGATTCGGTGCTGTTTCCTCAGCGTTTTCGGTTCTGGGTGTAAATTTGCAGGTTTTTCTCTGCGCTGAGGAGCCCTAGAGTGTCCCACGCACGCTGGCACCTTTTCCGAACGAAGGCTGAGTTCCTTAATACTAAATATCAGCTGGAGCTAGGAGAAAACACACAGGATGGAGCCAGCCTTAGTTCGTGCGAGGTGGCATCGCTTCAGCTGGGCGCACTGCTGGAAGCCGAGTGCCTGTTTGCTCCTGACTTTAATAGGAGAGGAACCAGGACCGTTTGTTACAACCACTTCTTAAAAGGGAAACTTACAGCTTATTGGAAAAAAAAAAAAAGCGGATATGAAAAGCCCAAACTCGCTCTTTTCCTGCCAAGAACTCTACAGATTATGTCACTGCCTGTATTTCAATCTGTTTTCCATTGTGCAGCTTTTCTGCTTCCCCCCCACCCCCTGCCCCTGCCCCCCACATCTGGTCCTCAGGCGCCTCTGACAGGGCCGGGCTGCAAAAGCTGCAAGGCAAAAACTCAAATCCATATAAAAAGATATACTTCAGAGATAACAAAACCCGATGTAATTTAGGGTAACATAGGCTCTTAGTATATATTTGTCTGTTGTTTATATAGAGTTGTCAGTTATTGATATGAGGAGCCCATCAAAACAGTTGGGTAGTTGCTCAGGGCTTCTATTTCTAATTAAATTATACAATCACAATTTTTTTAAGAGTTCCTCCTGCTTGCACACCTGGAGGCAGCAGATCAGACCCTTTCGGTAGCCCTGCAAACACCGCAGGTATTTTTCTGCTCCCAGATTCCATCCCTCCAGGCAGAGAGACAGGGTCTCCTCCTGCTTACAGGGCGGTTCCAGTTTAACTCTCTCCAATACAAAAAGGGGTAGGTTTAAGATGGGATTGATTCCAGCAGGGAGAGCAGCCAACACTGGGCTCAAAAACCCATTTGCAAGTGTGCACAACATGAAACACCAAATGTGAAATTTAAAAAAAAAAAAAAGTCTTGGAAATGGAGCAGGCATCTTTAAGGGGCTACAGCTCATTTTATGTGCAGCTCCATCACATACATGGGATTATTTTAATTCTGCCCAACCCAACACCTGAATCCTGCCTTGCCTGCCCCCTGAACATCCAACTTTGCCTCCATTTCACTTAATTCTGGGCTTTTCCCAGGGAGATCCTGCCAAGCAGTGTTAAAATTGCTTGTGGTTGCATGGGATGAGCAAAACAGCCCCTCCTTGCACGCAGAACTGGACCGCCTCCAAGGGAAAATGTTTTACCCACTAGTGAGGCAGCCAGGAAATGTCTTCAGGATAAAAAATGAGATGGAAATCGCAGGAAAATACTGCATTTTAAAACAAAAGGCTGGTTTGAATTCCATCAGCGTGCTCTGCGAACTCCCTCCCACAAAGCACCACTATTCTGGAGCATCCTTGTGAGACTAAAAGCCAGAAAAACTTCTGCCAAGACCAGGCGGGCTCTGAATAACTTAAATAATTTTATTATATATGATCAACAGGGCATGTAATCAGATGATTAGTGGGTTTATAAACACGCCAGAGAGCTCTCCCAGAAAGGAGTCTGGTTCTTTGGATTACCCCTACTGTCCCATCCAGCCTGGCCTTGAACCCCTCCAGGGATGGGGCATTCACAGCTTCTCTGGGCAACCTGGGCCAGGGTCTCTCCTCCAATTTCTTCCTGCTATCTCATCTAAACCTACCTTCTCCCAGTTTGAAACCATTACTCCTCTTTTCATCACTCCCCTTCCTGATCAAGAGTCCCTCCCCAGCTTTCCTGGAGTTCCTTTAGGGACTGGAAGGGGCTTCAAGGTCTCCCCGGAGCCTCCTCTTCTCCAGGCTGAACTCCCCCCCAACTCTCTCAGCCTGTCCTCACAGCAGAGGGGCTCCAGCCCTCCCAGCATCTTCGTGGCCTCCTCTGGATCTGCTCCGACGTTCTTCTTGTGGCAGGAGCAAGGTGACAGGAGCAAGGAGGGAGGTGGTGGAGGCTGTGGGTCTCCTCAGGGATGGTTAGGCCTGGGATAGCACTTGCCAACAGCTTGTGGGCCTTCTGCTCTGGGCTTTGGTGTGGGGCGATGGAGTTGTTTAGGGGTGAGAGGGGTGGAAAGCACTCCTAGAACCGAGCAGTCCTCGGGCCGTCCCAGCGGCGGTCACGACTTCTGAAGGCTGTTGGGGATGTCGTGTGTTGGGGGTGTCGTGGCGGCCACTAGAACGGCCCGGGGACTACAACTCCCAGCATGCACCCGCGCGTCACGTCCCGCCATGCCTAGCTCCCGCCGTCGCGTCACGCTGCGCAGGCGCAGAGCGGGTTTGGCGCTGGAAGGAGGCAGGAGGCGGCGGCGGCGGCCATGGCGTTGAATAGGAACCACTCGGAAGGTGGCGGCGTCATCGTTAACAACAGCGAGAAGTGAGATGCCGTCCCTTTCTCCCTACCCTTCGGTCGCCAGGGGGTAGCGGGGAGCTGTCTTCCCCCCTTCCCCTCTCAGGGTTGTATGGCGGGGGGGGTGGTACTGAGGGGCTTGGGGTGCTGGTTTAACCCTCTTGGTGCCGACGTGCGTGGCCTCGTCCTCCCCTCTTCTCCCTACGGTTGTCTCTCCCTACGGTTGTCGGGGCTGCATGTATCCCCCTGCCCCAGGGACTCCCCCGGCGGAGCTCTGCTAGGCCGCAGCCGCGGGCCTTCCCTCCTCACGCCGCTCCTCTCCGCGGCCTGTCTGCCCCCCTGCCTGCTGCCAGCCCCTACTGCTGCCCCCAGCCTCCCCCCGATCACTCGGTGAGGGCTGGCAGAGCCCAGTCCCCAACCAGGTGATTCTGGCCTGGACCCAAGCTTCATCCTTCTCTTGCCACCCGCTGCTGCAGGAAAGCCGGGGTGCTGCACCTGCACTGTGCCTCTGTTCGAAAGTTGCCGGCTTGGGGACTGCTAGGCCTCCTCCCTGGTTTGGTTTGCTTTGGTTTGGTTCCTTGGACACACCCCCCCTCCGTGTGTTTGGGAAGCGGCAGCAGTGTTGGAAAAAGGTGCTAGGCTATAACCATGGAAACAGAAAGCCTCCACAGAGCTGCCTCTGTCTGCATGGCAATGGGCTGTCCTTACCCTCTGTGTCTGCCAGTGTGTCTCAGTTCTGACGTGGCAGTCACCTGCTTGTGGGACAAAGGAGAAGTTCATTCTTCAGGGCTTCTTTCCACAAAATTTCCTGTTGGTACAGGAATTCTGCATCTGGCTTCCTGTTGGGATGTGACCCCTTCTGAGAGGAATTTATTCAGAGCAACTCTGAGGCTTAAATTTGCATTCATTGAAACAAACAGCAGCAGCTTAATGTGTTACTCTTCCCAGTTGTCAGCCTGTCTTGGATCAGGGTTACCTCCTGTGCTGATAGTTGATTCAGCTGATATAGCTGATGTGTTGTAGCCTGAAGAGGCTGCCGGACCCTGTGCCCATCCAGAGCTTTTGCTGGAGGGACGGGTACTTGCTGGCAGAAGGGAAACGTGAGAGACTGATGGTGGTAACACATAAGCCACCAAAGGTAACGGTGGTGGAGGTTTCTCCAGCTTTAGGGATTAGAGTCCCTAATGTGGATACTGTTATGTCAATACAAGTTACCCTCTGAATCCGTGCAAGGGTATTGCACTGCTTTTAATCAGGTCAGTTTCTAATTGAGAATTAAGGAGTCAGTGCGGACAACATGGGTTAGTGAAGTCTAGTGCCAAGAAAGGGGAGTTCCTCTTGATGACATTTGTGTGACAGAGATGCTTAAGCTGTGGTTTAAGCCCTTCAACAGCTGTGTTGCATAAGGCAGTCTGAGCAGTTCCCGCTTAGCAGTCCTTCCTCTGTTGTGTTACTTGTGGTGCAGTAATTTCTGCACAGGAGTGTGTAGAAATGCAACAACTTTAAGAAAAAATAAACATGTGTATATATATATATATGTCTTGGGAGGTTGATTGGTTCAATTGACTCGATTCAGTGCCTGGCTCTCCAGACTGCGGTAGCTGTGCCAGCATACTGAGCAGGGAACACAAGGCTGAGAACAAGCAGCCAGTACTATTTCAGTTGCTGTTGCCAACAACAGAAGAATGCAAGGCAGACTGGTTTTGTCAGACTGCTGAGTGCTGGTCTGAGGATAAAACCAGTTTTGGAGGTCAGTAAACTTCCCTGTGTATTGCACTTCTGCCCTGAGCTGTAACACTGTGTCTCTGTGTCTGGAGGATGGAGCCGGACTCTTTTCAGTGGTTCCCAGTGACAGGACAAGGGGCAATGGGCACAAGCTGGAACAGAGGAAGTTCCACTCAAATAAGAGGAAAAACTTCTTTGGGGTGAGGGTGGCAGAGCCCTGGCAGAGGCTGCCCAGGGAGGGTGTGGAGTCCCCTTCTCTGGAGACCTTCAAGCCCCACCTGGATGCAGTCCTGAGGGATGTGCTCTGGGCTTTAGCAGAGGAGTGGGACTGGGTGATCTCTAGAGGTTCCTTCCAGCTCTGACAATTCCGTGATTCTCTCATCTTGTCTGCAGCGTGTTGATGACCTATGATCACGTAGAAATTACCTTCAGTGATATCGAACCTATGCCAGATGCCTTCAAAGGGACCAAGAAAGGGAGTGTTTTCTTGACTCCCTACCGAGTAAGTACTAAAAGGTTTTATCTTGTGTAAGGAGATAAAGGCTCTTTGCAATTCTGTATTTAAACATCCTCAATGCATAAAAGTCAGGATAATCTGCTGCCCCTTGAAGCATGGCTCATTCTCTCCCTCTTGGAAGCATTATGAATTCATTGCAAATCCTATCTATTTGTCAAAAGATAATAAATCTGATTAGTTCTTAAACAGGCAGCTGTTGAGTCTGTCAGGCGTCTTCAAGACTGGAAATTAGCAATGGTCTGGAAGTGCTGAATGCCACAGCCCAGCTACTAAATCATAGCTGTGTGGAGCAGCAAGTTCTCTGGAAGCTGGGAGGAGCATTATCTGAGCAAGGGTAGCCTTCCTGGAAGCCTGTCTTGCCTCCAGGCTTTGGTTTACCCTGGTGGCTGTTCTGTGTAGCTTCTGGCTTGCAGAACTGACAGAGCTTCAGATGTGGGATGGAGTTTCAGTCCATGGAAAAGTCTCTTCAGATATTAAATTGGGGCTGTGCTTTCTGTTTGTTCCTGAATACCCTTTGTAATGTTATTTTCTTTTCAGGTTATCTTTGTATCGAAGGGAAAGGATGCAATGCAGTCCTTTGTGATGCCCTTTTATTTGTTGAAAGATTGTGAGATTAAGCAGCCGGTCTTTGGAGCAAATTACATCAAGGGTACAGTGAAAGCAGAGGCAGGAGGTATGTACAGTGCAGATTGATGTTCTCTTAGCTCAATTGCACAATTCATAGCAAAGTATCTGGTGTAACTGAAACAGGACACCGACCAAGAGGGTTCTTACAGTACTGCTAAAATGTGTTTCTTTCTTTGAAACCAGCAGCTAAAAATACTCCCCTTGTCTGCTCCATTAAAGTCACAATGAGCAGATCTGGTCTGCAGCTGATCTCCTTCCTGCCCTCTGTGCGAAAGGCTGCATCCCTGCAGTCAGGTGATATCCCCCAGTGACCATCAGAGCTGTTGGGGAGCGAGGATGTCGTTTTACTTTGCTCAGTTGGGGTTCCCTGTTCGTTCTGCATCCAGGTCCTCCTGTGCCAAAGGCTCGTGATCCTTTCTGGATCTGTTTGGGTTTTCAGGTGTGGATCTCCAGAGCTCTGTTCTCCCCTACCAAATTGTTGTGTGATTCAAGGGATGACATGCTTTTGCTGTAGTGCATTTAGCAGTAAAAATGGCACTTGGAAGAGAATGGACTGTCTTAAAATCAGGGAATCTTCAAGGGGTGGTTTTGTATATTGATCAACAAGGAGGCTGGGGTAGACATTTTCAAGAGCATTTTTTTTTTAATCACTGTTTTATCTTCCCCTTTTTTACCAAAGGCACATAGTTTGGTAAACTCTTCATCCCCAGCTTGGTTTAGTCTATTGGTTGTGGCACTGAAGTCACGGTGCCGTGCTTAAGAGATTTCAGTCTGTAATCCTGAAATCAGCATCGTGGCTTCTGTGTGGGAGCAAAGTGGGACTGTCCAGCCTGAGAGCAAGCCCTTGCAGTAACAACAAACTCTGCAAACTCTGTGAAAGGCAAATGGCTGTAGCTAAATCTTTGTGAGTTTTCCCCAGACCTGTCTCCTTTGATGAGGAAGTTGCTTTAACAGCTGTGAGTCTGGTGTAGCTCAAAAGGCTCTTTAATCTACATGTCCCTGTTCTAGCACCGACACAGCTTCGGCTTTGATCCAGTTGTTGGGACTCTGGGCTGTGTGTGTTTTGCTTTTTGAGTCTGGATTGTGAGATGTCACTCTTTTTTTTTTATTATTATTATTATCCTGACTTGAAATGTCTTCATGGACTCGAGTGGATCAATGTGGACGGTGGTTTTCATTAAGCTCTTTGCTTCATTGGGCGCTCAGACTCCCAAACTCATTTGTAGCTGACAGGTGGGTGTAGTTGCAAAGGCCTTTTAGCAAAAGGAATGAAGGAAATCCATGTCTGATGCACTAATCTCACACAAAGCTGGAGCAAATCCACACTCCCAGCAGCTGGTGTGGAAATAGGCACAACATTGGGAAGCTTTTGAATGTCTTCCTCATGGATGTTTCTTCAGGTGTCTCTTGGCCTGAACATACTGTCCAGTGTGGGTTGTTTGGTTTGGTTTTTTTTTCTGATAATAAGCTAATTCTGCCCCAGTATCTGTATTTTTTTTCTTCTCAGATATTTGAGTTAAGCTCCTTCAGGAACTCTATGCAGGGCAGAACCAGAGATAAAGCATGGGAGCTAAATATCATTGAAAGAGCCTCTCCTTCCATCTGAATTCTGTCTTTCCTCCCTGCAGGCGGCTGGGAAGGATCTGCCACATTCAAGATGACCTTTTCAGCTGGGGGTGCAATCGAGTTTGGGCAGCGCATGCTGCAAGTGGCATCCCAAGGTACGGGAGTCAGGGGGTGTCTGCTGTACAGTTCTGTGGTTTCAGGTGCCTTTATCTTGCAAAAAGGGCAGTTTTAGGTTACAACAGGTTGGATTCCAATCCATGTGAGTTCCAGCCTGAATCTGGAACTTGGTTGTTTTAAAAACATACTGTTTTTTTTTTCACATCCGAGTAACAGCAGATTTATTGGGATGGAGCTTGCTTGTTTTTCAGATAAGGACTCTTTAAGCTTGTTGGAGATCAGCTAGCATCAAATGCAGGAGAAGATGTTTTCTTTCTCTTAAGAGAGGTCAGCTTTATCTTTACTTTTCCAGTCTCCAGAGGTGAAATCCCCAATGGTGCTTACGGCTATTCCTATATGCCAAATGGATCCTACGCTTTCGCGCCAGCTGCGGCTAATGGGGGTTATCCCTACCCACCACCTCCTCCAGGTAAGCCTGGGAATTGAGAATGGGGACTACTCTAGTTGGCAACAGTTAAAATAGGCAAAAAAGGGGAAGAAACACTAATTTTACATAGTCGTTTTAGATTGGATCCAATGCCTCGTGCAACTTTTCTTTCTGAGCTGAATTATCTTTGCCTTTGGCTTGTTTTGGCTGTGTGCTGTGACCCACCCAAAGGAGTTAAGTCTTTTGCTGTGTTATTTCCTTTCCTGCCAGAGTTCTATCCTGGCCCCCCCGCGGCGGCTGGAGACATGGGTTACATGCAGCTTCCACCCCCTCCGTACCCAGGGCCCATGGAACCCCCAGTCAGCGGCCCAGACCTGCCCTCCACCCCTGCAGGTGAGAAGTGTGTTCAGGTGAATTCGCTCCCAACGGGTTTATTACCCACAAAACAGACGTCCTTTCTTGGCTGTTATCTCTTGGGGAACTTGGAGTCATCTTAGATGCTCCATTTAGAAGTTTAAATTGTTTAAGAGAGGGATGAAGGAGCTCCCCTAATCTCTCTGCTCCTTGCAGTCTGGAGCCCAGTCCAATTCTCTCCAGGCTGGATACTATTAGCTGATATTTTGCAGCTGGATTTATCCTTGTGGCAAAGCAAAAATACAGTTTATGATTATCCTATAGTGATAGTCTTGCTCTGTTAGGTGATTAAAAATAAATGAGTAGTGAAATAAGTTTCTGTTCCATTTTAGTTAGCAAATGTGGATTTGCTGATATTTGCTCTCCCTTCCCCCATTTCACTCTAATCTGGTTACTTTTGCTTAAACGATACCAAATGGAGGAAGAGATAATGGAAAGGGGCTGGGGAAAAGTCAGTCTCTTTTTTACTCATTTGGGATTTATCAAAGTTATTTTGAACCCTGTCCTAAAAAGGTCAGGAACCAAGCCAAAAAAAGAAAGACCTTTTGTGGTTGGACACAACCATAGATCTCTCAAGGACAGTTTCTTGTCCAGACAAATAACCTTTAACTTCTCTCTTTTGTTTGAATAAACAACCAGTCATCTCTGAACTGTGATTTGGGAAGTGGCACTGATCCAGGTGGTTGTACAAGGCTTTTGTATTCAGCAGAAGTAGAAGATTGAATTATCTTAATAAGTTACCGGCTTGAAATCCTGAGCTTCTGCAAACTTGTGCTGATTCTTGGTTTGTTTTGTCTTGTTCTCACTCCCAAGAAGGATGGTTTGTTCACTGTTTGTTTGGGTTTTTTTTAAGGGGTATTGCTTGTACTTAAGCAAAACAGCTGTTAGCGTTTGTGTTGGCCAACAGGCAAGTCCCAGGTGACATTTCCAAACTGCATCTTGGAGCTGTTTGAGTTGACAGTTCTGTGGCACACGAATCTTTAGGACTTGGAGGAGATACTGCTGAATCGTGTTCGTTGTATCTATTTTGCAACTCAAGCGTTGGTCTAGTAGTGCTGGGTTAGTAACACTTGCTGGCCAAGAACATGTGGAGTTCTTTTCTGATGGTTAAAAATTCTGTGTGTGTCACCCAATCTGTAACTTCTCTTTCTGTGGCAGCTGAAGCAAAGGCTGCTGAAGCCGCTGCCAGCGCTTACTACAGCCCCGTCAACCCACATAACGTCTACATGCCCACGGTAAGTTCCTCTGATATTCTGCTGTTGCAGTGGGAGCCCAAGCGTGTCTTTGGCAGCTCTTTTTCTCAGTGACACAGCAAAGTTTGCCTGAATTGATTTGGTTGCAAGGGGCAGTGGGTGCAAGCTGGGACAGAGGAGGTTCCACTTCAGTATGAGGAAAAACTTCTTCAGGGTGAGGGTGACTGAACACTGGCAGGGGCTGCCCAGGGAGGTGGTGGAGTCTCCTTCTCTGGAGGCATTCCTGTGTGACCTGCTCTGGGTGTTCCTGCTCTGGGTGTTCCTGCTCCGGCAGGGGGATTGGACTGGATGGTCTTTCAAGGCCCCTTCCAATCCCTGAGACTCTGTGATTCTGTGTGGTTGGTTGTGTGGGTTTCTTTGTCATTGGCGGTGTTGGTTTGGTTTGGTTTGGTTTTTTTTTCCCATAGCAGTGAATTGAGATTCTTTTGTTGTCTTTATTTCAGGACCAGCCACCTCCTCCTCCGTACTTCCCACCAGAGGACAAGAAGAACCAATAAGCTAACAGAGAACTTCTCCACAAGTTGTTGCTTTCTTACCTTCCCACTTTGGCAGAATCTTGGGGTGTGGTCCATAGCACTGAGGAGTAGAGCCTTCCCCCGAGGCACGTAGCTTTCCTGGACTCTAGTGGCGGATGTGTGCAGAGCAAGGGGAGAGATTTCGGCAGCCTGGGTTCCCTGGCAGAGCTCTGAGGGGTTGCTGTCCTGCTGCAGTGTTCCCTTCTCCCTGTGCTAGAACCGTAGGTTCTCTTCACCTGTGATTGTTTCCCTTATGTCTGTTTCTTTTGATACTTCAATTTTACCTCTTTAGAGTAAGCAGCTGCTCCAAACTGATAATTAACACGCTCATAACATGGAGACAAGACTCTTGGGGGAGCTGGGGGAGTCTGGAATTTACCTTAGTGTGCAAGCCAAGAGCATCTCTGGACACAGGGGTGTCTCTGGGTTTTTCCTCTCAACCCAGGGTGTCACATTCACCTGTTCCCTCTGCTACTGAGAAGGGGCTTCAAAGGGAACCTTTGGATTCTCAGAGGCAATAGGTATCTATTACATTTTTGAGACAACTATTGAGGTTTCTTTTAGCCAAGTCAATCCCAGACAGCGAATGATCTGGTCGCCCTCCTGTGTGGTAGTCCTGCTGTGCACGATGATGCTGACGAGCTTCCCTTCTTTAGAAATGATACTACTCTTTACAGGGTTAATTAGTAGCACCTAACTAGTTACAGATCCTATGGGAACACTAATTTTCTGTTGTCTCTTTTCTGGTTAGACACTTGGGCTTGAGATCACTAAGCCCTGAATATTCTCTTTATTAGTCTATAATGCACTTGTTTGGTTTTTTCTTTCCTGTAACACAAGTTACACTTTTTTTTGGCCAGTGAAGCAGTTTATTGCTGTGATTTAACTGTTAATGAATAGCTAATGGGGAGAGAATTAGTTGCTTGCTTTCTGCCCTCGATGCACTTGAGAGAACACGTGAAACATTGGAATAAGCTGTCGGCTACAACCGAGCTGCTCTGGTGAAGGTTCTTCAGTGCCGTTCCTGGATGGGCTGGGAATTCACTTCCCAGTAACTTGAATGCAGGCTCCTTGGACTGAGGGTTCCAGCGTCCTTTCCCTTCGGTAGCACTGATTGATTGAGCTCATTAACGACTCTGCAGGACCCATGGGAATCCAGGTTGTAAAACCTCGCACGGGTCGGACTTTGCTGACTTCTGACACCTGAGAGAGAGCAAATCCTTCCTGGCAAGCGTGACGAGAGCTGGTGTGCTAGGAAAGCCCCGAGACGTGCTGCATGCAGCCTGCTTGGAGAGAACAATCTAAAAAGGTCCCCCTCCTGCTTTCTTTTCATTTGAGCCTCGCCAATTAATCTAATTGCTACTGTCTGTGCACTGACTTTTCTAGAATTGCTATTGCAGTGATGTAAACAAATGGTTATTTTAAAAATAATAATAATATATATATTTATTTTGAAAATGTTTGATTAATATATTAATGTGGAATGACTTTTGAATGCAGATTTGTTTTGCCAAGACTGTGAAGTAAAGAGAAATCAGCTCCAAACTCGGGTGTTTGTGTGTTTATGTGTGTGTTAGTGGGGAAACTTGGTGACTTACTAGTTTTGTGTGGGGAGAGGGAGAATTAATCAGCAAATTCACTTTGGATTTTGGTTTTGGCTATTCATTGGTGACATTCATAGAATCACAGAATCATTTAGTTGGAAGAGACCCTTGGGATCAACGAGTCCAACCATCAGCCCTGCTCTACAAAGTTCTCCCCTACACCAGGTCCCCCAACACCACATCTGATCGACTCTGAAAAACATTCAGGGATGGGGACTCCACCACCTCTCCCTGGGCAGCCCATTCCAGGGTCTGACCACTCTGGGAAGAATTCTTTCCTCATGTCCATCCTAACCCTATCCAGCTGCAGCTTGAAGCCATTCCCTCTCGTTCTATCGCTAATTGCCCTTGAGAAGAGACCAGCACCAACCTCTCTACAATGTCCTTTCAAGCAGTTGTAGAGAGTGATGAAGTCTCTCCTCAGCCTCCTCTTCCTCAAACTCAATAGTCCCAGCTCCCTCAATTGTTCCTCATGAGATTTATTCTCCAGGCCCTTCCCCAGCTCCGTGTCCCTCCTCTGCACTCGCTCCAGCCCCTCCAGATCTTTCTTGTGTTGAGGTGCCCAGAACTGGACACAAGACTCAAGGTGTGGCCTCACCAGTGCTGAGCACAGGGGGACAATCACCTCCCTGCTTCTGCTGGTCATACTGTTACTAATACAAGCCAGGATGCCCTTGGCCTTCTTGGCCACCTGGGCACACTGCTGGCTCATGTTCAGCTGTTTGTCACCCAGCACCCCCAGGTCCTCTTCTGCCAGGCAGCTCCAGCCTCTCTTCCCCAAGCCTGTAGTGAGCATGGGGTTGTTGTGGCCCAAATGCAGGACCTGGCACTTGGCCTGGTTGAAGCCTGGTTGTAGCAGCAACATCAGTGCTTAGTTTCTCTTGGCTAATTTTGTGAAATGATTGTAAGATGTTAAAATCTTTTAACACACGCCTGTTTCGCAATTCCTCTTGTAAACGGGTGAGGCGACAAGTTAATGCTTTACCCAGATGTGTCACCCGGGTGGTTTTTTCAGAGCAGGTCTCCTTGTGAAAGTTGCCTGTTGCTAGAAGCAGCGTAGTTGTTGCCTCTAAAATATGTCTGTAGTTAGAATCCATCCATAATTTCCTCCTTTTTTTTTTTTAACCCAGAGTGCTGTGTTGCGTTGACATGCCAGGCAAAGTGATTCAGAAGCTGCTCTACAGGTAATGTCCAAACCCTGCCCAGTTTCATTCCTCTCTGAGCTGGAATCAGCTGCCTCTGTTCCCTGCAACTCTCTGAACAACTGGGGTGGATGCTTCCCAGGTTCTGCTCTCCTCCTCCATGGCTTTGGACTCTTGCCTTCTCCCACGTGGCTGCTCTGCTGCATTTTAAGGCTCCCTGCGCCACTTGGGTTTGTCTTCTGTAGCAGGAGGTGGGTGGAGAAGGAAAGTATGAAGAGATGAAATGTTACAGCCCAGAAGGAACCTAATAAATCCTGTTCTGTGAATTAAATTACTTCAAGTCGAGGTTTTCCGAGTCACATCAGTCCAGCTGGAAGGTGCTGCAGAAACATCGCTGCTCTGAATTGGCTCCCCCCCCAGTTACCCTCTATTCCCGGACAGATAATCCTAGAAAACACAGATTGTGGCCCCACAGCTTCAGCATTCCCCAAACGTGCTTCCCTTCCCACCAGCCAGCTCCAAGCGCACAGATAGGACAGCTAATCCTAGAAAACACAGATTGTGGGAAGTTTCTGGGTCTCTTGGCCAGCACCGTTCGCGCAACAGCTCTCACACCAACAGCCAGCACAAACCTGGGAGGTTTTTGTTCTGTTTTGGTTTGTTCTGTTTGTTTGTTTGTTTTTTTATTAAATCTTTCCTCAATTTGGGGGTGCTTGAGAGAAGAGCCATTGAGATAATCTGGCTCCGTGGCTCAAGCTGAGCGTCACCTCCCCTAGGGTGGACCATGCAGAGAGACCGTGAGTTGTTCTGCCTGGAAAAAAGGAAAATACATTGGGAGGATGAGTCAGGCTGGAATAAATGAAATATTCCTCTCCTCAACATGGGGATTAGTGAGCTACAGTGGCGGCTTTTCAGCTGTCAGCTTTTTACAGCGGGTTCTTGGTGGATGTCCCCGTTCCTCTGGGCTAGAGCTCAGTGCAGTCTATGGGGAGGTGAGGAAGAATAAGCCAATATAAAGAGATTAATGATCCCCCTGGTGCATTTGGAGCTGGCTGGTGGGAAGTGAAGCACGTTTGGAGAATGCTGAAGCTGTGGGGCCAAAAAGCCAGGCAAGTCACAGTCGACACAGCTCATCCAGGTATTCAGTTGAGTGGAGAAGCACCATTTAGGGAGGGTGCAGGTTTTGAGGAGATGGATGCTGGTGAGAATCCCTGCCTTGCTCATTAAAAGCTGAAAGCCCAAATTCGGCTTAGATACTCAGCACTTGATGCTGTCTCCCCCATGGGAACCAGGAGCTGTGCTCTGCTTCAGAAAGGGTTTTAGAGAGTGTGGAAGGGTCAGCCAGTCCTGCTCCCCACCTGGAAGGTTTTAAATATTAAAGTGGGAAAGTGCAATTGAAAGTCTGCTTCTCTGTGGAAATGAGGTGGGAGTAGGGCAAGAGGAAATGTTGTGCATTAATGTGTCTCCAGAGCTGGTTCCTGCCTGAGTAATCAGCCAGGCAGCAGAAAGGCTGTCATGTGAAAGCTAGATCGGATTTACGCACCGGTATTCAGATGGTGTTATCCTACTGAAGAAAAAAGATGGGGCATGGGGAAGAGTTAGGGGTGGATCTAGTTAATCTCTCGGCATAGACAGGTTTTCTACCAGCATGTCCAGTTCTGTCTCCTCTGAGCTGTGTCGACTGTGACTTGCCTGGCTTTTTGGCCCCACAGCTTCAGCATTCTCCAAACGTGCTTCACTTCCCACCAGCCAGCTCCAAACGTACCGGGGGGATCATTAATCTCTTTAGTTTTGCTTATTCCTCCTCACGTCCCCACAGACCACAGCGAGCTCTAGCCCAGAGGAACAGGGACATCCACCAAGAACCCGCTGTAAAAAGCTGACAGCTGAAAAGCTGTAGCTCACTAATCCCCATGTTGGGAAGAGAAATACTTCATTACCTCGTGGCTGCCTCGCCCGGAGTGCGCGGCTGCTTCCCTCCTCCGCGGGGTTGTGGTGTAACTGGGTATTTCTAAAGCCCTTTTGAGATCTTATGCAAAAAGCCCTGTTACTGCAGGAACTGCAGGTGCCCACTCTCGGCTGATGTCCCGGAGGGGCTGGGGAAGGTCTTTACCCTGGAAGGACGGGGCATGAATGTGCTTGCCCAGGATTGCCTCCAGCTGAAGGGAGGGACCGAGCCCTCCTCCTCCTCTGCCCAGCTTTTACCTTGAGCACTCTTGCTTTGTGCAACCTATTACCCAAAAAAAACCCCACCCCAAACCCAACAACAAACCCAAGCCAACCTAAACCAGTTAAAACATATTGATATTTTGCATTAATTGCTGGGGGGATGCACAGAGCAGTCATAAGGGACTGTGGCTAAGCCAGCCTGGCCAGCACCTGCCACCCCCGTGATTGTGTGTCTTCCTTTGGGGACCATGGGGACTCCCCACCACTCTCCAAGCAATAGATGGTCAAATTGCATCTCTGCCCCATGATGGACACTGTGATTTACTAGCCACAGCTTGTGGTGCCGGCTGCCTTTGCAATGTGAAGGTGGCAGGAAGCGAGGGGTGAAGTTTGGACCCAGCTGCTCTTGGAGCAGCCACTGAGTGAGGCCAGCCCTCACCAGTGAGTGGCTGGTGTTGGCCAAGGCAGTCCCATCACAGGCAGCTCCAGCCCTAAACAGCGGCCAGGTTGGTATTAGGAGATGGGTTTGGTTTTTATTGCTAAGACAGGCTGTTATCAAGAGGTGGTTTCAGGTTTGAAGCTGTACAAGTGACAAGTGTGTTTTCTGTCATGGGTGGGTATGAACTGCAGGGCGGAGATCTTCCTTTTAGGCAAGGGTTTTATTCCTAGCCCTAGCCAGTATTACTCACCCCTCCACTCACCGCGGTGTGTGTCAGCCCGAGGAGCTGCCATCATGAGACTCAGCTGGAAACTGGTATTTCAGCACCCTCCTTGCTCAAGGGCCGTGGCTGTGCAGCCCGCCAGGAGAAGCCAGAACGGGATGTGAAGAGACCAGCGTAACGGCGGGCAGGAGCGGGGACTGCTGCAAACAGACCGGGATCCATCTCTGCGGTGTCCTCCCAGCCACCCACCTGCCATTTCCTACGGCCTCTGGATACCGTAGCAAAAGGTATCAGGCTTGGACTCCATTTGCAAGCTCCTGCCTTTCTAAACCTTTCCTTTCCCTTGCTCAAGTCCAGCCTCGCCTCCTCCTCCATGTACTTTGCTCTGTGAGGGCTGGGCTCTGACTGGGACAGGGTTGGACTCCCTGCAGCACAGATTGGCTGCAATATTCCACACAAGTCCCCATGTTTTGGGGTGTCTGTCTGGGATGTCTGTCTGGGGGTGGTGGGAGGGGTTCAGCCCTGCAGCGCCCTCCCATAATCCAAGCGTGTGGCTTCTCGGGGCTTGGTGGGCTCCTCAGGGGGTTTTGACGCGTGTGTGGGGAGAGGTGGTGGTGGAGAAGCCATGGTGAGACCACTTTGGTGCTGAAGGTGATCAGTAATTAGTCATGTGTGCTCCAGGATAAACATGAAGGTGCTTAATATGGACCATGGGGCATGTCTGGTACCCAGGTGTCAGCCCCCCATTTCTTCCACTTTCACAGGCACCCACCCTGATTCCCTCCCCAGCTCCAGCAGGTCCTGCTGCTCTGAACTCAGTGCCTCAAAAACTAGCAGATGAAGTGACCTTGACATTTGTGTCCCCCCCTTTTCCTGTCCCTGCAGTGAGAGCTGCTGCTGCCCCAGCCCCACAGAGAAGGGGTGATAAATCCAGCGGCTGACACCGAATTCATCTCTTGGAGAGAAAGGTGGATGAAATATCTGCTGTGTGCGGGTAGCATGTGGCAGTGATGGAGAAAACCTTTTAAAGCCTGTCACGGGTGGCCCCTGTGCCAAACAAATGGCATCCAGGTCACTATGTGAAGTTTGTGACCTCCTAAAGGACAAGGCAGGCTGCTGCCTGGGGTGGTGGTGGTGGTTGTGCTCCCCCCTGCCTTGTGCTGCCATGTGGGGAGGCAGGATGGTGTCTGGGCAGGTCAGTCCTGTGCTCTGGGGGACAGGGGGGGTGGCAGGGAAGTGGGACCAGGGTGGCCAGGACATGCTGTGCTGTCCCCTGTGGCACCCTGGGGAGCTGAAGCAGCTCTGTGCAGAGCTTGGCATCACAGTGGTGTTTCCTCTGGAGAGACTGAGCATGGCTGATGAAGCGCCCACCCCGGGTGACCTGGGTGCTGACTGCCTCGTGGGCAGCGTGACCAGAGTCATCCTCATGCCCTTGCCACAGAGGCAGAAGGTCTCATGCTGAACCCGTGCTCCCTCTGGGAGGAGGAAAAGGCAGCTTTCCCACCCACCCTGCCCCACGTGCATGACTGGAAGTCCCCTTTGCTCTTCCCAGAAGGATAGGGTTAGCCTTGATGTCCTTCTAAGATGTCCCAAATGGGGTGGGGGATGCTGTGTGCTCCCCACCTTCTTCTTCTAAGGTACCACTGCTTTTTGCAAGGTGCACTCAATGCGCTTGGGAAGGAAAGATGTAGGGTTAGGGCAGAAATAACAAAAAGGCCCCACAGTAGACAAGGAAGAGGAGTGACTGATGTCCCTCCTGGGTGTAAAATCGGTGATCCCAGAGAACACAGCACCCACATGTTCCTGGGGGGATGCCCTGGCCGGGCAACCCCCAAGGAGGGGGAGCAGGAGCAGGAACAGCACTGGCCTCATGTTGACACCACTTTCCTCTCCTCCACCTTGTGCTTTTAACCGTGCTCATGCCTTGCCAAACTCGGGCAGGCGCAGCCGGGTTTTGCAGAGTCATTGGACCCCGTGTTAAAAAGGAGAAGTGAGGGAGGGACATGATGAAATCAATTTTTTGACTATTTGCCCATTTCCAGCCGAGAGATTGAGATAAGGGTGAGGGCAGGCTGCGGCTCCGGGATTATCAAGCCAAGAGGTAAGGAGATAAATGGCTATTAATGCTGGTGGAGGATCCTTTCATGCTGGGTTTTCCTTCAAGGGGAAAATTATACCCTTTAAAGGGGGTGATAATGCATGTTATCTGGAAATTTCTCAGCAGCACCTACAACCCCATGCACAAGTGAACTGTGGGCTCTATTTGTAGTGGGGGCAGAGTGTGACCCCAGAGGAGTACAGCCCTATAGACTGCACGGAAAAGGACTTTCCTCTCAGATTAATTGTTCTTAAAAGGAATGGCTGGGTTTACTCTATATTGTGTTCATTCTGCATCATGCATCTGCATGGTACGTGCCGCTGGCTACTTGCTTCAGGGGGGGCAGATTGATGATGCGAGGAGGGAGGGCTATTTTATGGAACGTTGACCTTCAGAAAACAAAGTCCCTTTATAGCTCCTGACCTGGTGTGTCTGGGGTGTCTGTTTTTGCAAGGTCCCAGTTGTCCTGCAGGCTTAGGGCCCAGAGTTCATTGGGATGGTCTCTACTAACCAGAAATCTGTGCTAATTCTGGAGCTGCTTTTATAGGGCTTTTCTTATTGGTTCCTGGACAAGAAGTAATTTGCGGTGCAGATACAATGAGACTTGTGGGCTCAGTGATTTTTAGAACTGGTATTTTGTGGAGTGGGTGGCTGCTGGTAAAACCCAAGGGAAAAAAAAAAAGGATATTTGCTGCTATTGAATCAGGGTCATGAAGTAACTCTCCCCTTGCACACAACAGAGACTCAAAACCTTGTGAGCCCTGCACAGAGGCCTTCTGAAGGGACCACGCTGGCCTCTGATGGGGGACATGTGTTGCCCACCTTGCTGGGCTGTGCCTGAGCATTTCCAGCTGCAGACCAGCCCTGAGCAATGCTGGGGAACTTCTGGGGAAAACCCTTTTTAGCAGACACTTCCACACTGAAGCTGAAGTGTTCCTCTCTAAAACCTGCAATACCCCAGCACAGCTACCGGCTCCTGCTGGAGAATGACTGCCTGATGCTCAGCAACACCTACAATTGCAGTAGATTTTAATTCTTCAGACTTCCAAGCAGAAGGGAGGCAGATTTGAGGTTTAATTAAATTTTTACCAGTTGTTCTCTCTGTGCTGGTTGAGGTAGGAGACACTTCTTTGACCTCTGTTATTTCAGAAGCAGCAAAAGGTGTGAGCAGCTCGGGGACCCTGTGCCTGCATCCTGCCTTTATCTCTGTGATTGCTCTTTGCTAGGCCAGATTTTGCTTTTGCAATCAAAGCTAAAGGCAAGGACGACAGCAATCACTCTCAAACGCTGCTGTGCACTTTACAGCTCGGCAACATTTTGTGGTGGAGCACGGGGCTGGTGTCCCAGATCAATAAACAGCGTTTGTGTGCGTCAAGGGGAGGGGCGGGGGTGGATGCAGAAGAGAAATCAGCTCCTCCACCGTGTCCCTCCTCCATCAGTGAGGGAGGAGAAGCTTTTGGACTGTTTGCCCAAAGTGAAGCAAATGCAAGGCTTGGTTAAAGCTGAGGCTGAGGCTGGGAAACCCCTCTGAGTGCCTCTACCAGCAAAGGGGACAGACACTCTGAGTGCAGGGCGAGGAGGCGGCTCCACCAAACTGGGGAAGCTGGAGGAAGTGATGCTGAAGCCCATTTCCTCGAGGCTACTGCAGGGGTGCCTGGGGACAGTTACAAAAGAGCCCTCCTGAGGTGGGAGAGAGCAGAAGTGTAAGGAGCAGCTTTTTTCAGGCCTCAGGGGATGAGGCCAAATGATAGAGCAGGGATGGATTTCAGGTTTTCCATGTCTCACTGTACCTCTCTGTGGATTAGTTTGGTGTCCTCCTGCCCCTGGGGATGGGCTGTGTGTGGGCTCTGCAGCCTCACAGCCCTGCTGCCAATGCCGGCAGCCCTCCCTTTTTCCATCTCCTATTCCCTCAACTTTAAGGAACCCCTTTTGCCAATATAACCTGCTCTCACATGGTTTTAGGGCAAAGGGAAGTTCTGTCTCTCCTAAAGCAGCTACAACAGTGCAACCCGCCTCAATTAAAGGATGAAATGATTGCAAGGATGAAATGGGACTGTCTGCCTGCCCTCCCTCCTGTCCTCTCCTCTCATAAGGGGTGCTGCTGCCAGCATCCTCCTGCTGCCCTGGTTGGGGCCAGCGTGCTGCAGGGTACCACCATGCAGGTACCCCCATGCTATTGGAGTCATCTCTTTGCAGTGCCTGGTACAGTAGTTAAAGGGGACAGACTTTCCAGGGCAATTCCCACAGTCATGGTTTCCTGCTTGGATTAAGCATCACAGCACAGCATCACTGAACCCAATGCAGTCTCTTCCCCCCCTTACCCCTTGCCCTCCCCCACCCCATGTTGTGTCTGAAGCACCTTGACTACGGCTTCCAGGGGTGCCTATGGGGCCAGAAATAGGAAGGGTGGAAAAGACAAAAATTCTCCTCAATGGAGACAGCAGTGTTGGCCACAGTCACAGCACGGCTTTGCAGAGCCCGTGGGAGCACAGGAGCCACAGCAGCGACACACAAGTCTTGAGCACAGGCTGTCTGTCCTTCCCTGGGCTGTGGGTCCATCCACTGAGCAGCAAATACTTGTGGAGCTCAACCAGCCCCCTGCCAACCCCAGCCCAGGGCTGCTCTCAGCTGTGTGTGAAAGTACAGGAAACATCCAGGAGCAAAGCAGCTCTTCCCTTGGTTCCCTGGGCTGCAGCTCCCCCCTTTGCCTTCAGCACAGGGGTGTCGATAGGGATCTTGGAGGGGTGGGTGCCGCTGCCGGTCTGTGATAGGCAACTGCCTGGGGAGTTGCAATCAGATAAAGTGTTTGCAAGAATGAAAACTGACAGCAAAGCACAAGTTTTTAAACTCCATTTCCTGCTGCTCTTTTTCTCAGTAACCAGCCCTGTCTGGACAGGCCAGGCCATTCAGGGAAAAGGCTCTTTTCCACTGCTGCTGCTGGCATGTGTGCTAACTGCATCAGTTCTCAGCCCAGCCTGATCCATGGATTGGATACCAAGGGGTTTCCAGCCCTGCAGATTTCACAGTGGCTTTCAAGTCCCCTCCATGCCCCAGGGCTGAAGATGACTTCTGCTTTCTGCAGGCTCCCCATCTGTGCTCAAAGGGCACAACGGATCCCGAACACACATCAGAGCCCAGATCCTCCATGCAGCCCCCAGCCATCCTCCCCGCCACCCCCTTTCCCTGCTGAGCTTTGCCTTCTCAGGACTATTTCTGCCCGCTTGCTCCCAATTCCTCGCTCATAAATAACAGCAGAGACTGGTTGTGACAACTTTCTTTTGCCTCCATCCTCTCTGCGCAATGATGTCCCCACCACCGAGGGGCTGGCCCTGCAAGGACGGGGTGGTGGGAAGCAGAGCCGGGGCGCCTGCGTCCCCGAGCTGCTCTGGAAGGGAGGCCTGTGCACGTTTCCGCTTGCTAAAATGGCCATGGTGAGATAAGGTCTGTGGTTTCCTTTGAGCATGCGAGCGAGGGGGAGAGGTGGCAGCGGCAGAAAGAGCTGCAGATGCTCCTCCGCCCCACGCTGAGCCTCCCCCCCGAGATGGATGCTGCTGGCGAGACCCCCGCGGGGACCTTCCCTGGGGACGAGAGCCCTGAGGTAGGTGGGCTTGACCCTGAGGGGCTGGGGAGCTTGTTGGGGGTGCAATGGCCGCAGGGAGAGGGTTGGGGTGTCTGTGCCTTGAGGGACCCTGGGAAGGAGCACTGGGTGCTGAGGCTGGAAAAGGAGAATTGGAATAAAAAGGACCAAGTCCATGTCCAGGCTAGGATGTCTTGCAAGGGCAAGTGAGGAGCGGGAGTGGGGATGTAGGGGTACCATACCCCTGCAAACGTGTACCTGGGGGCTGTGTAGGGATCAGCTGATCCCTACATCCATGTAGGGGTACCATGCTGCAGCTCTGTGCCAGCACTGGGGGGGATCCCCTCTTAGCTCAGCCACAGCTTCCCAGTGTCTCCCAGCCCTGCTGCCAGCAGATCCCCCAAAGCCCTGCTCCAAGCCAACCCAACCCAACCGACTTCCTCTGCAGTGGCCAGACAGACAGCGTCACTTTGTCTATCCCCATGGAGATGGGACCTGCAGCTCTGCCCAGTGCTGCTGGGAGAGTGCGGGCACAACCCCCTGTGCTGGACCCTGGGATAATCAGTTCTGGTGGTGTCTCTCAACAAGGAACTTGCCCTCCCTCCTAAGTGCTGCTGTCTCTGCACCAAACTGGCAGATGGAGCCATGCCCTGGTGCAGGCAGGGCCAGAGGATGGGGGGATGCTGGTGGCTGTGTCCGGATGTGGATTTAAGCACCACTCCTTTGCGCTGGGGTCTTGGTGTGGAGATTAGCAGCAGTAAACACATGCTGGTGGCTCAGCTTAGCTTTAATTTAACCAGTCCCGAGCACATATGGGTGAGCACAGAGCAGGTCCCACAGAAGCCATCACTGATGCCAGAAGGGAGCAACAGGGAGCTGTCCCCCTCCCCAAAATCCACCATGATTCCTCCCCTGCTCTCTCATGCTACTCCAGTGCTGGGCCAGGAGAAGATCCTTGTGCCTTGTTGATAAGTAACAGCAGCAAAGAAATAAAATCCTTTTTCTCTCCCTGCTGTCCTTGCGACCCTGCTGTGGGGCACCGCTGCCCATGGTGATGCTGAAGGATTTGGGATGGAGCCATGCCCTGGTGCAGGCAGGACAGTACTGGCATCAGTGGAAGGTGGAGTGTCCTCTGGGCAGGAGTGGGCAGAAGTGGGCAGGGACCCTCCTGGGTGCAACAGGTCTCCCTCTCACAGGGGCTTCAGAGCCACCACAGCCCCTGGCACTGACCAGGGATGTGGAGGATGGTGGGAGAGAGAAACAGCTCAAGGGTTAAGCAGCCGGGGGTGGAAGAGTCAAATCTAGTCCAGATGGCTGGGGGATTATGCCAGCCCTAGATTTACCATAAGCAAATATTCCAGCTCAGGGCTGGTTTTGTTTTGTTTTTTAATTATTATTGTATTACGGGGATCCTCAGGTCATTTTGGGGCCTGGGCTGACCCACAGGTAAGGCTGCTCCCTCTGAGCTGGGGCCATGCTCAGCATACACCTCTCAGCNCAGTAAACACATGCTGGTGGCTCAGCTTAGCTTTAATTTAACCAGTCCCGAGCACATATGGGTGAGCACAGAGCAGGTCCCACAGAAGCCATCACTGATGCCAGAAGGGAGCAACAGGGAGCTGTCCCCCTCCCCAAAATCCACCATGATTCCTCCCCTGCTCTCTCATGCTACTCCAGTGCTGGGCCAGGAGAAGATCCTTGTGCCTTGTTGATAAGTAACAGCAGCAAAGAAATAAAATCCTTTTTCTCTCCCTGCTGTCCTTGCGACCCTGCTGTGGGGCACCGCTGCCCATGGTGATGCTGAAGGATTTGGGATGGAGCCATGCCCTGGTGCAGGCAGGACAGTACTGGCATCAGTGGAAGGTGGAGTGTCCTCTGGGCAGGAGTGGGCAGGGACCTTTCTGGGTGCAACAGGTCTCCCTTTCACAGGGGCTTCAGAGCCACCACAGCCCCTGGCACTGACCAGGGATGTGGAGGATGGTGGGAGAGAGAAACAGCTCAAGGGTTAAGCAGCCGGGGGTGGAAGAGTCAAATCTAGTCCAGATGGCTGGGGGATTATGCCAGCCCTAGATTTACCATAAGCAAATATTCCAGCTCAGGGCTGGTTTTGTTTTGTTTTTTAATTATTATTGTATTACGGGGATCCTCAGGTCATTTTGGGGCCTGGGCTGACCCACAGGTAAGGCTGCTCCCTCTGAGCTGGGGCCATGCTCAGCATACACCTCTCAGCACAGAAAAAGCCAAACAGGTTTCAAAAATTTTCACTATTTTTTCGGTGTTGTCCCATTGCACTCCCTAAAGGCTCCAGCACCAGGAGCCGTAGCAGATGGCACAGAGACACCCGTTCCCCTCCCACTGGCTGTGTCACCCAGCTCATGGTGGTGGCAGAGTCACTGTTGCCCAGCCAGGCTCCACAGCAGGAAGAAGTTGCTCAGCCACAGTGGTGGCTGAATCCAGACTGTGGTTAGAGAAGCTGATGCAGGACGGGCTCAGAACAGGGGGTGAGGATGGGCCGAGAGATGGGGTTTGCCAGGGAAAAGGGTGTTTTTGGCAGAGGTGGTTGGATCTCCCAGCCAGACACCTGCAGAGCTGGGGTGAGTGGGTGATGGCATTTGAGACAGAGGATGATGGGGGCTGCATGGGCAGCAGGACCCCCTGGCCAGCCCCAGGACTGAGTCCACGGAAGCCAGGCTGTGCCTCATCAAGTGGCACTGTTTTAATTCCAGTTCCTTTGGGAAAGTAAATGCTATTGTTGGTCATCTTTCAAGTGGGGAATAGACCTTCGGCTCAACAGCGAGCAATGCATTCATGAGACCCTACCTGGAGCACTGTGTCCAGCTTTGGAGGCCTCAACACAGAAAGGACATGGACCTGTTGGAATGGGTCTAGCAGAGGGTCATTGAGATGACCAGAGGGACGGAGCACCTCTCCTATGAAGACAGTCTGAGAGAGCTGGGCTTGTTCAGCCTGGAGAAAAGAAGGCTCCAAGGAGACCTTATAGCAGCCTTCCAGTATCTGAAGGGAGCCTTAGGAGAGCTGGAGAGGGACTCTTTGTCAGGAAGTGGAGTGACAGGACAAGGAGTAACAGCTTTAAATTGGAAAAGGCAAGATTTAGATGAGATACCAGACAGAAATTCTGTGCTGTGAGGGTGGTGAGACACTGGCCCAGGTTGCCGAGAGAAGCTGTGGCTGTCCCATCCCTGCAGGGGTTCAAGACCAGGCTGGATAGGGTTTTGAGCAACCTGCTCTAGTGGGAGGTGTCCTGGCCTATGGCAGGGGGGTTGGAACTTGATGATCTTTAAGGTCCCTTCCAGCTCTAACCATTCTATGAATGCACAATCACGGCAGTGCTCATGTTGCTTTCTAGCAAGGGGACTTAAGTCACAAATGCTGATCGCTTTTCAGTGTCTCCTTGCCCATAGCTGCCTTGCCCAGCCTGCAGCTCCTCCCTGAGCTATGGCCACCTGCCCTCTCCCTTGGCTGGCTTGCTCTCCAGCCTGGCCCTGCTGGGCCTGGCCAGACCAGTGACCAGCTTTATGGGGCAAGAGGTAGGTGGCTGGCTTCTAAAGCCTCCTATGGGGCACCCCAAATTACTGTTACCATCCTTGCTTCCCTCTCCTCAATTAACAGGAGGATTGGGGGTGAAGCCTCCATGCTGCCCCACTGGTGAGTGATGATGGAAGCAGTCCCTTGGCTGCAGGGCATCTGCAGGGTGTCACAGCATCCTTTAGGGCATCCCACTCTGATGGGCTGTGGGTGATGCTGCCTCATCCCGGCTCCCCTGGCCCTACCCAGACACCGTTTCCTCCTGAAACCACCCTCTACCATGAGACCTAAAAGGAAACTTCTCTGCTTCTCTTCTTTCTCTAGATGGATCTGTCCCACCGGCTTTCCAAGAAAGAGGTATGAACATGGTCTCCCTTGGCAGCACTGGAGGGGATGGCAGTGCTTCTGGGGCTTGGGGACATGGCTCAGCTCCTGAATATTCTCCCCAGGTGGCCAGGAGGGGCTGAATGCTGGGAGAGGGGTGGCAGGGACTGACAGGGAGCTCTGGGAGCTGTTGTGGGGGGAAACACCGTGCTAACCCTGGGGGAAGCACCAAGAAAATCCTTGCTGACCTGGCCCCATGCAAGGTGTTGGCATCTCCCCACAGCTGGCACTGCTCTATGAGGAGGTCCTCTATACCATCCAGCACCGTCTGGGCAAGCCTGAGCCCCACCACGTCGCAGACACCCAGGAGCTCTACACCTATGTGCAAAAGGCGAGTCCACACCTCTCCAACAGGATCCCCAAAACTCATGACATTCACAACCTCCCTTCTAAAGGAGACAGGGGGCACTTAGAGAGAACACTTAATGGGCACTTTGAAAGGCATAGCAGTAGTGTCCAGCTGGAGAGCTGGGATATATTAGCTTTAGGGAGAAATATTTATCTTAAGCTTGGGATGGTGGGAAGAAGACTCTCCCTCAAGAGCTTTCACCTGGTCCCCAGGCATTCTGTTGTGCTCTTTGTTCCTCTTGTCTCCCCTCAAGCCATGGCTGGCTCCTGGGGAGCAGAGAGAAGCCCCTGGATGCTCTTCAGCCACCATTAACCATCCCTGATATCTACAACAGGCTTTCAGCATGGATGAGGAGGAGCACAGCATCATCATGCAACGGGTCAAGGCACTGGAGGTATGCAGCGAGACGGTGTCTCCCCAGTATGTTGCGGCCCAGGAGGTCCCTGCATCAGCGTGATGCTGGGAGGCTGTGGTGCACCCTGACCCCTGTGTTGAGGCTTTGGGGTATGGGGTACCCTGGGCTGTGCTGGGGGGTGTTGCTCAGGAGCTATTTGTTGGCATGAGCAGCAGCTGATGTTGCAAATCCTTCCTGAGCCCCATCCTCCCTCCTGGGGTTAGTGACTCCACCATAAACATTTTACTTCTTTTTCTTTTTTTTTTCTTCCAGAGCCCAATTTTCTGCCTGAAAGCGACTGTGAAGGAAGCCAAGGGGATTTTGGGTAAAGATGTCAGTGGTAAGTAGAGATGGGTGGGTCTCCCATCAGAAAAGGGACAGCCGCTGCTGTCCCATGGGGACTTGCTCACCTCTGCCCTTGCAGGGTTCAGCGACCCATACTGCCTGCTGGGCATCGAGGCCAAGAGCCAGGAACTGGCCCACCATGACCAAAAGAAGCGGATGAAGGCTGTGGTCAAAGACCTCATCCCCGAAGACCAGATCCATCGCACACAAGTCATAAGCCAGACCCTCAACCCAGTGTGGGACGAGACATTTATCCTGTAATCTGCCATCCCTTTGTGGGTGTTCATCAGGGGGGTGGCCAGGGCTCTCAGGGGTGGATGGGTGGGTTCACCACTCACCCCCAGTCAGGAGCTGGGGCTCTGCCAGAGCCAACTGGAACTTCCAGGCTTCTGGTCTGACCCATGCAGCAGGTCCAGTGAGATGGAAAACGTGGCAAAAATCCCTCCCCTGGGTCTCTTCCACCAGTTCCCCAGCCTGTGCAGGGTGGTCTGGAGTCTCCCCAGGGAGGAACCACCTTCCAGTAATCCCCAGCTGTCTTGCTTGCTTGCTGCTGGTCCTTTGGGGTCCCTTGGACGCTGCTCAAGTAACAGCATCCTGCTGGTGCCTTGCAGGGAGTTTGAAGACACCGAGATGGCCAGCTTCCACCTGGACATGTGGTGAGCAGCAGCACCCCCAGCCAACAACCCTGATCCCTGGCCGTGAGTGGGGTCCTGCCTCTTTGGAGGGTCCCTACGGTGTCCTGCACCCTGCACCCTTTAAAAAGCCCTGAAAATCAGCCGGAGACCCCTTCCCTCAACATTTTCTGCTGGAGCAGGATGCAACCAGTGGGGGCCCAGGCTGGTTTTGTCGAGGCGGGGCTGATCCCGAGCCCTGATTTTATTTATGGCAGAAGCCATGTGCTTGCAGATTTTGGCTGCACAGCTGGTTTTGGGGGTGGCCTCAGTCCTGATGTATTCCCCCCCCCCTCAGCACCTTCCCTTCCTTCTCCACTGTCGCTGCAGCTCCCTGAAATGTCTTGCAGTCTCCTGAATTTCCTCTTTCCCCCCGTGGTGGGTTTCGCTGCCCACCCTCGCAGGGACTCAGACGTGGTGGAGTCAGTGCGGCACAAGCTGGGGGAGCTCACGGACCTCCACGGCCTCAAACGGTTGGTGTTGGCCTAATCCTAATGGAAAGAGGGTTTGGAAAATGCTTATTTGCCTGCTGGATTTTAAAAATTACCTTTAGAAGGAGGGAGTGAGGGCAGCAGGTTTGCACCACCCTGCTTCACCCTGAACATGGCTGGGTCACGGCCACAGGAAACCTTCTCACCTGCCTCCTCCTTTATTTGTGGCTTTCAGGATCTTTAAAGATGCTCGTAAAGACAAAGGGCAGGATGATTTCCTGGGCAACGTGGTCCTTCGCTTGAAGGTGAGCACCACGGTGCATCCTCTCCTCCGAGCAACTCCCCAGGTGCCAGTTAAACCTCTGGGCAGGATCCCAGCCCCAAGGCAGCACTGAGCTCACCCAGGATCCCGGCTCAGAACCACAAATCGCTGCCTGATCCCTCAGTGCTGTGTCCCAGCCCCTCCAACACACTTCCTCGATGATTATACATCTACTATTTGTAGTCCTACACTGAGTTATCCAAGACAGCATCTTCCTGTCCCATTAATGCAGTGGGACCTGGTCCCTAAGTGGGATCCTTCACCCAGGAAAGCTGCCCAGGGCTTCCCTGTTGTCTCTGTGTGTGCAGGACCTGCATTGCTGGGATGACCGATGGTACCACCTGGAGCCACGGACGGAGACATACCCCAACCGAGGACAATGTCACCTGCAGTTCCTGCTGACTCACAAGAAGGTGGGAGGGAATGGGGAAGGCGGTCCCTTTCCTTTTTGGCAGCTGCCCGTCTCTTGGGGCCCCAGATCCCTGCCTCAGGACTGGAGGTGCCAGCACCAGGGTTTGCACATGCTGGAAACCTGCTCGATCCTCCGCTGAGCTCCATGCCAGCATCGGAGCCTTGCTCCTGGTGCACTTACACCCCTTGGCTCAACTTCAAACAGGGCTCTCTGTCCCCATGCTTTTTGCATTCCCATGTCCCCACTCTGATTGCACCCTTGCATGTTCAGGCAAGTTATGGTTATTCTTCCAATGCCTTGTCCCTTTTCAGAGGGCCACCACGAGCAGCCGGACACAGCCGAGCTATACCGTCCATCGCCACCTCCTGCAGCAGCTGGTGTCCTATGAGATCCTTCAGCACCAGGTACTGAGGGGGAGAAGCAACTTTCCAGCAGCTGGGCTGGGGTGAAGGCTTCCTTTGGGGCCCACCACACCTGACACATCACTGCAAAGAGACAGGGAGAAGGGTTGATGTCCATTCCCTCTGTCATCCTGGAAATACACCCCACGCCAGTGCCTCTGCCCCTCCTCGCTCAGCCCAGTTGGCCCCAGGACATGTCACCCTCCTTTTGCATCCTTGCAGGCTGGCAGCATCTCCTGGGATGGGGAGTTGAGCAGGCATGCCAGCACCGTGCTCTACCTGCACGCCACGCAGAAGGACCTCTCTGACTTCCACCAGGTCATGGCGTGAGTACCCCACATCCAGGGAGCCATGACACAGCATCATGGAGGGGTCCCAGGTCCCAACACCTTCTCTGGAGGTGTCTGACCACAACCCAGTCTCTTCTGGTGTAGCTGGTATTGTGTGCTGCCTCAGGCAGCGCCAGGAGACCTGAGCCCAGCCCCTGCAATCCCAGATGTAGCCGTGGATGGGGGAGCCCCACGTTGGCCCCTGGGTGTCTCCCACAACCCCCAGGGGCTCAGCCCAGCTTCTCCATCCTCCCCAGGCAGTGGCTGGCGTACAGCAAGCTCTACCAGAGCCTTGAGTTCAACAGCAACTGCCTGCTCCACCAGATCACCAGCATCGAGTACCAGTGGGTGCAGGAGCGCCTGAGGCCAGAGCAGGTGAGGGGGTTCCAGCACCACACTGGGAGCAGAGATCAGGGAAATGTGCCCCATGCACACAACCCACAGCCTCTCCTTCCAGCTCCTGGGGCTGTTTTTCTGCCCCCATGTTCCAGGAAGGGCAGGACCTTGTTGGGGTATGGGGGTGCTGGGGAGGCTGGAGGTCAGCTCCATCCACCATGATGCTGTGACCCTGCCAGCACCTCTGTCTGGTGCTGAGGGCAGCACGTTTCCTTCCTTTTCCCCAGAAAGCAGAGCTGGCTGAGTCCTTCCAGTCCTTGCTGACTTATGGGGTCTCCCTTATCAGGAGGTACCGCATCATTTTCCCTCTCTCTGCCCCGAGGTCCAGGGAGAGGCTGCAGTCCCTGCTCCGGTGAGTCAACCATTGGCGCCAACTGCGCATGGGGCTGTGTTGCTTGGCCATCATGAGGGACAAGCCTGTGAGCTTGCGCAAGAACCCATGAGAGCCCTTTCTGTACCATTCTAGGCTGCTGTGACACTTGTCCTGCCCTATCCCTTGTCCTGGGCTCCCCGTGGGGGATGTTGCTGGGAGGGGAAGCTCTGTTTGGGCAAGGTCTCTGGGGGGAGAGACAGACTGGTGCTGGGTATCACCAGAAGTTCTCGCTTTGCAGGGTCCTGGTTCAGATGTGCAAAATGAAAGCTTTCCACGAGCTGTGCACGCTCAGCCCTGACCTCCCCCAGATGGTCTCCACAGCACTGAAGGTAGTGGGACCGGGGGGGTTTCATTCTCCCCATCCTTTGGGATTTGGGATCCTGTGGGTCTCCCTTCTCATCCATCCCCTGCCCAATGCCCACTCCTCAGCCTCTCCTGCAAAGCCACATAGACCACCCTGAGTGGGGAAAATACGTGTCCCTCTTCAACCTGGTGATGCAATCCTGTGGTTCCCCCCACATGGACCTGGGTCCTGCCCATACGCAGGGGACAGGGAGAGTGAAGAGGGTGACAGAGCTGGCTTTGCTCTTTCTGCTCCCCTGCCATCACACTGGGACTCCTTTCTTACAGTCAGGCACGACAGAGTGGTTCCACATGAAGAAGCAGCATCTCAAGCCCATGGTGAAGGTCAGTTCCCATCTCTGCCTCTCTGGCATTGTAAGAAGCCACTTGCTGGGCTTAGGGTGGGAGGCCCAGAGGGGGTGGGAATACAAGTCTGAGATGGGGCTTCTCCAGTTTTCTGATACAGACATGGCATTTGGGTTTCCAGCTTAAAAATACCCTAAGACATGGTACCTGCAGCTGCTGAGGTGCATTGAAACTTAAGACCGTGGTGCAATGCTCAGGAGAATAAGAAGGTGGTTCCCAGTCTGGCCATGCAAGCACAGGGTGACAGTTACCGACAACTTCTTGGTGGTCCTAATATGGATCTAATGCTATCCCATGAGAACAAAGCACTGAAATAAATCAGCTCAGAATGGAACCCAAGTCATCTCAAAATCACTGAGCATCCAAAGCAGGCTGTCCCTTCCTTTGCAGAGCATGGAGGAAAATGGCAAAGCCTTATCCAGACTCCTCTTGGAGGTGATAGGAGATCTCCAGCAGTGCCAGAAAATCTGGAATAAATTCTTCATCAAGTAGGTTTCGGAACTTAGTCCCCTCTCACCCACCTTCCCTGGGGTCAAGAACAACAGGGCACTTGAATGCCTCATTCCTTGGCTCTCAGACTCCACATATAACATCTGTGGTCCTACCTCTGCCTCTTAGAGCTGTCCTCACCCTTAGGGCAAGGGAAGGTTTGCTGGGCTGGGGCTGGCAGGCTTCTTACTCCTCTTTTCTCTCTTGTAGCACTCTGAAATTGAATATCTTCTCCATTGCCTACCTGGAGCTGGAGCACCTGGTGAGTAAGCCTGGGCTACTCTGCACCCATGGGACTAAGGTGTAAAGCCAGGCTGATGTTTTTGGCCACCCTTCAGACAGCAACTGGATGTTGCAAGCCTAGAAAAGGAGAAAGACAGGAAAACTCTCCCTCTTCCCTGCGTGCCCATAAAGTGACTATCATCTGCTTACTTGACCCAACGAATGTCCTGAAATGCCACCCAAAAGGAAGAGGAGTCCCCTGAGATGAGCCACCATGGCTCCAGAGAGCCCCCAGCAGATCAAGCCTTCCCAGCTGGACTCCCACTAACAGCTGTCCCACCTTCCTTTGTTCACTGCCAGGTTGCAGAACATGTCCAGGAACAGCTGCGCGAGGTTGACAGCAGTATGTCCAAGCCCACAGCTGAGAGTCTTTTCCAGCTCTACATGAACCTACAGGAGCTCTACCAGATGAAGGACTTTGTCCCAGAGAGGTATCCAACCCAGAGAGAGGAAAGATGCCAAAGGAAGGGAATGAGTTAATTGAGAGGAACTCCCTCCCATTCACCTACATCACTCATTACACACAAAGCAGAACAGGCTGATGGTGTCTAGTGTCAATGTGAACATCACCAGAAGGTTTTCAGGCTTGTCTCTGAGTAGGGTTGATGGAGACCTCAACTTCCTGACAAGGGGAGGTTTCTTCTTAGCATGGTGCTACGTGCTGCCTCTGCCTTGGGGCAGTTTATTGTATGTGAGAGCAAGGAGGGGTGCTGTGCTGCAAGCATGCTGGTGCTGTGCAGTTGGAGAAGCTGTTGTCTTCATCCACAGGGATGGACCTCTGGCTCTGAGCAATTTCCACCAGTGGTTCAAGGAAGCTGTGCCCCAGTGGCTGCAGAAGGCCTACACCATTGCACTGGAGAGGGCACAGAGAGCCGTCCAGATGGACCAGGTAAGCTGAGGTCTCCATCCTCCATCCTCCATCTCTCTCCATCCTTTGGGGACACTCCAGCTCCCTCCATGCCTTGCCATTGTGCCTGGCTCACAGCATTGAGACCAGCACATAGGTACCTCTTGCAGCCCACAAGCAGGCTGATTCCTCTCCCAAATGTGTAACAAAAGATTTGGTCTCCTGGACTAGGTGATCCCACCCTGGCCCCATAACACACCCCTGTGCCCCTTCCTCTGTGGCAGCCCAAGAGAGCTGATGAACCTGCATTTGGGCCATGCTTTGAGCATCCCCTTCGCTTCTCAACTTTAGGAAGGTATTTACTTTCTCTGCCCTCCCAGCTGACACCCTTCGGGGAACACAACAAGCACAGCACATCCACAGTCGACCTGTCCACTTGCTATGCCCAGATCGTGAAGACCTGGCAGCAGCTCAACTGGCCAGACCCTGAAGAAGCCTTCATGATCATGGTGAAGCTCGTGGAGGTTTGTAGACCAGGCAACAGCAGCTGGAGTTTCCTCTCCTGCTCTCAGAGATATGTGTCCATGAAAGGGGCCAGTGTTTCACTCCACTGTGGTGGGATCCCCTGGTCTCCATAGTGGTCTCTATGCTGCCCAGCTCAGTCCTGTTGACTTCTATCCTGCAGGACATGTGCAAAATTGCCCTCATGTACTGCCGGCTCATCAAGGAGAGGGCTGAGGCTCTGTCGCTGAGTAAGAAGAATGAGGGCGAAGCAGCCAACAGGGTTGGTATCAAAGCAGGGTCCACTGCTTAGGGAGAGGCAGCATTTGGCCATGGTTTTGGGGTAAAAAGGGACATAAGCTGCTGAGCACCTATCTGACATCCCATGTCTGACTTTCATGGGGACAATTTGACCCCTGGAAAATCAGGAGGGACATGGCATCAGCAGAGAGAGTGGGATGGGGACAGGGATGAGGATGAGAATGGGGATGGAGACAGTGATGGAGCTGGTGGGGGATCACCAGGGGGCGTGAAACAGCCTGAAGCAGACCCACCTCTCCCAGCTCTGCATCGTGGTGAACAACATCAAGCAGCTGCGGCTGTTGATCCAGAAGCTGCCGTTGCAGCTGAACTGGGCGCAGCTGGAGCAGCGCACGGAGGCCATCATCGACCGGCAGCAGATCCAGCACACACTGCACAACCAGCTGGGCAGCACTGACTCCTGTCTGGACCATGAGGTCCGGGATGTGGTGAAAGCTTTAGCCACCAAGGTGACCCTCTGACCACTGACTCTCCCCCCCCTTGCTCACTGGCCCAAAGTATGGGAGGTTTCATCTAAGGGGGCCTGGAGTCCACAGTGCTCCTGGGATGGAGACAAGGTGGACCCAGGCATGGGGAGGCTGGTGCAAAAGGTAAAGCCCAAGCACCTCTGTGCATTTCTCCCTGGCAGCTGGAAAAGGGCATCGCCAGACACATCCAGGAGCTCTCATCTTCCAATGACACCCGGGAGCCTGAGGATGTAAGTACCTTGTCTGGGCCCTCTTGGACCACATTTTTAAGGCAGCTGTGAATAACCCTTGCCTACTTGGTGGAGGCCCCCATCACCCTTCCCCACCTCTCTCTGCCCCATGTCTGGGGCATGTGACACACTAGCGATGGGGCCCAGACCTCCATAGGCTTTGTTTGATGCTTGTGTTGGCAACAGGACCAGACTGAGGACAGGCTGCCCAGGCCCACACTGTTGGAGCCCCTCTGGACTCCCCTGTACCTTACTAGCTCTAGCCAGCAGCATCCTGCTTCTGTGGTCTGCTGGGTACTACCTCCCTGTGCCCTCCCTAACACCCTTCTACCCTTCTCCCGCTACAGTCCATCATTCCACTCATGAAGTTCCTGGAGTCAGAGCTGCAGTATCTCAATGAGCATCTTGTCCAGGAGAACTTCAAAAGGTGACCAGGACCCTGGGGATGCACCATGGCATGACCAGCAGCATGACTGTCCCTTGGCAGGAATGTCCCCCCCAGCCCCATGGGGCTCAGGGATACCCTTGATGAGCCAGTTTCCTCTGGGGCTTTGCAAAGTCCCTTGGCTGAGGATGACAGACCCTATCCCACCACCCCGGACCCCCTCTTACTCACAGCCTGCCTCCCCTGTCCCTGCAGCCTCCTCACTCTCCTCTGGCATCACACCTTGGCCGTGCTGTTGGCAGCAGCGGGGCAGCAGGTCCCCTCGACCCAAAGCTACAAGAAGCTGCACTGTGCCCTGAAGGTACCGGGGTGTTGGGGGGGGACACGGGGACAATGACACATGAAGGAGTCCCTGGCAGGGATGTGTGTTTGGGTGACAGCTAACAGCATCTTTCTCCACAGAGCCTGGAGCTGTGCTTCTATGCTGAGGGCTGCGGGCTGCCCCTGGAGACCCTCCACACTGCAGCCTTTCTGGTACGGGATGCTGGGTCCCCAGGGTTTCCTTTGGGTGCTCTCCTGGGGGTGGGAAGGGGGGGGGTCCCCAGGCTACCCATCCATGTGCTTGACTGTCACCTCTTGTCCTCCCTGCTGTAGTCGCTGGAGACCCACCTTGCCCTCTGCTCCTCCACCAGCCGCAAACTCATCCAGAAATACTTCATCAAGAAGATCCAGCAGCAGGTAGGAGTCAGGATCGTGCTCCCAGCCCCTTCCCACATCCCACCCTTGCACAGGTCAGGCTGCCCAGCACAGCCTGCCTGCGGAGCCGTGGGATTTCCCCACCACCCTCCCAGTCCCGGGGCTGTTTGGGCTGCTTTTGCCCCAGCAGTGGGCAGCTGGGGGCTTAGCTACATCCCAGAGGATGCCCGTCACCCCCTGGTACCCCAAAATGCCCTCTCAGCCTCCACTGGACCCTGGGCATCCCCTCAGCGTGGGTGCTGGAAGGCAGCACCCTTATTCTTGTACCCCACTGCCCAGCTGGACACCAGATCAGAGAAGTACGGGGCTGTGACGATCAAGGCGATGTATCTCCCTTCGGAGCAGAAACTCCGCGTGGAAGTGCTCAATGCCGTCAACCTCATCCCGCTGGACTCCAATGGTGGGTGTGAGTGGGCTGGGGAGCCCTACTGCCCCGGGCTCCCCTGAGGGTGGGTTGAGGAGCCCCAACCATCCCAGGACCCCCTGTCCTCAGACCCCAATACACCCCTGGGTAGGAGAGAAATCCTACCAGCAGTACTGGTAGGATTTGAAGTAACTTGAAGTTACTTGCACTTGAAGTACTTGGCAGTACTTGAAGTTAGCGAGGCTCTGCCTTGATTTGCTTTCGCATCTGAGGAGGTGGATATGGGGAAGAAGGGGGTAAGGTGATTATTGCACTGGTCTGGGGTGGTCAAGTGGGAAATGGCAGGCAGGACCATGTGCCCACTTCCCAGTACCTTCAATGGGCAGCACAACCCAGCAGCCAGGGCTGGGGGTTTGGGATTTTTTTCCCCAATTGGTAAATCACGTTTACGACAGAAAAACATGCCAGGGTGAAAAGGAACACTCTCTCACGTTGGTTGTCATTTGGGGACATCTCCAGGAGAGGTCACTCCTCTTGCAGCCACTCGTGTCTGATGCACATGTGGGCAGGTCTGGGGATGCTCCTGCACTATCAGAGGCTGGGCTGGGCTGGGGGGTGGAAGTGGTGGTCCCCTGATCCCCCCAGCCATCCCAGTGTGTCTGGCCAGCACAGTTTGGCTCAGTCAGCCTTGCCGGGGCAGAAGGGGTGGCGGGAGGGGGGCTAATATCTGCATCCCACCAGGCTCGAGCGACCCCTTCGTCCAGCTCACCCTGGAGCCCCGGCACGAGTTCCCTGAGGTGGTGGCCCGGACCACCCAGTGCAAGAGAAACGAGCTGCACCCCCTCTTTGATGAAGCCTTCGACTTGTATGTAGGGGTTGACACCCACCTCCATCACCCCCCTCAATCCAATAACTCCCCCCACCCCATGCTTCAGCTGAGCTCCTGCTATGGGGCTGCTGCTCCAGGAACTGGGTCCTGCCCTGGGATTTCACCCCCTGCACCCCACCAGCTGTGGGCGTTCAGGAGTAGGGGCACCCCAAACAACTGGGTCCCACACAGGCTGGTCTCTTTGGTTTTGAAGTGGTTGAGGGTCAGGGTGGTGGTGGGGTGAGAGTGGGGGGTGGCTTCCCACAGAGCATCACCTATGAGAGGGAAGGTTGAATTTTGGGACTGAGGGGGTGGGATGTGATGCTTCCCTGCATCCCCCCACCCCTGCAGCTTGATCCCCCCCGAGAAGTGCCGGCAGGAGGGGGCCTGCCTGCTGCTGACCGTGTTTGACTACGACACGCTGGGGGCCAACGACCTGGAGGGCGAAGCCTTCTACCCCCTCTGCCACCTTCCCGGCCTTGATGATGACGAGGACCAGGCTGACAGGGGACGGGTACCCCAAACCCGCCTCCCCCTCACCCACCCCAAACCCACCGGTACGTGGTGTCACAGCTGGACTGAGCTCTGCCGAACCCTCCTTCTCCCACCCCATCTCCACCATAACCCCAACTCTGTGGGGTGAGGAGGAGGTCATGGTGAGCATCTCCCACCATCCCTCCCCTCTTCTCTGGCAGGAGATGAGATCCTCCAGCTGCTGGAGTCCAGGAAGGGGGACAAAGAGGCTCAGGCCTTTGTTAAGCTCCGCAAGCAACGAGCCAAGCAGTCTAAGGAGACAGAGTGAGGGAGGCAGAGGGTCCCAAAACGAGGGGTTCCAGCCACTGGGACTGCGTTTTGCCAGCTGGAGCCAGAGCCGTCCACAGGGACCCAGGGGACAGAGGGGGTCCCCGTGCCCCCCCCCACCTCCCCGTGCCCATCTCACCCTCACTTTTGGGTAGCAATGCTTCCTGTGAGGCCAGGGAAGGTGGGCACGTAGTATTTTAGGGGATTTCTTTCCCTGTCTGGATTAGCAACACTACAGGGAGGAGGGGGAATGTGAAAGTGTGTGGTTGTCCCTGCCTGTCCCCATGAGCTTGTCCCACCAGTGCCACACTGCCTGGCCGTGTCCCCAGCCCTCCCGTCAGTGACACTGTGTCAGGGCACTGCAAAAGCAGCAGCATCGGCTTGGGGTGGGGGCAACACGTGGCCGATGGTTTTGGGTTGGGTTTTTTTCTTTTCCTCTTTTTTTCTCTTTTTTTTTTTTTTGTTTTTGTTTGTTTTTATTGTTTGTTTTGTTTTTCCCTTCTGGATAAGCCTCTTATTTTAAATTAAAAGTACCAAAGCTGATGCTGTGTGAGGTTGGGGAGGGGGGGACGGACACGAGGGGGACTAGGAGGGCAGGGGTTGCCTCGTGGCCACGGTTGAGGAGTCTTGGCTGTGCTGGCTCATCCTCTGCAGGGCATTGGGTAGCGTTGGTCTGAGTTACAGCCCTGGTTTGAGTTATAGCCCACTTTAAAAATACCTCCTAGAGGGGGTGTAAATCAAAGGGCCGGGAAAGCTGCCACCACAGGGGGGGGGGGGGCTGAGGATGCAGCACAGCTGGCACCCGTTGTTCTGGTGATGGAGCTGCTGGAGTTGGCTCTGCAAAAGGCACTTTGAGACACTTAAAACCCGGGCACGGCAAAAGGCCCTCAGGACAGGCAGCACGTGGTGGTTTGGTGGTGGCAAAAGGGTACCCAGGCAGTCCTTGGGGCTGATTTGTGTCCTCGGGGCTGTGAGGTGCTGGAGCCATCCCTGCCACTGCTGCCTCTGGACCTGGAACCTCCCTCTGCAGATGGCTGGGCTTTTTTGGTTGTGAAGTTTGGGGGTTTTTTTGGTTTTTTTGGTTGTTTGTGGCTGCACTCTTCCATGTTTTCATATTTTACCGCCCCCTGTATCAACCTCAGGCAGCTTTGCTGGAGCAGAGGGAGCCTAGGAGCTTGTTGGACTCCAACCATAAAGAGCATCATGGCTCTGTCAGTCAAACCGTGATTCGGGTCTGTGGAGCCCAGAAGCAGAGGGCAGGAGCCTGGCATTGCCCTCCAGCCTGTGCCAGGGCCCTGTGTCACATGGGGGGGAACACTGGTGGGCACACACAGGGGACATCAGTGGGCAGCAGCTCTGCAGGGTGGGGTGACCCAGCTGCACCAGCAAAAATGCCCAGCAGGGCAGGCGGCTGCTCAAGATTTGCTGTGTATTTTGGACCTTTTTAGCTGCAATTACTAATAATTACAAATCTGGAGCCCGCTCTGCCCCTTCCCACCCCCCACCCCCCCACACCCAGCAAGCTGGGGGGGCTGTGCTTGAGCTGAAGCAAGTCCCTGGGGAATTAAAAGCATCGCCCTCCTGGGTGCTGCAGCACCAGCTGCTCTGGGTGGGCTCAGCAACCACTGGGTCAACTCAGGCCAAGCCCTCGATGCGGGGGCAGAGAGAGGGGGGTGAGGTGGGAGGGGGGTGGAAAAAGCTCCTTTGGCATCCATATGACATGGCCAGGCTCACACAAACCCGCAGCCGGAGGGATTAAGGCACCGCTCGCTCAGGAGGAAGCCATTTGCTGGCTTAAATCACTCGTTTCAGTCCTTGCAGCTCCACAGAGGAAGAAGATTCCGGAGCAAGGCCCTTTGTGTTGTCTGTGCTGGGTTATCCAAACTGGTTTAGCTTCATTTTTAAGGTTCCAGGCGGTTGTGTAAGGCTTTTGCCACCCCCAGAAAAAATCCTAGCCTTTGCAGAGAAAGGACTGTTAAACCTTAAATGAGCAGAGAGTAACTCACCCCGTGGACCAGGAGGGGAATTGCCCAAGCATTAAAAAACATGGCCCCTACCCTTGCTCCCACTGTGGGACCCCCACAGCTGATGGCTGGGTGGGCTGCAGGGGGTGAAAAAAAACAGCTCCCAGCAAATGCAAGACCGAGGGGGAAGAAATTCTCCTCCTCCTCCTCCTGGTGAGGACCCCCAGCACAGGCAGGCACTGCCACGTAGGAGGGAAAGGGCCAGGCACTTCCATCTCCCCATAGGATTGCATTACTGGTAATTTAAGCTGGGTGGTTCGGATTGTTGTTGTGATTGGACTCAGGCCAGGTGATTGATGCAGCTTCAAAGCACTAATTAGACCAAAAATGGGAGCTAATCCTTCGCTCCATCTTGTTTTGGGTTCCACCAGCTGAACCCATGTAGGTAAGGGTATAAATCCTGGAAACCCCCCCAGTGCACAGACACGGGGGCAGGCAGAGCTCACCCACAGGAGACCCCGAGAGATAAATTCTTGTCCAGACCCAGAATCCGGGTGATAAAACACTCTTTGCTCCATTGTTTATACCATTTCCCAAGAGAATCTCAGCCCCCAACCCCACCATGTTGATTCCCCCCTTCTTCCATTGCACCTCCATCACAAAGGTGATGGGCAACCCCCCCTCCCATCCCCCCCCCAGGGCTCCTGAAAAAGGGGCTTGATCCCAAAAGGAGCTCAGGAAGGAATTATTGGTCTTATTAAAGGGAGAAGACAAAGCCAGCCCTGGAGATGTAGTCCATCAAGGGCTCCATGGTGCAGACTTCTGCCCTCCTCCCCAAGCCCCTGTGCAGGGCCCGGGGCTGCACATACACCCCGGCAGGCACACACACACACACACGCTGCTTTATTATAGTATTATTTCTTTTTTTGTTTTTTTTCTTAGCAAAAAAATAAAAATTTATTGTCCTCTAAAAAAAAAAACAAAACAAAACAACCAAAAAACCAAACCAACCAAACGAGAAACCAATCCGTCCTGCCCTTGGAAACTGTGACACAGATTGAGTTCTTTCCAGCCCCACATGCAAATTCACTCTGCCAAGAAAAGAGTCTAAACCAGGTTTCCGACAGCCAAAACACATATTTACAGAGTACGAGAGAACGACAGCTGAAATCACAGTTCTATACATGGAATCAACAACACGTTTTACACACCACCGATCACCATTCTGCCAACTTCTACACGGACTAGGGGCGCTCCGGCCCAGTGCCCTCCCTCCTGGGGAAAGCTGGGAAGGGACTGGTCGAGAATCGCCACCAGAAATACTGCAGTGTGTAGTATTATTATTATTAATTTTTTAAAATGTATACTGTATTTATTTTGTTTTAACATTGGAAGCTACGGAGTGGGGAAGCCCCAGCCATCTCTCCGATGCAGTCACTGGTTTGCAGGAATACTTCACCTTTAAAATAGTAGGTTTTACATCAGTAACATCTATGTTGCTGTTGGCCATCGCTCCAAGGATTGTTATAATTCTGGAGGAAAACACTGGTAATATTCATCCTTCTCAGGGTGGGGGAAAAGGAGAAAGAGAGGAGGGTTGGAGGCTGGTGGAACAGCAACGGATTACTGAGTCCATTCAGTGTTAGGGGCTTCCTCACAGGGGAAGGACTTCTCTTCACGGCCTCAGCTGCACAAGCCTTGCGAGTGGCTCAGGTTGAGCTCCAGAGATGTCTGGAAAGTATAAAACCCTTCAGCAGGGGATCAGCTGCAGCGACTCCCCTTCAGAGCCGGAGGGGAGACAGGGGGGAGCACGGAATCTGCTTAAGGAAAATGTTGTGCTCCAGCTCTGAGACTTGCCCTGGTCCCTCCCGTGCCACAGCTGGCCCGGGGCTACAGCAGCTAAGGCCAGAGATGACCTAAAAGTGGTCCTGTTAGCCCAAAGCGATGCCAAAATTCTTCAGCTCCTGGCTCTTGTCTACAGCTCTAGCTTCGCTTTTTGGTGTCTCTCTACCCAGGAGAGTGGCGTCTTGAGCCACCTGCTTCTATTGTGTCTTTCCAGAATCATGTACAAGTTTAGTGACCTTTAAGATAGCGTAGTTTCACAGCACAGTTAGGACTCCCTTCCCCCAGCAATTGGCTCCAAAGTGTCTGACCTGCACAACTAGTCACCAAGGCGGACACTTCCAACGCTCCCAAAAAGCCGGGGAGGAAAACGTCATTATCCTCTAAGGAGTCTGTGCGAAGAGGCAGGAGCCAGGGCTGTTCAGCAGCAGCCACCAGGGGTGCTCAGCCAGCAGCTTTGGGAACAAAAACTCTGTTTGGAAGCTGTGACTCGGTCAAAAAATGGTGTCATGTCCCTCCCTCTCCCCCCACCCCAGCACACACTCCCCCCCCGGGGTGAAATGCTACTGCGTGTGCTGTAAAAGGGAGCTCCTGCTTGAGAAGGAAGCGTGACAGTGCGTTACGGGGGGGCCGTACACGTTAGCACCAGCTTCATTTCAACAAGACCTCTTGTCACACCCTACAGAAGCCACCCCCAGACTCCTAAGCCTGAAGTGCAGTGCTGTGATTGCAGCTCAGCCTTCCCATGGGAGCGGGTCAGAAACGCTGCCCTCCGCCCCTGCTCTCACCTCGGATACAAGAACTGTCACACACGCGGCCCCCCGAAATAGTCACAAACCAGTCAAAGATGAAGTTCTCTTTTCCGTCTGATGCTCAAGAAAGTAATTCACATTTCAGATACTTGTTTGTGTTGGTTTTTTTTTTTAAAAAGCAGCAAACAAATTCGTAGAAACCTAAATAACTAAAGCGTTTCTTACAGAACCAGAGGAAAGGGAGAAGCTGTCCGTGTGCTTGTGCAAAGAGAGTGCTGAAACACAGCGGGGCGGGGGCAAGGGAAGGGGCTAGTGCTAATTCCTTCAGGCTCTTCCGCCACGAGGGCAGCATGGAAGGGGAAAGTCAAAGGGACACAAATGGGGAAAGTTTTGAATTCTTTGGTCCTTCAGTTTTAAAACAGAGAAACTGTTTTACTCACAAGGGAAAAAACGTGCTCAGGAATTCTCCTTGCGCTCCCCCCTGCCTAAATGGTGTGGCCCCCCCAAAACTGGGGGCAAATATCACCTCCCTCTTGACCCGACATAGAGGGGTGGATGTCCCAGAGAGACAGACAGAGCTGCCACAGGGGGACAAGTTTTGTCTGAAGAGCAGGGACGAAGCGAAGAGCCCCTGTGGGGAATCAAAAGGCGGGTGAGCCGGGCTCTGAAAGCTGAGGGTTGGCCAGAGGGAGCATCACCCTGACCAGTTCCGGGGAGCAGATAAACCACCACGCTAACAAAAACCATGGTACAAACCAATAGCCAAAACAGGCCCATCAGCTCTGGTTCTTATAAATATTAAAGACCTGATTCAAGAGTTTATTTCCTATGATTTAAGTTAGTTACAAAAACTTTTTAGTAAATCTTTATCTTAATTGGGCTTCTTCTTCCTCCCCCCCCAACTTTTCTTTTTTTTACTTTTTTTATTTTCCTAGAAAAAGAAATGTTCATTTTAATAAAAGTTCTTTCCTTAAGATCAGACCAAGGCAGATGTGCTGCCCCATGGCACAGACATTCAAAGGCTATAACCAAACAACATAGCCACAATAATCACTCAACAGTGTCTCTCCATAATAATAATAAAAAAGAAATTTAAAAAAACCTGATGCTAGTTACAATAAAATACATATGGGAAAAAAAAAAAAAGAGCATTTTTTTACCAAAAAACCCAAAAACAAGTTAATGGGAAAAACATAAAAAAGAACTACACAGAGCTGCACTTAAGAGATCATCTGGGAATGCATATTAACCCCTTCCATGTAAAGGAAAGGTGGAATTATGGAAGCAAACCTAATTATGTCTTTGCATTAAATATGAAGCTTTCTGAGAGGCTCTGGTAAAAATTCAGTTTTCCTACAACAGTGGGCTGCTGGAGGTTCCAGTGCTTTTCCAGGTCAGGGAGGGGTGGCACAGGCAGTATTCCCTGTGCAAAATAAAAACGTTTAGTCAACTGAGTGGCCTTTTGGTTGAGATCCCAGCAGGTTATCGCAATCCACCCGATGTGAAAACCCAATGGACACACCGGGAAAGAATGTCACAGGAAAGCTCAGCTACTGGTAAGGTCTAAGCTGGTAGCATTTCTTTGTCATGCTGGACTTTCTCTGTCACCACAGGCGCACATGATCATGAAGCATGAGGGTTTCTGGACCCAGCAGTCCCTGACCCATCCTGGACTCGCTCACAGGACAGGTTAACCCTGTTCAAGAAAAGCGTCCTGACTACCTGGAATTGTTTCATGCGTTTCAGCAGGGACTATTAAACAGGTTCCTGTGGCTCAAAGAAAACTAATCTGGTCTGAAACTGCCAAAAGTCTCTAGACAAAGGGGTGCTGGGAGATAACCAGCCTGTGCATCTGTATTCCTTTCACAAAGAGCTTTAGCTGACCCAAGGGGGGCGATACTTCTAAGGCTGCTCAGACCTGGAAGGTGTTTGCTGTATCAGCAATGGGCATTAGTCACTGAATTTTGGGGCTTGGCTTGGTCTAGGATCCAATACTTCCCTCCCTCCCCCCTTTTCTTCTTTTCATACAAATATACAAAGAGTGTAAAAAAAATTTAAAAAGCGAACTTTGCTGATTAAACGTCAGACAAAGTTCCTGCACATTCAGAGATCGGCAACGGGAGGCCCACCAGGCAGGCACCCAGCAGAGCTTCCACCAGGGAGGACAGCTTTAACCAAGCTGGGTCAGTGAAAGAGAAGGGAGACTGAAGACACAAACAAGTCATTTCAATCCACCTTGATCCTCCCTGTGATCTCAAGTCTTCCTCCGGAAAGCACATGGAAGCTCCTCTTGCCCACTCTAAATCCTTCTGGAAATAGTCAAAAATTTGTTATCACCTAAATAGAAAAGAGGAGAAACACAGACTCTTTGCAAATGGCCCTTTGATCTGTATTAAAAACAGCTCTCAAAGTTCCTCAAGAGTTAGAATTAGTGGGGCACAGGTGAGGGGCAGTTTAGATACGGGATGTAAAATATTAAAAAGTGCTCTGCAACTAATTTTTGTTTTATGTGTGTATGTGTGTGTGTGTGCATATACATACACATACACAAACACGCCCATACACACACATATATACATATAATATACACATACATATATATATGTACACATACATATATATCTACGTATGTATAAAGTTAAAAAGTCCTATACGATATGAGTAGAACAAGTGTCCTTGGAAGGTCACGACTGGAGAGAATGGGGCCTGTTGGGGTGGCAGATGGGGCACTCGCCCTTCTCGGCGCAGGTTTCACACAGCACTGCGTGTTGGCACGGTAACAACACCCGGTTCTCCTCCTGACACTGAAGGCATTTCACTGACTGCATCTGAAATACCGCCTGCAAGAGAGGGGGACAGGGTGAAAGGTAAGCCACAAAGCAAAGGGGCTGCTGTCCTGCGCCACACAGGCTGGGGGACAGCAAGGAGGCAGCGGGGGAAGGACTTGCAGCATCCACCCCTTCATCTTCGGAAGCAAAAGCAAAGCAGCACAGCGTGATGTCCTCTAGGACCTTTTAGGTTTAACAGAGCAGCTTTGATCAACTTAAAACTTCAGACTTAAAGAAGAGGTAGGTATTTTCCTGTAAGCCAGCTAAAGCTCACTTTGGCTGCATCCACATGGAATTGCTTTGAGAGGCTGCTGATTTCTGGCTGCATTAAAGAAGAGGGGAAAAAGCTGCGATCTGTAGGAGCAGAGAGAGCAAAGCCCTGCCCTGCCAATCCCTGGCACTCACCTTATCGACCTTCTCCAGGTTTGCCCGCAGTTGTTTCTGAAGGGTGTAAAGTGAAGAGAGTGAGAGTGTTTCCAGGTCAGAGAAGGAGCGCAGAAACTGAGGGTCCTGGCCTGCGTGGATCCTCTCCAGCTCCTCCTGCAGTTTCTTCACTTGCAGCTCCAAGGCTTCCCTCTGCTCCCGGGCCAGTTCACATTCCATGTTAGCTGTGTTGGCGCGATCATTTGCTTCCTCTGCCTCCTTTTTCCAAGCATCACAAGCCTACAGGTTCCAGCAAAAAGGGGAGAAGGAGGAGTCGGAAAACTCAGTCAGGCTCCAATAGTGAATCCCCAGCAAAACTATCCATTTCCATACTCTCCTCACCAGAAGCGTGTTCTGTCCAATCTGCCCCATTCCCAAATTCTGAAACATCCTCAGAGCTTCGCTTCAAAGCGCCACTCATTCCAGTTACCCTATCTGGTTGGGCTGTGGTCCTATATATTTGGCTCACACCTTTAAAGAGGATGAACTTTGCATACTGGCAAATTGTCAGGGATCTAAGGCAATTGCCAGGTCTAAAGGACTGTCAAGCGCCTCAGTGCATCTGTTTACAACACCTGGCCTCGCACATCCAGCACCTCATGACATCAAGTACAAGTGACTCAAGTCCCCATTTCCAAGGCAGAATCATAGAATCATATAGGTTGGAAGAGACCCTTGGGATCATCAAGTCCAACCATCAGCCCTACTCTACAAGTTCTCCCCTACACCATATCCCTCAACACCACATCTAATTGACTCTTAAACAGTCAGGGATGGGGACTCCACCCCCTCCCTGGGCAGCCCATTCCACTGACTCTTTCTGTGAAAAAGGAGGAATAACACGAATGTTTAAGAGAATCTGTTTGTAAAACCCACAGCTCTTCCCATCACCTCACTGTCTGGAAAAGCTGCTGCTGAAAGGCTGGCACCCTCCTACTCCTTTGCACTCCCCAATCCCTCTTCCTAGGAATTACCCGAGTACCTGTTTAGCTTGTTTCCAAGACTCTTCCCACTGCTTTATTGTGCCGTTGGCTTCATCCAGCTCTTGTCGTAGCCGTGCCAGCTCCGCAGCACCTGGACCTGACAGAAATGCAGGTGAGGTACTGGGCGAAAAACTCCCCGAAGCAAAGTGTTCCCATATGCTGCTGTTCATCCCATTTAAACCTGTTTCACAGGGAAATAGAGAGGGTTACATCACAAGTGCTGGCAATTTCCCCATTTCCTCCCTACCCCTGTGAAATCCAGGCTTCAAAAATGTGCATGTAGGAAAAAGAAGATGAACTTCATAATTTCGTCCCCAGGAGTCTATCACAGAGGAACCTTACAGGGGAAGTTTCACACCATTAGGCCTCACCATTAGTGATAGAGGGAGGACCCAAGAAACCGAGTGGAGGCAGCCTTTGAACCAGGCTGGTTTCAGAAGCATCAATTTTAGAGCAGCACTGACTATTACCTTGAATCCCCCTTCACAGAGGAGAACTTCTGAACTGCTTACTGCCTTCCCACCTCCCTGTGCCGCACAGCCGTCAGTGCTGGTGAACAGATTGGCTTCCCAAACACACCCAGGTGGTGCTTCCTCTCACACTACACCCTATGAAAACCCCTGCTTTCCTCTCCTCAGCTTGGCCTCGCCTCCCAAACAGTGAGATTAAAATGCAAGAAACAGCACTAACTGGAACTCCCTATTTATAGACAAGTGGAGGCAACAGTACACACATCAGCTTCATCCCCTGCAGAGCTCAGGCACAAAGCTAGCAACTAGCACTGGAGATTATTAAGTAGCCACTTCTCTACTTTAGGTTGTTCAAATCATTCCTATTTTCAAGAATAAATTCAATGCTTAGGAGACAAAGCAGTAAAAAAAAAAAACCCAAAACCAGTTGGCTATTTTTCACAGACTCCAAGGTTTGTACTCTTTCAATAGCAAAAATATTTTTACTTAAAATAAGCATCCACACTTTGCACTCATGGGAGAGCTAGTGGGAAAAGCTCATACTGAAACAGGGCTACTGAGTGATGTGGACTCTTTACACACACAGGCATGAAACCAGTTTGATGCAGGAGCCATTTCATTTAGTGGTGCTCATTCCCAAATCTAGTCGTATTTGATAATTCTGACCACGCAGCAGCCAAACCGACTGTGTCTGCAAGTAAGCCAATGGCCTCTCCCTTAGGGCTCACCCAGCACCACTTATGTCCCATTTAGTACCAGCCAAGACAAAAAGAGTTACAAAAACCTACAGGTGAAAAATTGTTAACTCATCTCCTCTGCGGGGTTAGGTGTATTAACAAGTCATTAACAAGCAGCAAGGGATCTTTGCTGGCTCAAGCCACTTACCAGAGATCCGTTTCAGCTGCTCTGAAGCATGCTCAGTTGAAAGCAAGAAGTTTTAATTGAATCCCAACTGACAATTTGTTTTTGAAACTCCAGATTTCTGGAATGGGAACCTAGCACTAAGCTGGATGCTGGCGAACCATGAACTCTGCTGTAACTCTGACCAAGCTTATCTTGTCAGGTCTTTGTACTCCCGCTTTCCACCTGCAGTTCTCATTTCACACTTGAAGCAGCAAGCCTCTTTGGTCAGGAGTGCCTTCTCTGCACGTTTTGCATCCAGCACAGTGGGAACTAGCCCAGGACTAGGTATTTTTAAGTTAATTACAATACAAATAAGCAATAACTACACAAACAGCAAGTCACAGGGAACAAACAGATCCTAGATTCCCAGCTGCTAGATTACTATATAAATATCTTACCTAAACCTCAGCAAAAATGGTTTTGTTACATTACAAGAAAATACTTAACTTTTTTCTTAAAAATAAGCTATTTAAATGCATTTTTTAATTTCCTACTTTTCTTCTCCTTTACTTGTATTAACTACATAGTCAAGACAAACATAACTGCTTTGCTTATTGCTTTTGAAATTAAAAGCAGGCCCTATCAGCAAGCTTTCTTTTTCTTACTGAAACTGGGATGAACAGCCAGCCTCAACGCTAACTAATAATAGAGATGCCCTCTGATATCTCTTTTCTTATTAGAATAATTGCAAAAGCTGTTAAAGCCAAGCATATAGCAATTGCAAGGCATGGAAGCATGATTTTTGCCTACACAAATGAGGGATGCAGTTACACAGATCGGTGCATGCAGAAATAGATTACAAAAGCAGGTAAATAATTCTATTAGCTTAAGATGAATATTAAAGTGTATCTCAAATTTGAAGAAGCATTTACACCTAGTATCAAGAGAGAGAATTAACATTTACTGTTACTAGCACAGAAACCAGCAGAGCAAGTGTCACTGTAGCAACCTTGAACCCACCACAGTTTTATTTCTCAAGGTAATCCACCACCTGGATAATAAAAGAGTTAGCTCCTCCCTTCCCAGTTCTGCCCCATACAGCTGAAGCTTCAAAGCAATTTCTCTTCCCTTCACAGTCCCTTATTCAGGAGACAGATCCTCAAGAGGGGGAAAGAAAAAGGAGCAAAGGGGACAAAGCTGGAACATGGTAACTTTTTGCAAAGTCCATCCTGCGAAACTGTGTGGAGAGTGTGAAATAAGAGCTAAAAAAACCAGTACAATGACCCAAGTCTGCTCTAGAGCTCCCAGAACCCAATCCGACCTGTAAGTAGTCTCCAGGGCAAACTGCAATCCCCCCCCTTAACTAAGCCAAGCTGAGGACCCAACTCTGAGTTTTATGTTAAGTGATGTCTTGGCACAGCACTGGTGGCAGGAAAAGGCAGGGAGCACTTTTCCCTGAAATTCATCATCAGGGTGAGTCATTTAAACCTATCTGTCCTTTTTTCTGAGCCCAGATCCCTGAGAAGCAGAGGGAAATGCTGACTTGCTCACAAGGTATTAGCTCATTTTTGATAAAGCAGCTTCTAGGGCTGTTGCTGTTCTCATGGGAAGAAAAGATACAAATGGCAGCAGTGAAATAATACATTAAAATTAAAGTTAGCTTAAAAGAAAATACTTACATGGCACAGACAGGCATGTACATGGGACACACACACACTGTGCATTTACCTAATGATCCATGAGAAGCTGATGTCCCCAGGAACGTGTTTTCTGATTGGCTTAAGTGTCCCTGGGGCTGATGAAGGAAATGCGATGAGAGGCTGACCGGTGGAGAAGGAGAGGCAGAGTGAAAGGAGGCAGAGCTTCCAAGGGACCCGGGGATATTTACAGGAGCAGAACTTTGCAGCAAACTCCCACCTGGACAAAGAACACACAGAGAGGATGGCTATGTATGACTGTGAAGCATGGGTGCAGCGCAGGAGTTCAGAGCAGAAGGCGTTAGGTTCCCTTCCTCCTCCCTAAGCCCCTCAGAATTCCCTCTGCTTCTGTTTCGGTCCCCTCTCAGCCTTTAAGAGGAGCTCTGAAGTTGCTGTCCCATGAACCATGTAGGTTAAGACCCTCCAGAGTTCAGTGGAACACTCTAACATCAGCCAAAGCGACAGAAGGTTTTCTGAGCAGAGTTCAGTCCCTATCAGTCTAGAGAAGATTCACTTGGTTTGGTATCCGGTGAAATACTTAGTAAGGAAAAATTCACCTCTAAAAACATGTGCCTCTGCCATTAATATTTCCAAACAACCTGTAGTGAGAAGACACTCCTGCTGGGTCAGGTCATGATCTTAACCACTTTTTAGTGAAAAGCTTTAGTAATTTTAGACTTACTCAAGTGCCTTGATCTATTAGTAATAGAAAACCCAAATAAACAAAAACCCAACCTTGAAAAACATCACACTTCCCTTAGGCAAAGGTCATTCTGCCAGCCACAGACAGATGGAGGGAGATCTCAGCTCTGCTCCCCACTCTCTCCTGATCTCCATTTTTAGAAGATCACCAGGTACCACCCTGACTTGATGTGAACAGAGGGAAAGGCATCGTGGAGGATCTCTCAACCACTGCAGATGGGCAGCAGCAGAAGCAGGGTTATCAGCAGACATGAACAGCAAACTCTCCGACCAGGCTTTTATCTTTGGCAGAGAAGTGGAAGTGAAATTCTTTAGGGTTCCTTCCACAGGTCCCTTCCTACCTCAGTACAACTGCAGGCAGTGTAGTTCCCTTGGAAACCTTCAGACAACCAGAGTTAGCTCCCATTCAAAAACCTGTTTTATATGGCAAGGTTGGCCAGAAACTACAACCCCTTCCAGAAGTTATGAGACGTTTTAGTTTTCCCTGGCCACTCATTAGAGACAGGTAGAAGAGGCCTTTGCCTACCTCCACATATCAACACGAGACAGACATTACAGGAATCAAATCAGCAGACCTTGATGACACTCTGTGACAGATGGATACTGTTACCAGGTCAGTGAGTTTCCTGTTACTGCTAGGGAGAGTTTTCTGCTTAAGATGCAAATGGTTAGACTCTGGCCTGTTTATAAAAGGTATCAGATGCCTTCGAGAGTCTTCTTACACACTAAAAAAATCCCCAAAAACTAAACCATCAAGCAAATCCCATTCAGTCTCAAGAAACATCCCCAAGACACCTGGGCCCAATGGCAAGAACTCAGCTCTGCTAGTCAATAAGGGCAAGCTTTCACTTCAAAGATGCTCAGCAGTTGCCAGTTTGTTATAATTACTGTTTTAACCAATGTAATTTGGGGACTGGTTTTAGAGCTTTGTTGGGCTGGCTCCACTGAGGTGACTGGGCAACACTGCTTGGCAGAAGATAAAGAAAGCTCTGTTGCTTTCATGTACCTATCATGATGCCACTCGTGTGGGGCACTGTGCTGCTGTCAAATGTCTTCTCCAGGGCAGCCACTCCGAATTCATTCAGGTCCAGGTCATCCAAGGCAGACTCTGCCAGACACAGAGGTACCAATTATGTTATAAAGGACCAACAACTTCAAGAGAGAGGATGGGCCAAAGAGCCTACATGCAGCAGAGCCTTTGCTCACTATTTGTCAGTCTGCACTGTCCTACTCTCCGCCCTGTGCAAAGCTGTTCTTAAATGGTTTGGCAGAAGTGTAATGGGCAGCTTTTCAGTTCAGGTTTTGCCTGATCTGATTTCTTTTTGTCTCAAAATATTCCCAAATGTTGTAAGTAAACTGACGTTTGATGAAATAACAGCAGTTCCCATAAGTCTTCTCCAAACTGCTCTTTAAAGTCTGTCCATAATATGCTGTAGCACTGGCTTATGTGTCTGGGTCTGGCTTGTGCTTTGTCCCTACTTCATTGAAAAGCCACTCAGAAAAGAAATACAAGTAGAAGGGAACACTTGAAAAACATCTCTGAGGTTCAAAGCTAGGGTAAAATAAAGAAAGCTTCTGAATGCCTGCAAGTTTTCTGTCTATTTGAACATGCCTCAGCACTAATCGTGATCGATATAATTCCATCCCACACCTGCCCACTCATTTCTATTATTATTTTTAACAAATTAGTGAGATCACCTCAGAAATGTTGGATTAAAAAAAAAAACCCAAATGAAAAACAGCTGACCAAAACCCCTGTACTTATCTAAGAGGAGTGATTCCACTCTGACTCTCCTGCTCTCCTTTTTCTTACAGCCTCCGCCTTACACTCTGTGAAGGGCAAGTCCTTACAATCTACATGGTGGGAGCCCTCGGTATAAAATTGTCATTTAGAATGTAAGGGGTTGTAACGGTGGAAAACACCCCTGTGATTTCCTGCCTCCTCCAAGACCTCTTTGTCACTTTGACAAACCTAAAACTAAGGCCCTTTACACCATCTGACATTCTGAGTAAGTGCCTCAGAGGCCTTCTGCTGGTCCTGCGGGTGAATTTCATCCATAATGACCTGCAGAAAACATCAGATGCATCACAGTCACAGAAAACAGCCTCGGGAATCTGCCAGTACTGACAGAGACGAGAAACTGGAGTTCACTGGAACACCCATGCTCTTCCAATTCTCATACCTGCTCATCCACGTCTGAGGAAGCCCTATCAGCATAAATAAAAAAGGCAAAGTTACCTATGACAGACTCAACGGTGTCACTGGTTGGGTAGAAAGGAAGGGCATTGGCATTCATGCCTGGGATGCTGCTGGTGCCGGCAGGGCTCGGTGGCGTTGCAGCCAGACTGGAGGTGATGCTAGAGGAGATGCTGGATGTCAGTGGGCTCCCCACTGGGAGAATACCCAGTATGTCCTGAAACAAGAGTTTTAAAAGGCAAAGAGGTAGAAAATAAAACATCTTTATAGAAGAATCCCTCCAGAAACAGGCAGGAATGAGCCAAAGATCAGCAACAAACCTGTTCCTGCCTGGTTCCAACCTGACAGATGGCTGGTGCTACTACTGGGCTGGGGGTGGGGGAGAGATTAACAGCTTTTCTTTAATTTCTGCCGACTGTTCTCTGTTCCATCTACTCCCCCCACCCTCCAGTATCACAAACATCCTTCAGGCTGCCCCAGAATTAACTCCTGTGACCCACAGGTTGCATGCAATCATAGGGATGGGTCACACAATCACTCACTCCGACTCAGCTCAGCACACGACTTAGAACCCCATATTAAATTCTCTTTGCTGAATCCTTGAACTTAGATGACTCCAGAGATCTATTTCAGCTCAATTTTCTGTAATTTGGAGACTCTCTCCAGCATGGTCCAGGCCTATGAATCTCTCCTGAATTCATACAGGTCTAGCCCTTCACAAATGACACCTCCAACAAATCATCTCATCCTTGTAAAGGAATCCCTCAAGCTGAGCGTCCCTAATGGTGTCTGGGCTGTCACTTACTCCCTGCAGTTTTCTGGATCCAGAGATTTCTCATGTCCTTGACTGTGGTGGTGTGAGCACCGAGCTAGGTTCAGAGCCCTGCGAGCAGTACTGTACCTGTTTGGGCTGTAACAAAGGTTGCTCCTGGCTCCTGTGTTCCAGTGAGTGGGACTTCATTTTTGCTTGCTGCAGTAAAGAAACAGAACAGGAGATAAGCAGAGGGATTAGCAGCAAAATTAAAAATGGCTTTGGAGAGGCCACAAGAAACACATTCCCCTGCTCTCTTACAGCCTGCTCTGGGCGCTGGAGAATTCAGAGTGCACCAAAGCACAGCAAACTGAAAATATCCCAAGTAATTTGCTTTCTGAGTACCAAGACATCACCCCTAGAGTTACGCAAAGACTTGTCACAAATAACATCAGTGAAGGCAAATGTAAAAGTCCCCTGCTAGCATCATGGACATCTTAAGACCCAAGACTAAAACCAAATTATTTTGCCTTGCTAGAAATATCTCATCAGCCCTGCCAGTACCTAAAAAAAGGGCCAGAAATGGTGGGAGGCATACTATATATTTTAAAATTTTTCAGCTTTGGAAAAATAAAGCACATAAATTATGTTTTCCCTCAAACTTTTCCAGCTCCCAACTAGGACTACAAAATAAAATACAGATAACTAACCAGTTTTAAAAGCAACATCATCAAAATTGATTAAAAAAAAAACCCAACTAAACAAAAATCCTTTCCCCATCCATTAATATACAGAGCTCAAAGCTATAAAACATCAGCGAGGTCAAGGCTGTCTGCAAACCTGAATGATTGCCAACATACATTTAGAATTCTACTATCCAGCTTAAGTGTATCCTTAACAGATATCAAGCCTCTAGCCTCACAGCATCAGTCAGCTCTGGGCCACGATAACCAGAGTTGGGGAGGAAGCAGCCTCATGAGCTCGCCAGTGTGTAACGGTCTGGTTCTGGGGCCTTGCTCTGTTCCCCCCCTGCTGCTACAAGCATACGGCACAGGCAGATCGATCACACCCTCCAGGCACAGAGTGGGAGCAAAAAAAAAAGTGCTGAGAGTCAGGGCTGCTTGTTTACTCTCTCTTCAACCCCCCTCCCCCTCCCCAAGTCTGAATCAGAGACACATTCCAGGCATAAAGTTGGCTCCATGGTTTGCATCGCAAATGCAGGCAGTCACCACCTCTGCAGGGGAGACACAACGTCCAGCTGCGGCGCGTGAGACACCACACTGACCTGAAGCGATACACCCTCGGCTTTTTGGCTCAAATAGTCTTATGGAAAAGCTAAATGGTTGCTGGAGAGGGGTGACATAACCAGACAGGCGAAAGAGCAGCGGAAGAATTCACCCCTTGGTTTTACTTAATTAAATCATTTTCTCTGCTCAGCTGTATGCCTACGGGCGGATGGGGAGGTCGAAGCCCAGCAAAGAGGCTGTTGAGATATGGATGCAAAGACCCTTCTGCGGTGGGTACCATTCTCTCACGCTTCCCTGAACACCACGCAGGGCATTTACATAAAGCAAGACTAGCGCGGAGCCGACCGCGGGCTTGTTTTCCTTTGTGTGCAATAAATGCAATAGATGCATTAACGTTCCTGCATCTGTGTGTGGCTGATAACACGCCTGCAAGATTATCCCAGCACACCCCTCCCCTGTTGGACACCCAGCTGAACACAAGATGTGCTACCGACACACCTCAGCAGCCAAAGTGAAGGCACTTATGTAGCCGCGTCCCCCCTGCCGAGTGGCTTCCCGCCAACATAGCGAGCTGGCTCTGCTGCAGCTAAGTCTCACTGGAAGAAGGGTGGGTTTTGCTTTGTTTGGGTTTCCCCACACACACAATTTAAAGAGGAGAAAAAGTGAATACATTTCTAAGCCAGTCCCAGTTCCCACTGTCTTCAATTCATGTAGCACAAGTGAAAAATAGAGCACACCAATTGTCACCACTAAGCCAGTGTCCTTCAGCTCTGAATAACATTAAAAAGGGCACACATCAAGACAGAAATTCAAAGGGCAGGCTGAAATTCTCTAGTTGACTCTGCTGCAGTCAGGGAAGAAAACAGGGGATGTAAATTATGAGTGAAATTGAGTGTTTTCTGACCAGCATGGAACAAACCTACTTTTCTGTGTGTCAGGACTTGGGAACCCCTCCTGGTTGTGGCACTCAACTCCTTCCAGAGCAGCCAGCATTCTTCCAGCTTGCTAAATCTTTTGGGACTCGGGAAAAGTATTTTTAGCTTTAAGTGCTGGCTCAGCCTTACCACAAACTATGTGGAACCTATTAACACAGAAGGTGCATTTTTCATTCTAATAAGATAGAAAACATTTGTACTGACTCTACAGAGGAAAAACGACAAGCGAATTGCAGAGCTGAGCCAGAGCGTCTCTTAAGTTTCCAAATATGAGTGAACAAAATTAAATGCCTAATTATTGGACTAATTTACAGGGTATATGAGAATCTCTGGTGCCTATTGCAACCAAAGGGAATTAGAGAAGATTTTTAAAAAGTAAGTAATTCTAGATTAAAAGAAAATTAAATCAGGACACCTGTGAGACATGTAATTTTGTCTGTAGATGCCTAACATAAGGTAACTGTGATTACTTCCATCTATACCTTAACAACTCTTTACACCAGTCATTTAACACAGGTTTTTGCATAATTAAAGTCACATGAGTAAGAAGCTACCTGAATACAGTATCTTTGTAGCACATCCTGGACTTCAAACATAAAATGCTCATCATCTGGCCCTCCTTTTAAAAGCCCTATTCATGCTCCATTCCCTTTCTTCTTGGCTTAGGCTTGCTGCCCATTTTCTCCAAAGCAGGGCCTCCCTGGCACCCTGCCTCTGCTGGCAGGAAACAGGGGTTCTCTCAGTCCTTGGGCTTTGGGTTCACTCCTGCTACGCAGCAGAGGCAATAGAGAACGAGCACATGTTTTTTCTTTTGTTTCTAAACAACTGCTACAAGCTGCTGTGCCCACAAGAAGTGCCAGGATCACAGCATGGTCTGCTCTTTACCCCCAAAAGATGGGTTGCATCAATTTGCAATTTCCTAAGCCACATCCACGTTAAGCAAGACAATGGCAGCCTTTATAAGAAAGTGTACGTGCATGCAGCTTAATCTGTATTTGTCACTAAATTATTTTAATTAGAATAAACAGTGTTCGAGACTGGTCCTACTGCAGTTTGGTCCTATTTTCCCAAACTTGTAAAAATAAATAAAACCCACAGAGTCTGCTTCTAAATCCAACTACTTTATGCAAGATCTTGTCTGGACGGGATATTTCCACTGTTTTCTCACAGCAGTGCAATAGTAATGCAGCACTATAAGCTTATTAAATCTAGCTTCTTTAGTATTACAAACAGGAGTCTAAATGTCTGAAAAGGCTGAAAGCGGCATTTCTTGTCACCTCTGTCTTCACAGACCGGGTATTTTTATATTTTTTTGTAAAAGAACTTGTAGGAACTGTTTTTGCAGGCACCTCTCCATAAAAATAGCTGTTCCTGTCTTTAAATCAAGACGTTGTTCTATTATGTTTACAAACCCAGTGAGGAATAAAAACTGAGCCCCAAGCTCGGAGTTAGACTCGGCTGATTTGGAAGGGATGGCGCAGAGAAAACATCAATTGTAACACCAAGAAAGGAATTTCACAGTAAGAAGTTGACTGCAGAAAAGCTCATGTGAGGCAGAAGAGACGGAAGAGGCTGTTCCTGGCTTAGGAAGCGTCTGAATAAGGCATGACACCAAGAAGGAGAACACCGAGGAAGCAGCAAGGCAAGACTAGGACATCCAAAAGGGGTAAGAGGGAACACCACTAGAGATGTAAGATTGCAGAGGGTTCTTCAAATGAGAATGAGGAAGTAAAAATCTAATACAGAAGCCACAGGAGAGAGTCAAGGATCAGAATGATACATCCAGAGAAGAGACAACCAACATGACATTTTTTAATACAACCGAGAAATGAATGGTGAAAACAGAAGACAAACCAAGTCACGGAGATCAAATAAGAGTTCAGAGTGAGAACAGAGAAGAGGGATGAGATTCCACGAGACAAAACAGCAAGAGAAACAGCAACTCTTGGTAAGGACCAGAATATGGAAAGAGAAAGAACGAGAAGTGATATGTGGGAAGCTACCCAGGGTCAACACAGGACAGAAGTTGTGAGGGATTAGGAAAACAAGAAGCAGCTTGACTTCTACAACTCCAGTGTGGATGGCAGCTGGGCAGACAAGAACAGATGTAAGATGGGAGAGACTGGAAGGGAGGCTGAAAGCAACAGCAAAGATCTGAGAACTGCTAATGAGAACAGTGCTTTCGCATTTCTGTTCCATGAAAAATAAAAATACATTCAAACTAGACCAGGAAATTTCTCATTCTTCCTCATCCCCCCAACTCTTCCAGACAATATTCCCTACTAACCTGGCATTTGAAACTCTTCAAATACTCGGCCCCCACCTGATCTTCTCGCTCAAACCCCGGTGCTTTCTTGTAGCTGCCAGCTGCTGTTACTGAGTCTGGAGGAAAACCAATGGTCTCCAAGCTGTGTGGCTTTCCAATGGCGCCAGGAGGAGACCCACATATATTAGATGGGCTTCCGAGACTGCTGTTCCTACAAAGAATCTAATAGAAGGAACAAGTGTCAGGAAAGTACAGCCAGCAGCAACGACCTGAAGAGGACAGGCATCCCACAGGAGAGCTCATTCACTTCACTGTGCATCGATTGTACTGACAGTCACCACAAGCATACAAGCTTCTGGCAAACAGTAATTAAAAACCAGGAAAAAAGTTCCAAGTAGATACTGGATCGATATAGTCCCACAGTTATGGCTTTATTGTCATTACTCTGTACTGGAGTGCAGTCTTCTAAAAACCAACCTACAGCCCTAGTGACATTTACTCTTCCTCAGATGCGACTGATCCAAGTTTCCAAACCTGTCCAAAATTCTCTTTGCCCTCCTTAAGCTACAGGGGATCCTGTCTGCACTCTGAGTAACAGTGTGAAACCTGGAAACATGCTATGGCAGTCGGAACAACCAAGCATATCTGAGCTACGTGTCATACTGTAACTTTTGCTTTCCAGTTGGAAATCTGAAAGTTTTAATGCAGGCACAAGCCAAATACCAACAACTGCATTGAAAAACCCCAAGGATTTCCAACGGCTCTTGTTCTTTGGACTATAACCAGGGATCACAACCACATGCAACAAGGCTAGTTTTGCACTGTAGATGAAGCCACAGACAGCAGCAAAGGCTATTAAGATGAATTTCAGAGAAAGCACCAACATGAATCAATGCAGAGATCCCATTTCTCTGGGACAAGGAATTATTTGCCTGGGCTGGCAAGCGTCACTATGCTTCACACAGCGTTTAGACAGCCCCTGCTACCACACATTCCGATGTGGCACAGTCTGGGCTGGCATTAGGGAGAGAGAGCAGCATCCTACAGTGTTTTGATTTTATTTTTATACAGACATTCTGCTGTCCACGCTTCCCTACAGTCGCAAAGATACTACTCACTGTGGTGGAGGTGGGGCTAGTTGGCAGAGTTCCTGATTTATTCCACACCTACAGTACAAATACAAAACAGAACAAGCCACGTGAGGCTGGCTGCTGGAGGGACCTTTTTCTCTGATTAATTCATCATGTAAAATGATCACCAGCAAAGCCGTGTTTGTTTGCAAGCTACATGCAGATGCCCTGTGGAGCGATGAAGTCGCAGAAAGACATGTGTTGCCACTTGGCACGTGTCCAAGGATTAGTAAAGACTGTTTAAAAGACTAAGAGCTTGAGATAAAAAAAGACCTAAACAGTCTATTAAAAGGAAGGTGTCTTCCATTTCATTGCAGTTTTCAGAGAATTTAGATGCTACATCCTTAAGATGAAGGGGAGTTGGTTTTTTATGGCTTTCCACAGTGTTATTTAGTGCAAGAAAATATCATGTCCAGACTTTAAGATTTCTTTGGATTTCTAGCTGCAGTCAAATTCAGGAGAACTGTTGGGTTGACTTTGGCACTAATAAAATCAATTAGCTTCTCTTTTCAAAAAGGAGGAATAAGATAAAACAGAGGTCCTAAATGAGTTCGCCTCTTTCTGACCAGTTTCAAATGAGTTAAATTCATGCCTTTTTACCTTCTCAAAACCTCAGTCAACCATTTGAAAAGGTTACACACCTTATCAGCAGTACTGCAAACAGGAAAGACTTAAACAAAAAAATCTCAGCAAAAATGAAGTGGTTTAGCATTCCACAGGCTTCTTATCTGTGTGTATCTGTTCAGCATTTAAAGATCTCCCTTCCTGTATGCATCATTAAAATAAAGAACTGCCAACAAACTGGGGCATTCCTTAAAACTTATTACAGAGTTTAGCTATCTCCAGATGTAGGAGAGGGAGGGAATCAAGGATATCTTATAATGCAGCACACAATATGCACAGGTTAAGCCTCCAAGATTACATAGGTAAACAAACTCAATCGTGGTTATGTGCTTTAGACGTTATTGGCTCACAGTCTTTAATTAGAGTACTTGGAAACTAAGCCCAATATGTACCTCCAGACAGGAAGGAGTTGGACTTCATGTGCGGATGTATTCCACTTTCCTGAAAGCACATCAACAAACTGCACAGAAAGGAAGGCTTAGAAATTTTATAGGTGAGAGGACAATACTAAAGCCACTGAACAGATCCCTCTAAAAAGTGCAGAGCTGAGATCCAAAAGAAAAAGGCCATATCCTTTGGGCTTTTGGATTCTTAAGTTTTCTCTTCTTGGGAGAAAGAAGTACAGAGACTGGGAGAAAACCAGATTTATAAAATATGGAGAAGGCTTCCCTGCAGTGCTACATACATTGCTAAGGTCTGGGGCATGTGGACTGGAAGGGCTGACCGGAACGGAATCGCCAGCCGCCGACGGCATGTACATCACGGGGCCCGTCTGCGTCGGGCTGGACACAGTGGAGGATTGCTGTAAGTCTTCATTGAGCGCAGGCTCTGGAAGAAACGAAAGCACGTGGAACATTACTCAAGCCTGTACAATTACTATGGAGCACAAGACATTTAAAACCCAGAATACCTAGATATTCTTGAAAGAAGAAATATTCCACAAGCGTCTACTTATTAGTAAAGAGCAAGGAGAAACCCCACCTAGCAAATGGCTACTCCTTATCTAATGTTTCTTACCTTATCACTGTCATCACTTGTGCACTGTGCTGCTCTTTAGTCCATTAAAGCTGGTCCAAAATTATCTTCCCTGCATGAATTATGTGTTATTCATTCAGCTGTCTTGAACTAAGCTGCGCCTAGCAATTAAGGAAGCTCTAAGTTGATGGGTGCATTATAATTAGCTGAAGGAGATAAGTTTCCATCTGCACTTAGTACAAAACATCACCCAAAAATATAATGTGCATAAAAAGGCACCAACAAAAAGAAGGAAGGTAAAGCAGAGATGCTGTAGACTTCTAGTATTTACACTGTTCAGCATCTTTACAAAAACTATATAACTGACACTGAGCACAGCACATTATCCTTTAACTACTGGTTTCAACACATTTCTTGCTAATAATCAGCAAAACTCATGCTGAGAGCAAATCCAATAAATGCACGCCCATTATTTTAATTTAATTAGGCTCTCAGTGTTCACCTTGCTAAGAATGTACTAAAAGATACAATTCCAGCACAAGAAATAACCAGGTTTGGAATGACCTAAGGCCCACAGAATAGCCAGTTAACTCTGGCTTTAAAGTAGTATAGTATCAAGTAGAGTAATCTTGTTAGGAATAAGGCAGCTCCTACACAGAAATACTATGTTATCCGCAAGGGAGTTTGCTAAACACTGTTTCTTTATCAAGATTTCATTCTCTCTTAAGCTTCCAAATCATACCGTGGAGTTGTGCTGCTGTGTTTTGGGCCATTACAGCCCACAGCTCTGGCTATAATTACTGCTTGTCGACAAGGCTTCCTATAAAAGGAACTGCATAACCTGTAGGGAATTTACTCTCACCATTCCTTGACAAAGGCAGCAATTACTAATTCCACCATTTACAAAGGATAATCAAGTAACAAAGAGATTTGCTCAAAGCCAGGTAGTGAGTCAGTATCAGAGCCAAGCTATTGGCTTCTGAGTAACCTGCTTTAATTGCTGCAAATTCAGCAGTGAGACTGGAGTGCAGAAACTGAGTAGGAGCCGTAGGGCCACAAGCCAACCATTTATCTATGGATGTGAGTACCCACCTGAATATAGAACTCTCACAACCAAAACAGCATCACTGGTTTACAGATGATTAAAAGTGAGGATTGAAATAATGCCCTATAAATCAGGGAGCTATGAAGAAAAGAGGATTTGAGGAAAAGCAGACAAAAAAAAGCTGTGTATTTTGTCTTCTCCAGTTTGACTTAAAAGACTTAAACTCTAAGCAAAACTTCATAAGTAATAAAATAGTATTTGATTTTAAAAACAGATCAATATATTAGCTATAAATAGCAATTTTATCCTCAGCTTTTCACAATACAACACTCTGTAACTTAGCCAGGTACAGTTCATCCATGTTCAGAAGAGAAGCACCTCCCTCTGTTCCAGACCTCCCAAAGTGAGGTACAGGGAATGCAGTGAGCAAGAGGGAACACAGAGAGATGCTTCAAGAGACAGTGCAGGGAGAGCCGAAAGCCGAGTCCTACAGACTCCTACTGCCTTCAAGCCCTGCCAACACCTCCCACGCTAGCATGGTTTTACAGGAATTATCAAAGTTAATACTTCTGGTTTTGAAAATCCTCCCCAGAAGCTCTAGTTTAATGACCCTATATTTTAAGTGATGTCTTTTGGCCAGAAGCTCTCCATAGCCCAAATATCCATGAAAGACAAGAGAAGCAGCCCACGTACGTTCTACATGTGCAAAGGCACAGAAGGGTCCTCGGGGACAGCTGCCAGACTGCTGCATGTCATTGCACTTGGTGGATTTGTAGATCTAAGAATGGGGAAAAAAAAAAAAACAAAACAAAAGGAAAAAAAAAAAAACAAAAACAAAAACCAGACATGAACAGGAAAAAAACAGCGACCGGCAGCTCAGGTACAAAAGTACTACAGAGACTCAACAGCAAGATAGAAACACAGATAAAAGGCTCAAAGGCCAGCAGAGCTCAGGGTGACCATCCCACTGCTTTGCTTCAAAGAAAGGCAAACCCACTAGAGTTACAGAAACACCAGAATACGCCCATCGCAGCTAAGCTCACCCAAAGATCAACCCATCACACATCAGCTCACCCAAAGGTCACCAAGTCCCTCAGTCTCACTGGAAGCTCCATGGATAATACAAATGGTAAAAAAGGTAGGAAACAGGTGACAGATGAGAGCACAGAAAGTTACAGCCACACGTTTGCAAGGAAAATAACAAACCGTTGACAGTGATTGTAGGAAATGGATTATTCCCCTTCCCCCCAGTTTGACAGGCGGTGACAATGGTTACTTTGCAGATACAGGCCCAACAAAGCTTTTCAACACTGTAACATGAAGCAGACTAGGACAAGGTCTTAATTACACTTTTTGTAAGGATATTGGAATGCTCTGGGCACGCTCGCAACTAAGAGCCTGGTGGCTTGTGGCACCAGTTCATGGGTGTCTATAGTTCAGAATGATCATTATCAACCAAGATTTTTTTCCTCAAGGAGCCAGGTGCTGGATGCTCACCTGTAAACCCACACCACGCTTTCAAAAGGACCCCCATACATGAGAGTGCCCTTACACTGGAGTTTCCCCCTGTTTTTCTTACCTCCTCCCATGTGGCCTACACAATGAAAAGGTACCCCTGCCACAAGCAGCTGAATTTCAGCTTACTTTCAATAGGCAGTTTCTCTGTATCCCAGGACCACGCTGCAAGCAGCCCACATACTCTCCCAGCTGGCATTCTAATTTACTTCATTAAGACTGGAATGCTTTTACTCTTCTAGGCAGCTACCGAAGGGAGTGAGCAGGTTACAGTACCTCTGGATGGAACTGCTGTTCTGTGCGAGTGTGGCAGTACTGGCATGAGTCTCCATTTTCACACTTACTGGGATCTCCCCACTCATCTCCATGTTTCACACTGGGACACGGCGAAGATCTGTGTCAAAAAGGTAGCAGGAGAAACGTGCTTTGAACTTTGCTTCCTCGCTCAGGAGGCGGGTTTGGCTGTCCACCCTTCACTGTACAAGCTGTTTGGCTGGCTGTTGCTTCCCCAGCCCTCACCCTGCGGCCATTGCATCTTCCCCCTCTTCCAATTTCCCAATGAAAGAAGCATGGCTTTGCTCTCCATCTGAAACTGAATTCAACCTGAACCAACGTAACTTAACAATATTAGCAGCTGATGTGATTAGTGTCAGAGATTCTGAGTCTGGTTTCTGTTTTGGAACTGTACATTCATAGAAAGTTAATAAGTTAATTGGCTAATCCTAAAATACATAATACCCTTACAGCAGTATGTTTCCAGGGTTATAGTATGGCCATGTGGCAAAGAAGCTGAGTCAGGTCACTGGGGAAAAAGGCAAGTCCATTTTCTTTCTCCCAGCCAGGAACAGTTCTTTTTCCCAAGCCTGAATTTTTGGCGTGACCTACTTCCCCTGCTCTTTATGCTCTTAACCATTCCCTCACACAACAGCAGAGGGAAGCAGATAGCAGCAGCAGAGCCTGCATGAAAGGCAGCCACATCAGCTGGGGGTGGGGAAAGCAACACAGAAATGAGTGGAGATCAGGACAGGAGCAGTTTTCGCCCCTTCCCTTCCCAAAGGGCCTAGGCATGGGCAAAAAGCACATGGCTCCTGCCTGAAAAGTGGCCTAGTGTTTCTGTTTGTCCTCAATTTTGGGGATTTATGTTCTTTTGGTTTGGGGTTTATTTATTTATTTACAGTATTTCAGCACAGTTTCTAAAATTTCTGTGAATGTTGGGGGCGGGGAAGGGAAGTGAGAACATCCATGGCATTTTCTCTCCTGGTTTTCTGGTCTGCTCTTAGTTTTTTCAAAAAGGAACTAAGGAAAAGCCCCACTGAGCCCACAACAAAGACTCTGTTGTGTTAGAGGAAATGAGGGCCTATAACTTGGATGAAATGCGTTGCGGGAGACGCAGCATGCTGAAAAATCCAGCGACAGCTGAGTGACGAGAACACCCTGGTGCCTCAAAGGCAGCATCTTTAGCAGCTGGTGAGGAATGAATATCCAGTGACAGCACTGGTCACACCTCGCCTCGCAATCCCCATCACCAGGCACATACAACAAGCAGCTCGATGATTCCGAGTCCTCGACCATGAAAACACTGCTGTGCGAGTTTGTTTCTAGATGGGGATTAAGACTTGCTTTTGTTTTCTTTTTCTTGCACTGCTTTCTAAAGCAGGAGTTTATATGGTAAGAGGAAGCCAGGCACAGGCTCTGTTTGCCGTAAAACCAGAGTTGTAACATGATTTAGCAACAGTCATTTGTTATACTGGTTCCTATATACAGTAAAACTCCTTGTTTATTTGTTACTCTCTCTCCCCTAAGCAGAAATAACAGTTCATCACACCTGTCAGTGCAGGCCTTGGAGACACACTAAAAACCAATCTAGTGGATAAAATGCTAGATCTGTCATTACAGACTTCTACTACACCTCAGCTGGAAATAGAACATGCAGGACTACGGTACCTGTATTTATGTTTTCTTGGGCTTCTTCTTCTGTCTTTGCTATTGTGGTAGTAGGGACAGGCATAACCCTGGCGACACAGCCGGGGGGGTTTCTTACATTGCTCCGTCTTGTAATTTCCCAACACATATGTTGTATCTGCAAAAGAAGCAACCAGTGAGTGGGAGGTGACAATGATCTGCATTCACTGTACAGAAGTTTTTGACAGCAGCACACGTTTCACAAACACCAGACTTTCCCAGCCCCACAGACCCTGAGTGACACTCACCTTGCCACCTTGGCTCCTCACTGAGTATTTTCTCTATCATAGCATGGCTAGCAGCAACTGCAGACTGACCCTCTATGCCACCTTCTGATGTAGTCTGGCCATTCTGCAAAGCCTCCATTGCCTGAAGCTCCCTTTGTGGACAGAGTGAAATGAACATAAGAGACGGATAAAAGTGCATAAAAACTGATATATTGGAGCATGGTAACAATTCCTAAGCAGATGCATTTCATTTGTGAATTTTTTTTGTCAGAACCTCTTCAGCCAAACAGCAACTGCAATTTGTTCTTCATTCCCTGGGAATTCCAGCCACATTACTTGGGAACCCCCATAACTCCAGACCATAGCACAACTAGTTTAAAGTGCAGGTGCCTCCTCCATTTTGAGTACCTTCCATGGAGGTTTTGCCTTACTGGGAAGGGATGTATCACCATCACTTCAATGCTGTTTCACACTGGAGCAGTAAGGTCCTTCAATCATAGAATCATTCGGGTTGGAAGAGACCCTTGGGATTATCAAGTCCAACCATCAGCCCCACTCTACAAAGTTCTCCCCTACACCAGATCCCTCAACACCACATCTCATCGACTCTGAAACACATTCAGGGATGGGGACTCCACCCCCTCCCTGGGCAGCCCATTCCAGTCTCTGACCACTCTTTCTGGGAAGAATGCTTTCGTAATGTCCAACCTAACCCTACCCTGCTGCAGCTTGCAGCCATTCCCTCTTCTTCTATCGCTAACAACCTGTGAGAACAGACCAGCACCAACCTCTCTCTATAGTGTCCTTTCAAGCAGTTGTAGAGAGTGATGAGGTCTCCCCTCAGCCTCCTCTTCCTCCAACTAAACAGTCCCAGCTCCCTCAATCGTTCCTCATAAGATTTATTCTCCAGGCCCTTCCCCAGCTCCATGTCCCTCCTCTGCACTCGCTCCAGCACCTCAAGATCTCCCTTGTGTTGAGGTGCCCAGAACTGGACACAAGACTCAAGGGGTGGCCTCACCAGTGCTGACTTTCTATTTAGGTATAGAAATTACCCTTTTCATACAGGGCCTCATCACTACCAACCTGATGTCATACACCGGAGAGCGCAGGTCATGGGGCCCATGAGCGAATGCGCAGTGGACTCCATTCTTGGTGCAGTTTCCCTTGGAGTCTGTCTCATGAATGCAGATTCCAGTTTTGTAGTAGCGCAAGTGATACCTCCTCTCGGTGTCTCCAGTAGTTCTGTGCAAGAAGGGGCACCTGAGGTACAGAAGGAGGAGAAGAACAGTCAAAGTTTAGTCACACAAACTTTGTGATGTGTTGACACAAACAGCTGATGGACTCACCACTACCAGAAGACACTGCCAACACAGAATGCTGCAGCTGACACCACCTTTGCTAACTCTGCCCCTCTACTCATGCTGCACCCTCCAAAGCTACACAGAACCCTTACAACTGTCACTATGCAGTACAAAATAGTTGCCCTCCCCAAAAGACAATTGGATTATTAAGCCAGCAGCAGCTTATTCTTCTCGCCTAGTGACTGCCAGGGATCTGGAAAAGAGCAAGGACGCTGTCAAGGCGTTCAGATATCCTAGCCACGACTGAAGGGACATCACATGGCAGGAACCATTTCCTCTGCACCCCATCTAGACCTTTATGCTTTACTGCTTCCTGCTGATGTACTCCTACAGGGCTGCGACAGCCTATCTATGGGGCCAGACGCATCCTTCATGCAGAGCACAGGACAAGAAAGAAGAATTAAAAAAATGCTATTTTAATTTATCTTTTGTTTCCTCTCTTAAGCTAAAAAAGAACAATATACACTGAGAAACAAAAAGAAAAAAAAACCCCAGGTTGGAATAGGTAAGACTTAGATATTACAGCATGAAGCTCAAAGTACAAATCAGCAATGAGTTCTCAGATGGCAACAGTTTTCATTCAGTGAGGTTTAGCCAGATATGAACGAGTGATCTAGCAGCTAAAGCCCTCAAATATCCTACTTCCAGTCCCTTCCAGTTCTCTTTCAACATGGAAAGGAGTATTGAAACTGAGGCTTCAGGCTGGGGCATTATTCCCTTCTGCTGTAGTCACAAGATCTTTACTTGATCGGGTAAAAAAAATATTGTTTTCCCAGTAAATAGCATTTTTCTCTGTGTTTACACTGGCACCAGTAAAGGGAACTGAAATTCCATCTTTCTATAGCATCTCTATATAAAGCAATCCATATGTTTGAGCACAGTTTGGCTACACTATTTATTCTTCCATATTATCAGGGTTGAAGTTCTACTACTGGCTTAACCCTATAATTGCTGGAGTCTGCCAAATCCATCTCTGCTCCAGTTAAGCTTATTGCAGTCACATGGAGAGAAGTCCCCATAAAAACAAACTCTTCCCCACGTTGCCATATTCTGGGTACTTGTCATTTCCCTGCTGGCTTCTTAAAACTTCAGGAAGACAAAAATCAACTGGCAAGTAACCAGTATGATTAAAAAAGCTGGGGACAGACAATTCAGGGGGCAGACTAGACGACAAAGCTCCTCAATCTGTAAAAACTGAACAACCTCTTCCTAGTGAGCAAGCAAGATTTGACAGTCAGGGACTTTGGGAAGAGAGTCTTTCCTAGTCCAGTGAGCTGTTTTCCTCACCTCAACTTTACTGAACACGCCAAGGCTCATGAGGACAGTGAACGATGCAAGAGCTGAATTCTCATCTAAATGACCCTCAGCACCATCTCCCGCCGCGGGCCCACAGCACACGGGCTGCTATTACAGACTTTACATCTGTTCTCATGTTCTCTATGTTACAAAGCTGCTTTACTGCTGACTTGCCTCATCTCTACAAGAACTGGCTGGAATCATCACCTGGACCGATCCCAAAAGCCTAATGCCTGAAAAGCAGGGCGCAGCCTTTACTTACTCATCTCCTTCTGGGCAGATTCCTGTGGTCTCATCATACTTGGTACAGTAAATGTCAGGGCTGTAGTTAAATGTACCATCCCGGCGGCGGATAGATCTGCGACGGCGCTGGTTGACAAAGTGCCAGTGGAAGCAAGTGTAGGGCCGGTGCTGAGTGCACTTGTGCTGCACGAAAAGAGGGCACTGCTCCGTGCGGAACTCCTTCAGGTAACTGCAGGAGGAAATCCAACAGCAGGAGATCAGGGCCAGGATGCTGGTCAGAGGCAATATCCAACCACCCCGAAGAGTGGCCACATCCATCACCGCAATGCCTGCTGTCCTTCCCACTTCCTCCCCTGCTCTCCCTCTCAATAACAGAGGCTGGAAGCTGCTGGCTGTAAGGGGAAGATATCGGTTAGGAGGCCACAAACATCAATGCTAACACCAGCTGAGATCAGTTTCTGTTGTGCCTTTTGGTATCATTTTGATGAAGAGGCGGCTTTTCACGAGCGTAGAAAATAGTTTGATAGAAAGCAGAACTCTTAAGTAACTTTTTATCCACTTCTATCTCTAAATCAGAGATCTATCTGGGCAAAAAGGAGTTTCCTTCCTATATGTTCAGTTAAAAAAACCCAACCAAACAAAAAAACCCACAACAAAATCCACTTCCTTGTAGCTACATTTAAAGTTTCAAATAAATGAAAGATTTTTTAAAAGACTCCTTCGTGCCTTGTCCTCCTGGTTTAACTCAGCTCCTTTAGTACACACTCAAGTACGAAATTAAAAGAAGGCAATTCCTCTCTTGCAATCTTGTGAATTCAGGACTCAGTCCTGAGAAGCGGGATAACTATCCTGAATTCCTGCATGTTTATGCTGCTTTCATTTTAATATGCAATTCTCTAAAAGTACGTGTCGCCTTTTATCCTGAGAACGAAAGAAGTCGCAAGCTTTTATTTGTGACACTAATAACAGCCTCTAAACCCAGATTGTAGAGGATTACAAAATGGTTTAGATCAACATAATGATCTGACTGTGATCTGTGTGTAGGTGCTTACAGAATCCACGCTGCCTGGAACCCACTATGTGTCCTGTATTTATGGGGACCATATGAACAGCTTGAGGAGCTCAGACCCAAATCCCACTGGGCTGGTTTCTCAGAGACACCTCCGAAAACACCGCAGACAGCCCAGAGCAAGCAGCTGTGGGGCAACTGCTTCCCACAACAAGTCACATTCTGGTCTCTTATGTTTAGAGGTCAGCTTAAACGGCAAGCAGTAAAATTTGTCAGTCAAACTCAAAATGCTAGCGTTCTGCTGGAAGCAACAGGATAATCTGACAGCAGATACCAACTCCTTTTAAACAGCACACGTCCTCCGTGGCAACAGAGTAGAGGAATTCATCAAGTATTCACTCCCATACCAGACCATCTTTCTATCGTGTTTCTAAGTAAATGGAAAGAAGTCTAATGCCCAAAGATGTATTTACAGATAATATCATCATGCTAGATTCATTCTGAAAGCAACATCTGTAAATAAAGCCTCCTTTCCCCTTGGCTGAAGGGAAAGCCTCAGGAAAATGCACAAATTCAACCAAAGTGGTTTTATTTGTTTCCTACGACAAGAGAATATTACTGGCAAGAGCTTTCCAACATCGGATTTTGCAAGCATTAAAGGATAGAAGCTCCTCCTCCTCCTCTTCAGCCTCCAAATACGTGTGACTTGCAGGTTCCACTGCTTCAGGTCAGCGAACGCTCAGGACTGGAGAGGCTCCACACCTGCTGTGAGCCCTTTGCAACCCCAGCCCATCCGTCCCCGGCAAACCAGCACAGCCAGAACAATATCTGCACTGGGGCCCAAGGCTTAACATCAGAGAAACCGGAGCCAGCTGCAGAAACGAGGCTGTTTGCAGTAGGTGAGGGCTAACAAATCACTCTGTTCCTTTTCACTTCTAAAAAGCCGGCTCCATTCACACGGAGATCCCCACTCCTAGCACAGCAGCAATTCCTTGGAAAACTGAACGCCGCAGGAAAATTAATCCATTCTTGAATAGCTTTCTACGCTGTTGGACCAAGTACAGTTGTAAGAGGTGGAATTCCACAAGTTACTTTATCTTATCAGCGCACTAATAAGACGTGGAACAAAAGTAACTGAAACAACATTTAGGTTAGAAAGTGAATTAAGTAAACTTAAGCAGCATGACACTTAAGAGTGCTCTCTGGAGACACGACACAGTCACCAACCAGGCCCTTCCCTACATCTCCACGTACACCTCAGCGACAAGAGGTGCCCGTTACTCCCATTTCACATATGGAGAAACTGCAAAACAGCTGGCTACATACCCCGGCCAGTGTCATAGAGCAAGCAGGGTCAGGAATAGAAATCAAGCGTTCAAACTCCTCCATCTTCAATGAAATGAGTTCTGAACTTAACTTGAAGAACAGCATCCTGAACCTCTTGAGTGCTCTGGAAACTGAGGAGACATACCAGACCTACACAACCTGGGTATCAAGCCCAGCACTCCAGACTTGAAGCAACAGGCATGTATGAAATGTTGTTAAAAACCCTGAAATTTAACAACTATGCGATGAACGGAGCTGAAACGGCTGCTCTTTAGCAGCAGAGTTTAAAAATGTACACACTGAAGAGGGATTTCAGTCTCTGGAGTGTCAGTTGTTGCTGAAGAGCATTTGAAAATTAATTGCATTTCATGATTGGCTAACCTCCCTGGAGAAACATTTATTATAATGTAAATGAGAGATAATTACATAAGTAAATGGTTCACCTGAAAAGTGTTTAACACCTAACTTGCTTCATCAGGAACTCATTCTTTAATGCTGTCTATTAAATAAATGATCTCTCACTCCTAATTTCAAAGCAAGTCCTGCAAACAGGTACCACTGAGCTCCGTCACACGTTAACTGCGCACCATCACCTCTGCCACAGAGCCAAGGGAGGGAGAGGAGAGTTGTCACATTAACTCAGTCATCTCAAGCCTTTCAATCACTGCTTTGGGTTTTTCTTTTTCCTTTTTTTTCTTTTTCTTTTTTTTCAAGCCACTACAACAGTTTAAATCACTCTCCTCCACAATAGCCTCAATGGTAAATTGCTTTATAGCCCTTTATTTTCCTGATCCACGAAGTGCGTTTTGGCTCCTCCGGGAGAACACGGACCACTCAACCAGCCACTTTGTATTAAAATATATGAAAGGCATCTAAACCACATGTGTTTTGGGAACACAGAAAGGATACAGAGACCGCACTACCGCAACGTGATGGCTCGCCAAGCAGAAAGCTATTAATATTTCAGTAGCCTCGTTGCAAAAGCTCCAAACAGAAACACAGAAAACACTGTCATGACAAATTCTTCTGGTGTCAATGGTCTCTATAATTTCATTTTTTTCCCCCCAGAGCAGCTGAGAAAAGGAATTTTGGAATGACCCTTGAAACTGAAAACATGCTGATGACTGGTACACATTTCACAGCGCGTCAGCCACACGCTGTGCCTGTACAGGAAGAGGAAATCCAGCAATGATAACTCACGTTTCTCAACTGCTCTCTAAAGATCTCAGGAAACTCTACAGCCCCCACACGAGAGGCAGGAGAATTATTAGCTCTGTTTTATACAAGAGTTACTTCTATATTTATTGAAAGGGGGAAAAAAAAAAGTTAGGCTAACCAGTTCTGTGCTGGTCTACTTTACATGCATGTTCTTTTGTATGTGTGTATATGCCATATTTTCAAACCCATAAGATTTGTATAAAAGCAGAAAGTACCCAGCATGGTCTTCTTCTGATACTACATTAACATCAACACTGGTGTTCCTGGAGGAAATGTTATCATTTATGAGTTCTACTAAACAAATGCAACTACAATTCTAAACAAATAGGACTTGACTGGCCAGAACAATGTAGATCAAAGTCCCCAGGCTGAACTGAACTTGCAGCTGAACAGGATGGACGCTACTGGAAATGAAAGCTTATTTCACTAGGAAGACAAGAGGAGAGGCTCTTAGACTTAAGCTTTTGGAACTCCCAGAGACTGAGAGCAGCTGCAAAGCATTAGAAAAAAAAAACAACCAATACTATTTTGCTGAAGTTCCACTTCCTCTGGGGTGGGCTGTGGGAAGGGGCAGTAATTACTGTCCTCCACAAGAGTTGATGCTGGCACAGGAATTGCTTGCTGTCCTTAATTGCCAGTGGCAGCTCGACTCTCCAGGGCAGGACAGCAAGTGTTTACATCTGCAGTTGTAATCGCAGCTGGTTCCCCCTCTGCTCTGGAGGAATCCAGCCCTGAACTGCTTTGGGAGCTACAGGAAAAAAAAAACAATATAAGCGGGGTGGGGGGGAAAGAAAACAAGTCGTACTTCCAAATGCCACCACTGGGAAAAAAAAAAACAACAACCAAAACCAAACCAAACAAAAAAAACCCCCACACCTAGAAAGCAGGAAGGGGGAGGGGGAGAACCAAGAAGAAAATCTAACCTAGAAGCTTTGTTCTTAAAAAATCAACAATTGCAGCCTTGCCCTGGTCACACTCATTGCCCACTGCTGCAGAGATCCCTTGCTCTGCAGGCTCTGTTCACACCTGGAGCTCAAGCAGCTCAGCATGGGAGGATACCTGCATCCACACTGCGGCTCAGGCCTGCGAACCTCCTGCCAAACTTGACCTAAGTCACAAATGCAGCGGCATGAGCTTAATTCAGGAAAATGTGCTGGTAATGCATGGAGACAGCTGAGCTCTAAATTCCTCATTAAAAGCCTTACCCCAAGCTCCCCGAAATCACTGGGAGACACTGAGGCCAGGAGAGAAGCCTCTGCTTTATAACACAAGAATTGGGAAGACTGGAGGGAAACACAGTACCGAGGAACACAGAAACAAAAGAATTAAAACTAACTCTTCCAAACCCTTGTCGCTCTCATAACGCAAAGCCAGGCCGTCCTTTACTTCCGACACCCCCTGTGCCATTTGAAATCTTTATGCAGGCCCCAAGACGAGCTCCCTCCTTTGCAGCCTTACTGGCTCCTCCCAGTCCATCCCCTTCCTGCAAAAATTCCTGTTGGGCTCAAAGAGAACATGGAGATTCGCAAACAGGATCTGAATCTTCTGCAGCAGTTCAACATCAGAGAGAAAACCATTAGATAATTGTGTGGCTAATCCAGATAAGTCACTGTAGATGTAGGGCAATAGTGAGATCTAACACCACTCTCATCTAGATTTCGTATATGTGTGGGTGTGTGTTTACACACATGAAACTATGCTATGGCACCCTTCATAAAGGCCCATGTTAAGTGACGGGCACCAGTGCTGTTTATCTGGCTTTAGAACAGTGTGAACTACAGACACCTTTTACACTAGTGGGCAGGTCCACGATCAAAGCACTGGCCACTGTCAGAGGGCTCCAGCCCCACAGTTGCGCTTTGGTCGCAAGCAAAGTAACCCAGAGAAGGCAGCCCAGGGGGTGTTTAGCCAGCACAGTCTCTGGTTGCTCCTGTGAAGTCCAGCCCTCAGTATTAGGAACTGCTAAGTCAGGGTTGTATAAAGATTCTTAGTACTAGTTACTGTCCAAGAAATCTACAAATAAAGTGATTGGCTGTATTTATTATTTTTTTTAAAACCAAGGCTTAAGTTTCTGGTAAGATGTCAGATATCCAGAAGAAGATGTTGTTCTGCCATTACCATTTATGTGAGTCTTATCTGCCTTCTCCCAGCTGACGATCACGCTGGCAAAGATACAATTTCATCAGCATGAGAGTACACAGGAGTTCAGGGGAGTTTTGCTGGCACTTCTCTATCCATCAAATCCTGCCGTTTCAGACAGGACTGCATGAGGCCACAGACCTCTTCGTAAAGTTTCAGGTGGTCCCAGTTCACCTCACTTGTAGGCAGACATCCTTCCTGATGATACTGCAGCCCCAATGACAGAGGTCACTGCTTTCAGCTGCTCATCAGCTTGCCTTTGCTGGAAGCTCCTATCTGCACCCATCAGTCCAGACAGCAGCCTGGAGAAAGTTTTCCTAATTCAGTTTAAGCGAGAAAAAAATAAAATAATTAAGAAATCATCAACTTAGCTTTTAAATTAGTGTTTTGAGCTAACACTAATAAAATTATCTGAAGTAAAAGGGTGTGCTAACCCAAGAGACTGCCTGCAAAGCAGACAGCACTGCAAAACCCAGGAGAAAATATCTAACAGGAGGTATAGATGTTTCTGATTCGATAATGCTTATCTATTGAAAATATTTTCAAAACTGCTATTTTCTTCTTAAGCTCAAAGAGCCACCCCAACACAAGAGGAGAAGAGCTGCCCATATTTAACCAGCGCTCTAAATTCATTTCACCCTCATAAAATTTTATTGCAGAAGATGATATCAGCCACACTTTAAGAAACCCATGACTCAATTATTTTCTTTTACTGAACTGTGGTATTCCAATTGAAATGAGTCAGTGGTGCGTGACAGAATCTACTTATTCCAACAGGATACTCAATAAAAAATCCTACTAATGCACCTTTTGTTTAACATATCATTACTGATAGAGAAAAGAGAAGACCCGAGATATACAGCTCTGACATTGCTCTGGAGTTTTTGCTCTTTGGCCAAAAAAGACATTTCCGAGTAAGAAGAAAAAAAAGAAAAAAAAAGCCCAACTTAAAATAACAACACAGGGATTTAAACAATAGTGTTGATCCAAATAATGAGTCCAGAATGGACTTTCTGGAATAACTATTCCATTTTTCCTTGATGGCAATTCCCTATAACAGCCTTATACACCTCTTAGCAAATCAATAGGGCTACCAGAAGGCTTGGCTTTTCAAGCAATCTCTCAGTGTCAACAAGGACTTCGGCAGGTTGCCCATCTTGGGGCTTTTAGTGCTTCAGTCACCACGGAGTCCAAACCCTTTTGGAGAAAGGGTTTGATACCAGCATTCCCACCGTGTCTTACAAAATTCTGGCATTTCAATGCAAAGCAAGCTTCCTGACAGGGAACGTAATCTTTGATTCCCAAGGTTTCTTGGGATTTGGGAGAAAAATAGTGAACCAAACAATCCCACTTCTTAGGATTTCTGGTACCTTCATTGTAGGGGTGGGCACAAGGCAACCAAATCCCAGGCTACCAGCAGCTGGGTTTACAGCCTGCCTAAACCTCTGCAAGGAAACATTTAGCATCCCTCTGACAAGAGCAGTTGTTAGAGCAAGTCTGTTTCAATAAACAATGTCTTTTACTTACTGGCAGATGTCATCTAATATTGAAACAGAACCTCACACAAATCACTGCTGAATATACACTTTCATACAACAATAACACTTTTAACAACCATCTCTAAGGTTTCCATCTTGACTTCAGGAAAAAGTTCTGACTGGGTTCCACCAGTAACCTTTATCACTTACTGTGGCTCACCACTACTGGATGTTTCCCCATTTTCCATATGCAATGGTATTTCTCTAAATAACTTCACAGACCTGATCAAACCCTCAAGCTTCACACCCAGGCTTTTGCATATGCTTTGCATCACTTGACATGAAATGCAAACATCTCTCCCCTGTACGTCCCACCAACTATCAGTCTATTTGCCTTTCCCTACCCTCAACAGCCAGGTGCAGTTTTGTAAACCTTGAAAAGATTAGAAAGCATTTAAGGCTCAAAGAAAAATATATGGATCGCTTTAGAAAAACAAAAGGCTGGCTGTGAATGCGAGGAAGGAGAGAAGGATGAGGAAAAAGTTTCAGTAAGCTCACATCTGTCAGGAAGATAGACTTCGCATGCCTCAGTGTTTTCTTTATCACCTAAATAAATTGAACCATCAACTGGAAAAAGGTCACACAGCAGACAGCACCGTGTGATTTTAAAGCTGTTAGATTTCCCCTTCTCCATTAGAGCTTGACAATAATGTCAGTCTAAGGGCAAATAAAGAAAGCGAGAGTTGGAAAGACTTATTACACATGCATCGAGTTGCGTTTGTCTGGCTGTGAAGGTGGGTTTTTTTGGCTTAAGAGTTCATATAACTCATAGTGTATCTTAGTGATCACAAGGACAGCTGCTCACATCCATAGCCCATGGCTCACCCACTTTTCACTATGGAAATAGGTACGGAATCACTCACAAGTTTGCTTTTTTCTAAGGTATCTGACTGATTCAGCATGTAAAAGTTGAGCCAGAAGCTTTCAAATGGCCAAGGATAGCGTGCTGCAGAAGGTAAAGCACAGACTGGTAGATTACAGAAAGCTACAGGGTAACACACCAACAAGTCGTATTCAACGGTAACCCAATCCCTACTGTAACTCTATTTCTGGATCCCAAAGCAGATCATGGGGTGCACAACAATGCAACTAATTCAATTCAGCCACGAGGAAAGAACTATCTTCCATCCGTACTTTAGAGATAAGAACTTTAACTGAGTGACTGCAAAAGTCCAGGCTAAAAATAACACGCGTTGGCAACTATCAGAAATGATGGGGACATTTTTCAATGAAAAGGAAAATGTCAGACACGAACAGTTGTGTCTTGTCTGCACTGAAAAATGAAGGAAAACCAGAGAGAGACGCTCCAGCACGGTGCCAGCCCACCACGGCAAGACAGCCTTGCAACAGTTTCAGGCAAACGTTATTTGGTTTCCACAGTTATAGCAAAAATGGCTTTGTTTGGAGAGAAATCCCATGTTGTAGCTAAGTACCCCTCTTCTTGATGAGGAAAGAAAAATCAAGGCTTTCGACTCGGAGTTACCTCAATCAAACAAACATTTATCACCAGCCAAGACACCAGCTCCGCTGACTTACAGCGGTGCTCGGTCTGTGGGTGCCAGGGAAAGAGGTGCTCGTTCCGACTCCCTTCGAGCTGTGCCATCCCATCATCCTCACACACATCGAGCCGTGTCATTCAAACCCCACAAATAAAGCAGTTTGAGCCCGTTTTTCAGCTGTGTGCTCTCTTTAAAAGGCATAAACTTGTTGCATCAGTGGACCATGAAACGTATATGACCACACCATACCAATAAAATCCATCTTAACCACAAGGGTTTGTTTACACAGAGCTCTCACCTTTTTAATTAAAAGAATCCAAGCACAAGCATATGCAAACATTTAACTGCACTATATTTCATTAAAAGCCATTCCGGAAGATGCAGATCTCTGCATAAAGTCTTGAATTTACATCTCCATTTCCTTGAGTTTGAGCCCTTTTTTTCCTAAATTAGCTGGCCATGAATATGTATTACTCGACATGCCCTCAAAATTAACCAAGCATTTAGACAGCTCAGGCAATGTTTTAAAAACTAAAACGTCTTCTTCCCCCCTCCCCCCCCCAAGTTTAAATGACATAATTTCGACTTGACACCACTAGTTTATGTAAACACCACAGCTGTGCCTGAAGTACACCTCCCTGTTTGCAAACAGGGATCACCCCCATCGAGACAACCCCCCATCACTCTCTGCCTGGGTGTCTGCTCTACAAACCAGTCACCTGCCATTAGCCCTTCCCTACAGCACCCGCAAGTGCTGACCCCAGGAAAACAGGATCATATGGAAATAGTTATTTGTCAATGACACGTGGGTTGAGCCTAACTGTTTCGGTGAGAACACTGGAGCTCGCTGCATCCCGAGAGCTGTACGCCGTCAAAGGTTTACACCCGGGTTGATTGTCAGCACAATATATCAACATGTGCTCAAATATGAGCCATTAAATATTTTACCACTAATTCCTTCACAAGAACATCTATCCTCAGACTTGTCTATTAGGGCGTTTATTCAGTTTATATCCAGATACATTTTCCTCTTGGATTAACTGGATCCGATGGATGATTCTTCTTCATCCTGGCGTTAGTGTTTATCGCCTCAGACACATGGAGCAAGTCTGCAGAAAGGTGGCGTTCACATGGAGCTCCTCAGACCCCGAGTAAAGGTCCCAGTAACACACTGATGTCCTGTGCTGTGAAAATTAAAAAGTTCCAACTTCCAGTAAAGTTTTTCCACGCTGTACTTCCCTCACCATCGAGTCAACCACTAACAAAGCCTTCCCAGGGCTAGCAACTGCAGAAACACTTAGTGAAGGCTGGGAACAGGGCTGGGCTGGTTCAAAACTTGTGTTACTCACTCTGCTAGTTCCCCTAAAACAAAACATCCCACATGCAAGAATTCATAAAAGCGAATTCAGAAAGATATTATTTCCATACAAGCCATTACATACGGCAGGGTTTCAGTTACGGATTTTTATGAGCGTTTTTATGCAGCTAACCTTCAACATCGAGTGATGCTTCAAAAATAGAGCCCAGGAGTAGCCTTCCTTCTCCCAACCACACTGAGAACCCTCACGATTTACCAAAGAGCTCATAGGTCCACTGCAGCCCCATACTCACAGCAGTTTTAAGACAGTGCACAAACTGTCCAAAAACCAGAAAACCGAAATTCCACAAGAAGGGACAGATCTAGTGGGCTCTCACCCAGACCGAGCTACGTTTGCAAATTAAATAGCATCTGCTTCTTCTCAGGTTAAATGCCAACCAGATTTGCAGCAGCCTCTTTGGAAAGGCTTGCATTTGGGAACAGGCATTTTCTGTTGAGAGTTGGAAACAGAACATGGTGATTATCTAACAAGCATGAACCTGCACCCTGTAACACGTGTGCCAAGATAAAAGCCAACTCTTACTGGTTGATTTTGAACAGTCAATGGGAGCCGTTCAATCGATTTTCTTTCTCTCTCAGCACTCAAATCAGACTTCATCCCTGTCAGCTACAGCCCCGCAGACTCGACACTCCATAAGGCAGGCAGACCTCAGAATAAGAGTCCCTCACACATACATAGGCTGCCCCATTATAGGGCCGCACACCAATCTGCACTTAAGACAGGTACTCTGCCAGCAGGACATGCACCGGCTCTCCACCAAGGGGAAAGCAGTCAAAGAAATCCCAGGCTACACCACAACTTCTCATTTTCCATTTTGACTAATCAATACACAAACAAATCTTGTGCCACTCAAGAACATGCAAACAGTATTTTGTTGTTGTTGTTGCTGTAAAGCTGCCCAGTTGCCCAGAGGCATCTGCTGTTGTTATTTCTGCTATGATGGTAATGCTCAAGTGCTATTAATGACAGCTCACACTCTACTGAAAGTTCGAAGAGGAAAATCACCTCTGAGCATATTGGGGATGACCTGACAGCTTCTTTTTGAACTGTGGCGACACGCTGAAGATGAAGGCTAACAAGCAAAACAATATGGACTTTAATTAAATCCGACTTTTTCAGATATTCATCAGGTACAGTTTCAAGAAACTGTTTCTCTTTCCGTAGGCACATGACTGCTTCCCAATCTAAAGAAGTTCTAGGCATACAATGACAAAAAGCAATCCAACCTTAATTTCTGAACTGTAATTAACAGGGCCAGCATTCTTATTAAGCTCTACTGAAACTTATTTGCTGTTTTTGACCAACAGATAGCAAAGGGCAGCCTAAGATTTTTCTTGTCTGTCCACAGGCTTGGTATAAGTCCCTCTGTGGGTGTTCTGACAACTATTATTCAATTAAACATCTCATGACTTTTGAATCAGGTCAGTATGAAGCATTTCAGTGAATTGGCACTTTTATTGCCATCATTGCACTTCGGCACTTAAAATTCAAATATTCCCTTCAAAGAAAACCTAGAACTTGTAACAATACCTTTGTAAACCTGACTGAACACTACAGCAGGGTGAGGGTGTGTGAGTCAGAAGAGAGCCTGCAACAAAGCTAAAAGGAAAATAAATTGTTGGTATTCATTCTAAGGGAACATTCGTTCCAACTGATATTTCAGATGTCAAACGGGTATTAACTGCATCAAGCACTGATCAAAAATACACAAGACTGAGATTGCTGAGAAAAAGATCACAAGCATCTAAATTGGCTGTCATCACCAGGTGGAGTTCAAGGAAGCACAAGGCTTCAGCATCTCCCCACGTGTCCTTCCGATGAGGCTTTTGATTGACCTGATATAAGAAGACAAACTATCTCTCAATAAAGTCCACAATTTCACCAAAATCTAGTTTGAGAAGTTTTTAAGTAGGGAACTAACTGACACAATATTTAAAAAGCAATGACAAAAAATAAAAAAATCTTAGAATCACTGTGGATGTCGGTGATTCCGTCAGGCAAAGGGATGGCCCGGGAAACTTCTCATTATCTCTTTCACCCCTATCTCTTGTGCTCTCAAAAAGATTTATAAAGTTTTTAAAAAGCAAAAGGAAAAACTTAGCAGAAGGAACAAAACACTGCCTCTGCATCCTCTGACAATGAACATAGCTCTCAGGGTCCTGACAAGCAGATTCTTATGAGCCTCCACACCACAATTTAAGGCGTTATTGCTCCAGTTTTTTATTTCGCTCCTCTCAGAAATTACAGCTCCTTATAACAGGGTTAACAGAAGGCATCGCGTGCCTGCTCCCCGGCTGCCCCAGTTCACAGCCTGGTATATTAATACAGTCTACCAGTGACAGTTAGCTCACGCTAATACGCTACACAATAAGCGTGATTAACTGATGGGCTGACACATTGCCTCCCGCCAGGCTGCACCGGGGCAGCAACAGCCAGGAGCAGCACGGCAGAGACGCTGTCATGCTCTGCAGGGAGACTGCCCGGAGGACACTGGGCAGACCCTCTGTAACAAGGAGGCTGCACACTTCAGCTGCTCGTGGAAGTTGGGAAAACTTTACTCTGGTGGAAAGGATAGATCTAAAGACAACGAGCTAGTGAATTCCAACAGAATTTTCCTTCAAATAAAGCCATTTTAATTTTTCTCCCTCTTACGCCACAAAAAATGATCCTATATTCTAGTGTAAGCAACATGTAAACATAAAATGCATTTTTAAAAAATAAATTAAAAAATGGAAAGAACTGTCTCCCAAGCTGGAACATCACTGCATGACTGAATCCATCTCCCCTTTCACAGAGTTTTGGATTTTTTTAAAATCCTGAGCCTAGCCAGACCAAAACCAATTCTGAAAATGTCAAAGCAGTAAACGAAGCTTTTCACTTCACAAAACATTCCTCTGCCACTTCTACAGCAGTTGCCCATATGTGACTTCCCTGTCACTTTTGATATCCAAAAATACTCCCTTATTAAGGGGAGAAGTAGCCAGCTAAGCACAGCTCCAGGCCTACTTGGAGACAAGGGAGAAATACCTTATGGCCTCAACACACACATTAACCAGCAGGACAGCCCATCTCTCAACTGGAGGTTTTCCCCACTCATCCTTTGAGGAGCCATAAACCCAGAGTGTTATTTTTTCAGCGTATGTATTCGGTGGTGAGCTACTGCCAAGGCAGCTCTTCCTGTTCACACTCCAGTACTTTGTATTTCCAACTCCCCCTAACTATTCACACTTTCTAATAAGAGCTTGTGGTGGACTTGCATGCAGTAAAGTTCACACAAGACTTAAAGAATAGCAATAATAACCAGCTTATACTTGCCTGATAAGCTGATGTTTACAAGTAATGACACAGTAGACCGCTGGTAAGTCCCTAGTTTAGAAGTATCCAGTTACTCTGTCTTTTTCTAACTACCTCCAAGGTTATTAACCAAGCCTGAAACCTACAAATGCGGGGTGGTGGTAGTAGTGGTTGTTGTTTTCTGGGTTGTTTGGTTTGGTTTTTGATTTCTGTTTAAACACCAGGGCTAGTTTCTATTTTTGTATAAGTCCATATCAGCTTATTGATCTAAGGGTTGTCACCAGCAAAACCAGCACAGAATTAGGGCAACAGTTTGTTATTTTAACAATTCCCATGCTTTAAAACCAACACAAAAGGTTTCTAAAAACAATTTCAAAAGGCTAAATGTATTTGCCAGGTTGTGAAGACCACCCAATTCAAGCACATCAGAAGTACAATCTAGCAGACCATGCAGACAAATTATAAAGGTCCTAGAAGACCAACCCACTTGCAAAAAAAAGCCAAAAAAACCCCAAACCAAACCAACAAAAAACCCCCAACAGCTCTGAAAACGCATTAGCCTCACATCTGGGTTTCAGTTTTCTTGCCGCAGTCAGTCTGCACATTTAAGATCAGACGTGCTGCGTTCGCCCTGCCAGCGATAAGACACTATCCACTGATAAGAAGATAAGGATTACTCTCTGCTACTACAAATGCTTCAAGGTGCATTTTTGTGCCACTCATTTTGAGTAAGAATTTTAACATACAATTTCGAGATAAGTAAGACCGAGTGCAAGCTCTTCATTGAAATCCAAGTCCACCTATGATCTTGCTAGTTTGATTTCCTCTTCACCCGTATTTCCACCGCCGTCCTAATCAGAGTTCCTGTTTAAGACCAAGAAACCACCAGACAAGGCACTACCCAAAAACACGCCGATACAAAAAAAAACGTCTTTGAGTTGAGCTATCCCTGAAGCGTTGCACCAAACCAGGTTTTCATCCCTTCGTTCAAGTGCCCCCCAGTCCTTCCACCTCTAAATGGCTGGCATCGAAATGGTTGCAAGACAAAGCTTGGGTGAGTGCAAGCCAGCAGTCACTAACACGACAGCGCAACCGGCGGAGTGGACACAGCTCTAGCATTACTTACAGGGTACTAATCTTTCAGGAATTTCCCACAATTCTTTCCCTCCTGCAAAAAGAAAGACAAGTTTTGCTTCTTTTAGGCTGCGAACACCTAACCACAGAGCTTGTCTTGTTGTTAGGAGGACAGGATGCTCTCCCAGGCACCTTGGTCCAGAGCTCAAGTACAGCCTGCGGGGTGACAGAAACCTGAACTTTATTTACAGGATGGCTGCTTGTATTTAAGACACACACTCAAGGGAATTACCTCGAGTAGCAATGATCTGAGTTGTGCCCAACAAATCTGCATCCCCAAGAGTTTATCGCCTCAATCAGAATATTTTCAACACTGCTTTTGAGCACCTGTGTTTTGAATAGACTAGAATGAAGGCACTCTTTGTGTTTCATTAAATGGGTTAATTTATCTTCACCCAAATGTTTGCTGTCCCGCAGAGTTGTTAAACTGTCTGGCTTTCAGGTGAATGCACAGTGAACAAAGGCCTGCTCCACTTACCTAAATTCTGCCAGATCAATAAACACCCAGGCAGTGACTATCATCTTTACAACTCAAAAGAAGCCAGCCTGACTGAGAACCGAGGAAGATGGCAACAGGCGGATGGACAGACTTGTACCAAACCAAAACTACACCACAGCACTCACTATCTACAACTCTAAGTGACTGATGGCTTGCTTTCAGTTTCTTTGAACTCGGCCTCTATCCACATTGGTAGATAACACGTTGAAGGCAGAGATAGACACGCATGAATATACCCGTGCCAGCTTGAGCTACGAAACAGCGTGAAGTCAACACTCCACTGAGGTTTGACAGGGCGAACCCACACCAAATCCACTCCCCACTACGAGCCATCGGCTAACCCCTCCACAGCTCATCGCCCGGAGGGGATCAAAGCCACACCAGCCCGCAGGGGCCTCCAGAAACAAGCCCAGGTCACCCCTCTCTTCCGAGGAACGCACCGACCTCATCCTGCTATGGGAGCAGCAGGATGGCAGAGAAGGGCCCCACGCAGAAACCTCTAATCCAGCAACCCAGAGAGAACACACAACAGCAGTTGTCGAATATTGCAGTACTCGCTTGAATTCTACACACGGAACAGCAGATGCCCAGGTGAGAAACCCACCATCCATAATTTAAATACTAAAGTTTGGTGCCTACCAGAATGACTCGGTCCCCAGGAGTATCTACCTGCACACTACAGCTGCTGCCAAGGACAAATCAAAGTGTTGGGGATTTTTTAGCTTATTCCTCTGCTCCCAAACAGCACCAAAGGTGTGAGATAGCACCAGTAATTCTATTTTAATGGGTTTCAGATTTTTTTTGCTGTAGTCTAGAACAAATAGAAAGGCTTCCTGACAGGATCTAGAACTGCAGTTCAAAGTATCTAAAAATCTCATGCAAATAACACCAAGAGTTTAGAAATCAACGCTAATATGGAAACCAGAACATCTCCTAAGAAATACAACCAAAACTTTCCAAGACAGAGATCCCCAGCACCAGATTGCCTGTCCCCAGGGAACAGTGAAGAATGCAGATAATTAAGCTTACATGAGTTTACAAGTTGTAACCTTCGTGTCATTTTATGGAAACAAACTATATTTAAGGGAAAAAAAAAAAAGGATTAAAATATTTACATTTTGACAACATACTACTTGTTCACAAGGGGGACCACCAAATAAGTTCCCATATGTTATCAGAAGGAGGTTTACAGCATGGCGTGCCCTAGTGCACAAATCCAAGACTTACAAAGCATGGCTCACATCCCGCTGCCAGCACGCCGCAGCCCCCAGACTCACCCCTCACGTATGGGCGCTCAGCTTCTCCGCCACTGTTTTCACTGAAGCATTTTTAACATCCATCTGAAAACGCATGTTTTGCTCACTGGAGAGAAGCTAATTGCACCATCACCTTTGTTCCACGCTGTCCCATTTTCCTCCTCTGCCCTTTTCAGCTACCACGTCCCAGTCTTCCTTCTTTTCCTCCCACTTCTTGAACTCTTTCTTCCACCGTTTCTTTCCTAATCCATGATATCCCTCTTTCCCTGGTCATGTTTAGCCACATTATCACCTTTTTCTTTCTCTGCCCAGTGTATTTACAATGTCTCTATGTTATCTCCTTGTCACCTGGGTTCTCCCCCCCACATCTTGCTTTTGACCTATTGCTTCTGTCACTGCTGTCACTCCACCTCCTCTGTAGTCCACCTGTACCAGCTTTTATCACTACAGCATCATCCCTAGCTGGCCCCTTCACACCACTTTCTCCTGCAAAGACGTCAAACTTTAACTGTACACTCCAGCAGGAATAAAGTATTCTGCAAGGCTGTGACTTGCCAGCTCCCTGAAGATGACAACAGCACCTTCATGACGGACACAGAACCTAGAGGACTTCATTCTGCCACAGACCTGGAATTCTGAACAGCCAGAAGGAAAAGGACGTGAAATCCTTGCAGCAGGCATACAGGCTGCGCAGGTCCATGCCTCTGCATTTCCACAGCTCTTCTTACTCTGTGTATTGTAGTGTAAACGCAGGGAAGAAGTTCATGACCAACTTTGTGAAAACACAAACTAAAAGAACACAGACCACGCTCCAAACCTGCCATTCCCATTTTGGGTGGGGGCATCAACACAAGTGAGAGATAGGGGCAATTTGTACTTTTTTTTTTTCTGTGTGCAGACAACACCCTAACACGATAAGGGTTGACAGTTCAGCACACACATTTTGCTCACATGGAACAGTCCCAAACGGTTTTCTTTTAAGGAGGCCAGGGAATATCACATGTCTATCGCTAGCCTCTCCTCACAGAAACACAGCTTATGCCACCCATCCCGTTACCCCTATTGCAAAAGGAGAACAGAGTTTCATTGCCACAACTTCCAACCCGGACAACTTCTGTTCGCTCAGCACGAGCTGCAGGAGGTCGTGTACATCACTGGGACAGCGCAGTGAAACAGTGTTTTTGGCTTCGGGGAGGGCAGAATCCAGCAATAAGCCTCCAGTGAGGCGACACCAACCAAAAGGCAGCACCTAACAACCACCATCCCTTCAGGGAGGCGTCGCACTGGGCAGCGTGGGAAAAGGCGGGAAGAGGAGAAGCATGTCTCACAATTTTCGTGTGGCATCTCCTACAGGGGGGACACACACCACGTACCTCACACTCGTGTGTAAAACACTCCCATAGCATCCCTGTGGGCAACACCTCAAAGGCGCCTGCCCTAACGACGGATCCAACTCGAGCCACCCCTCACAGAGCGGCTGCACACAAGGTGCGGGGCGGCAGGGCCTTGGGGACAGCTGCACAGCATGGCGCCCATGTCCTCACGACATCTCCCTGCTCCACAGGTGGCCAAGGACCGGCCCGTACCCTGGAGGGAACGCGGGACCAGGGTGACAGTCCAGTGAGAAGCCCTGCAACCCGAATCAACACTTCCACGCCTGAGAAGACACACGCCTGGGCCGCGGGGAACCGCGGGGACAGCGATGACAGCCGCCCCCTCGCAAGGACCGGAGCTGCCATAGCGGCCACCCCACCACAGGGGCCAGACCCCCCTCCCCGTACCCCCGGGAGAGGCCGCAGTAGCCGGTGCCCCGGTGCATCACGGGCGACG